>CAWUFW010018607.1:0-215110 GCA_963921515.1 Calotriton arnoldi
GGGGGTGGCGGTCCCCGGGGCTTGGGGGGTCCTTTGAGGCCCCCATACAAACAATATACCCACCCCCACCATGCCCCCGGGACTTGGGCCACCCGGGGCAAATGCAATCGAGCGCGGGAGACCGCGCTTCGATTCCTCCGGCAGGATTCGCGCACCCTGAGCGCATCCTGCCGATTTTTAAAAATTTTTTTTTTTTTTTTTTGCCCAGGGGGTCCTTGTGGGACCCCCTGAGCAAACCTAGGGGGTCAGGGTGTTTCTACCCTGCCCCCTTTGTGCGCTTTGCGCACTTGTTTCTGTCCCTCGGTTCTACCGAGGGACAAAATGGCTGCCAACATTTCCTGAATCGGAATGTTGACAGCCAGCTGACAGCCAATTAACATGCAGCTCGTGATCGGGACGGTGCGCGCAGGGTGGAATTACAACCCCGAATAGGAACATTGAAGTACGCCGTATCAGGTGCGTGTTTTCCCAATCTTGAATATACCCAACCTAGGGTTTTTGGATCGCACAAATTTGATTAATATCCAGGATAGATCTGGTACCATCACTTACAGATAAGTAAGGATACGCTAATTTTAAGCTTTCAAACCTTGGATTGGTGGCTTGTGATCCGCAACACAATGGTGACGATTTATCCCATGTCTTTGATGAATATATATGAGCCCTGATGAAGTTCCAATAGGAACGAAACGCGTTGGCTGACTTTTGCTGTTCTAAACTCCTTTTGATACAAAATAAAGAAAATACACTTTGGAAAAGTTGGTAACATTGTGGACTCATTTGATCGGTGCACCTTCCCCTTTGCAATAAATCCGTTCAGTAGTTGCGGAGAAATTAAAAAAATAAGAGTCAAAAAATCAATTTCCCATAGGAAACTTTAGACACGGCTACAGCCCGAACTGCTGAACGGAATTACACCAAATTTGGCAAAGAGGTAGTTCTTGGTTCAGAAAGAACCCTTTTTGTTAAATGGTGTAAATCCGTTCAGTAGTTGCTGAGAAAATCAAAAGTAAAAGTACATAAATATCTATGGCCGCGTCGGATTCGCGCACCCTCCCGATCACGAGCTGTCTGCTAATTGGCTGTCAACATTCCAAACCAGGAAGTGTTGGCAGCCATCTTGTTCCTCGGTAGAACCGAGGAACAAGAAAGCAGTAAAAAAAGTGTGCAAAACGCACAAAGGGGCAGGGTAGAAACACCCTGACCCCTAGGTCTGCTCAGGGGTCCCACAAGGACCCCCTGGGCAGAAAAAAGCATTTTTAAAAAAAAAATCGGCAGGATGCGCTCAGGGAGCGCGAATCCTGCCGAACAAAAATCGAAGGGCGGTCTCCCGCGCTCGACTGTATTTGCCCCCGGGTGGCCCAAGTCCCGGGGGCATGGTGGGGGGTTAAATTTATGTATGGGGGGCCTCAAGGGCCCCCAAGCCCTGGGGACCGCCACCCCCGGGGCTTTCTTTTTAAAATGGTGCGGGAGGGCTCTGAGCCCTCCCGCAGCCCCGAGGACCACCACCTCCCGGGGCTTCTTTTTTTGTACTTTTTGCTGTGTGGGGGGGCTCGAGCCCCCCACACGCCCGGGGACCGCCACCTCCCTGGGGCACTAACAAATTAAAATGGGGGTCCGTTTTGGACCCCCGAAGCCCGGGGACCACCACCTCCCGGGGCTTTGCTGATGTGGGGAGGGGGCCGCGCGGCCCCCTCCTGGAGCCTGTGGTGGCCCTGGGGACCGCCACCCCCAGGAGCCGGCTCCTGCAGTGTCCCGGGTGCCTACCCCCGGGACACTGCTGTTTGCAATGACAGGACGGGAGCCTCGCGGCTCCCGTCCTGTCATTGCAAACTGCTTTGGATATTGGAAGAGAGAGCAGGGAACCTGCTCTCGCTTCCAATATCCAAAGACAATTGCTTTTCCACACAGCCCCCCTTCAGGGAAAAAAAAAAAAAACGATTGAGCCGCAGGCCCCGCCCCCTTCCTTCACCACTCTGCAAACGCGCCCCCTGGCGCGTTTGCAGATGGGGAAGTAATTCCCCTTGAATACTGGGGGTCCCTGGGGGCCAACTAGCCCACCAGGAACCTCCAGTATGCGCCAGGGGGCTGCGTTGCAGAGAGGTGTACAGAGGCCACGCCCCTTTATACACCTCTCTGCAACGCAGCTCTGTGGCGCTTTTTGGAGGTACATGGTGGGCTAGTTGGCCCCCAGGAACCCTCAGGATTCAAGGGGACTTAATCCCCCAACTTAAAACGCGCCACGGGGCGCGTTTGCACAGTGGTGAAGGGAGGGGGCGGGGCTTCAGGTGACATGTGTGCAAACAGGCCCCGTGGCGCGTTTTAAGATGGGGAATTAAATCCCCTTCAATCCTGAGGGTCCCTGGGGGCCAACTAGCCCAACAGGTACATCCAGAAAGTGCCACAGAGCTGCGTTGCAGAGAGGTGTAAAAGGGGTGTGGCCTCTCTACACGTCTCTGCAACGCAGCCCTGGCGCATACTGGAGGTTCCTGGTGGGCTAGTTGGCCCCTAGGGACCCTCATGATTCAAGGGGACTTAATCCCCCAACTTAAAACGCGCCACGGAGCGCGTTTGCACAGATGTCACCTCAGGCCCCGCCCCTACCTTCACCATTGTGCAAATATTCCTCTAAAATCTGCCGAACTACGAATTCGGATTTACTCACCTGTTATCAGGAGAGACCTCAGTGCTGCATCTTTCAGCCCAGTACTAATCCTGAAAAGTAATTTTAACCGTACTTACAAGTAACTTGAATTTCCTTCCATAGGATATCATTGCCTGCTTTTTGCTGAAAAAGTTTCTGTGTTGATTTTTGAAACATACAAATATTCCTCTAAAATCAGCCGAAATACGAATTCTGATTTACTCACCTGTTATCAGGAGAGACCTCAGTGCTGCATCTTTCAGCCCAGTACTGGTCCTGAAAAGTAATTTTAACCGTACTTACCGGTAACTTGAATTTTCTTCATAGGCTAACATTGACTGGTTTCACTTGGAAATTCTTCTAAGTGTGGAGTTTTGGAACTTTAAAATATTCCTCTAAAATCAGCCGAAATACGAATTCCTATTTACTCACCTGTTATCAGGAGAGACCTCAGTGCTGCATCTTTCAGCCCAGTACTGATCCTCAAAAGTAATTTTAACCGTACTTACCAGTAACTTGAATTTCCTTCCATAGGATATCATTGTCTGCTTTTTGCTGAAAAAGTTTCTAAGTGTTGATTTTTGAAACATACAAATATTCCTCTAAAATCAGCCGAAATACAAATTCCGATTTACTCACCTGTTATCAGGAGAGACCTCAGTGCTGTATCTTTCAGCCCAGTACTGGTCCTGAAAAGTAATTTTAACCGTACTTACCAGTAACTTGAATTTCCTTCCATAGGCTAACATTGACTGGTTTCACTTGGAAATTCTTCTAAGTGTGGAGTTTTGGAACTTTAAAATATTCCTCTAAAATCAGCCGAAATACGAATTCCGATTTACTCACCTGTTATCAGGAGAGACCTCAGTGCTGCATCTTTTAGCCCAGCACTGACCCTGAAAAGTAATTTTAACCGTACTTACCAGTAACTTATATTTTCTTCCATAGGAATCCATTGTCTGGTTTTCAGCTGAAAAGTTTCAAAGTGTCGATTTTCACAAACTACAAATATTCCTTAAAAATCGCCTGTATGACTTAAACGCATTCTTTCAACTGTTTACAGGAGATGCACCAGTGCTGGATCCAGGATCCAACACTGAGTAAGAAAAAGTAACGATAACAGTTTTTACCTGCTAAGTGAATTTCCTTCCATAGGATAACATTGGTGATTCTATGAGAAAAAGTTTCTAAGTGTCAACTTTTAAAATACAATAATATTCCTTAAAAATCACTACTGTAACCAAAAAGCTTTTACTCAACTGTTTACAGGAGATGTCCCAGGACTGAATCTAGGATCCAGTCCTGTGGTTAGAAAAGTAATCCATAAAGTAACTAATTGCATTTAACTAGAAATTCACATTGAGCTGAATGTTGCATTGTGTTTGAAAATGTGTTGCCCATTGCAACAACTGTAACTACTGTACTTAAAAGTCTATTGCCTATGTGCAAAGTATTTAAACTAAAGTAATTCATTCTGAGAAAGTATTTTTGTAATGTATAATGTAATTACAATGTAATTTAAAAAATAAAATATGTAAAAAAAAAATGTTTCTAAAAATGTAGTAAATCAGTATGAAAAAAATAAATATAACAATTAATACATTTAAAAATTGTCATTTACAAAACCTTTGAAATTCACTGAAAAAACCGTAGGTTTCAGACATGTTATAGTTAGGAATTAGCATTTAAAAAACCTTTGAAATTCACTGAAAAAACCATAGGTTTCAGACACGTTATAGTTAGAAATTAGCATTTAAAAAACCTTTGAAATTCACTGAAAAAACCATAGGTTTCAGGCACGTTATAGTTAGAAATTTGCATTTAAAAAACCTTAGAAATTCACTGAAAAAACCATAAGGTTTTAGGGACAGTTATAGTTAGTTGGACATTGCACTCGTACAAAACCCGTGAAATTCCCCCGTTATAGTTAGTTCAGGTAACTATAACTCGCGCCCCGCAATGCACTGCTGATGACGTCACATATTACATCACTCATGACATGGTCAGTGACATCACTGATGACATCACTGATGACATCTCAAATGACATCACTGATGACATCATCCATGTGAGAATTTAATGCATCTTCTCACACCCTAATATAAGTTTTGAAACACCCACTCTAAATTACAGACTGCCATTCTCAAAACCATACACACTCCAATACCAATAAGTACATACCCACTCACTGATTCTTAGGTCTACACACACACATCTACTCACTCACCCGTACAGTCACTCATACTTACAGTCACTCAGTACAGGACTATCATATGCACTCATACACCTATATAAACACTCACACAACGCAACTCATCCATAGAGGTATTCACACACCTAGTCAGTCATGCAAATAATTAATCACACTCCAATTTACTCACCTATACAGTTATACACACCAGCTCACTTACTCATAAAAATACTAGCACATTCTTACGCTCCTATGCAATCACTGATGCAAGCACACACTCATCCATATAGCCACTCTCACAATCACACACTCTCACTTATAGCCATTTATATACTCCAACACACATATATACTGCCTTTCACATATGTAGTTACTCACACATGTACCACTGAGATATACATTCAATCCCTAACACACCCATACACACACTCACCCACCCATACAGTCCATCACAGACGCACTCTTGAAACCATGCACCCAGTGAATCACCCACTCACACATCTATGCACAGAGTCACACTCACCCCACCCACACAAACACTGAGGCACCCATACAGATTCTCAGAGAACCAATCCATAACCCATATAGACACTCATTTAGCTAGTCAGAAACCCATGCAGCTGCTTACACAACAACAGACAGACGGATACAGACATTCACACAGTTTAGTCACTCACCCATGCATCCAGTAAGATACGTTTAATCACTCACTTTATAGACTCAGTCACGCACCTACTAAATCATCCATTCAGACACTTATACACCCACTCATTCTTCAATACGCCTTTCCCTATATATATTAAACATATTTAAACTTTACAGAAACACACAGTCACTGGATGATGTCATCAGTGATGTCATCAGTGATGTCATTTGAGATGTCATCAGTGATGTCATCAGTGATGTCCCTGACCATGTCATGAGTGATGTAATATGTGACGTCATCAGCAGTGCATTGCGGGGCGCGAGTTATAGTTACCTGAACTAACTATAACGGGGGAATTTCACGGGTTTTGTACGAGTGCAATGTCCAACTAACTATAACTGTCCCTAAAACCTTATGGTTTTTTCAGTGAATTTCTAAGGTTTTTTAAATGCAAATTTCTAACTATAACGTGCCTGAAACCTATGGTTTTTTCAGTGAATTTCAAAGGTTTTTTAAATGCTAATTTCTAACTATAACGTGTCTGAAACCTATGGTTTTTTCAGTGAATTTCAAAGGTTTTTAAATGCTAATTCCTAACTATAACATGTCTGAAACCTACGGTTTTTTCAGTGAATATATATATATATATATATATATATATATATATATATATATAGAGAGAAACCAAAAGTCCTTAAAGCGCCCACTTAGCAGCAACTTAGCAGGTACGGACCACACGGAGAGATTCCAATAAGTGCTTTATTTCGGTGATTGATTCATTCCATAACAATCTTTCTTATGGCAAGTGCCCAGCATTACGCGTTTCGCCTGCGTCTCCGCAAGCTTGATCACACCATACACATATATTTAAAAGGCTATGCAAAAAATGGGACAGACCAGATATAGAAGAAAGGCTAAACGGTTTAGCCTACTTTTATGCCTCGCCTGTCCTGGTGTAAGGCTGGGATCGTTCCATATGGCAGGGTCCACTGCTGGCTCTGCAAGGGCCTCCACCAACCTGACAGGTTGGAGGGCCAATCACCAAACTATAAATGACCATGTTCGACGTATGGCGACTAGTTCATGCAGATTGACAGCAATCTTGAAGGAGGAAGCAGAGAACTGGAGCACACTTCAGGAGGGAGAGCGTTCCAGTGCAGGGGTCCCTGCAAATAGATGGACTGAAAACTGGAAGCGACTCATGCAGGTTTGGGAGTAACAGGAAGATTAAGGTTGGCCGAGCGTAGGTACAAGTTGGGAAACATGTGCATGTACACCGTTTACAAGCAGGCAGTGGGAATTCAATACAAGCAGAATGCAGACTCTTATTAAGTGTAGATGGCGGACTCGTATTACAAGAAGGCAGTTACTTCTCGCTATATGCAACCTAGTGCCTCTTATTACAAGCAGGCAGTGCACACTGACTACAAGCAGGAGGTGAAAGACCTTTATATGCAGGTGGTGCACTCTGATATATAAGTGGACTATGGGTGCTCATTACAAGCTTGCAGACTCTTATTACAAGCTAATGTCTTAGCTGTTCCAGTAAGGCAGTAGTTTCTGGTTGCATTAAGCCTGTGGACTCTTATTACACGCAGGAAGTGCACACTGATTAAAAACAGGAGGTGAAAGACCTTTATATGCAGGTGGTGCACTATGATTATAAGTTGACAATGGGTGCTCAGTACAAGCTTCCAGACTCTTATTACAAGCAGATGTCACAACACTTACAGTAAGGCAGTAGTTTCTGGTTGCATTAAGCCTGTGGACTCTTATTACAAGCAGGTAGTGCACACTGATTACAAGCAGTAGGTAAAAGACCTTTAACTGTAGGTGGTGCACTCTAATTATAAGTAGACAATGGGTGCTCATTACAAGCTTGCAGACTCTTATTACAAGCAGATTTCATAACTCTTCCAGTAAGGCAGTAGTTTCTGGTTACATTAAGCCAGTGGACTCTTATTACACGCAGGAAGTGCACACTGACTACAAGCAGGAGATGAAAAACCTTTCCATACAGGTGGTGCAGACTGATTACAAGCAGGCATTGGGTGCTCATTACCAGCAGACTGCAGGCTCTTGTTACAAGGCGTGATCTCCTCTTACAAGAAGGCAGTGGTTTCTAATTGCATGCAGCCTTTGCAAGAGATATCGCACACTGATTACAAGCATGCCGTGGGCTGTCGTTACAAGTGATCTGTGGGCTCCTATTACAAGTAGGAGGCGGAGACTGATGACAAGCAGGTGGGTCCCTCTCACCTGGTGTGCCTGCAGCAGAGCTGGTCTGTGCTGCTGCCTTCAGACCTCCCCTACAGATGCAATCCCTCCAGTCACGCCGCCTCAGTTACTGTTGAAGGGGTCAACTCACAAATATGTTCCCTTAATGACGCTCATTGGCCCCGCCTCCTCCGATCTGTTGTGTGTAATTGAAGTCCAGCAGAGCAGGAGCGGAAGCAGTAATTAATTGAAACCAACCGAGGGTCTCCGCAGTGAAACCCTGATTAAAAATAAATAACACGTCTCCGCACTTCCCCTGGCTGTCTCCGAAGGAGTCTGGACGGATCCATTATTTTTAAATGTCTGACACTGCGTGCAGGGCCTGCGTGTAAACAGTCAGATTATTGCATATTATTCAAAGCAATTTACCCCGAAGGCAAAGGCCTGGGGAGTCTGGCAATTTACAAGAAACTAATCTAAAAAGACAGATTAGTTTGGACCGCAGAGGCGCGCCTCTGCTGCGGTGTAACGCCAGTGGGTGCAAAATGTAAGGGAAAG
This sequence comes from Calotriton arnoldi, assembly GCA_963921515.1. Classification (NCBI taxonomy): domain Eukaryota; kingdom Metazoa; phylum Chordata; class Amphibia; order Caudata; family Salamandridae; genus Calotriton; species Calotriton arnoldi. Next base: position 8,257 of record CAWUFW010018607.1, read on the forward strand.
TTCACATCGAACATGGAGGTACAGTTACATAACTGGGAATTGTTGATAGGTTACAGTCAGTGTCTAATGAAAAATTATATATCAGTTCGCACAAGGAAACCGGGAATGGCTTTTCGTTTTTCTGGTGTTTTTCTAAAGTGAACAGTGATCAGCAGAAACGAGATATTTATGGAAACGTTAATTTTTTTACGCATTTAAGAATATACATTCTGGGTTCTGCTAGGACGCCTACCATGGCCCTAGTAATGCCTCTGACTCGCATCTCCTATGGACAGGGCCACTGGAATTATGCGATTGTGCAGCTGCGGCGATTTTCGCATAATTGTAGATTTGCCACATTTGTCACATAATCCATCATCTGCCACAAAAAATATTTCTAGCTCAAACTGTTCAAAAGTTAGTAAAAAAAGCAGCGACACGTGTTGCCGCGCAGTGGAAGGTCCTTTGCAAAGGTTGACTGGCCACCTTTTTTTTTTAGCTTGTTGCTATTTTCAGGTTTTAAACTGGTACTAATGAGGTGCAACAAATGCCCAGTGTTAACAAGCTTAAAAATGACAAAATAATGAACTAATACTATCACAAAATGTGCCCCATAAAGCCTCATAGTTGGTCTTTCCTTGCCACATAATTCACTCAACCCTGCCACATAATTTAACCCTCCCCTGCCACATAATTCCAGTGGCCCTGCCTATAGCTGCAGAGTGCACCGTGCTGGACCTCCCTTTATCTTCCCCTCTCTCCCTCCCTAAGAGTGCTATTGACACAATAACATAATCCCCACATATAATTACATTATCATTTCACACACAGCGCTGCGGGCACGTTTTCATGAATATAATGAGATGCGAGGGCTGGTGGTTCCTCAGAGACAGGGCTCATAGCAAGCCACTGTTTCATCTTCTGTTTTGGTGATTCATTAGAAGACACATCAGTTTTCACGCACTTCATTTGTTTAGACATGTTTGCGACAGGGGCAGCGCCCTCTGGGGAGGAGCGTGAGACCGTTTAAAATGTCCTCTCCTGCAGGGAGAGATGCCACCGCACAGCAAATTAAAGACGAATTACAGAAGAACAGGTTGTACATCCGGAGAATGTGACAATAGAAAACGATACACTACCGGGGGAGGAGACACAGGAGAACGCTTCAAAGACAGTGCCCTGGGGGCACACCGGGTCATCAACACATGCAAATGAGAGAAACGCTGTGTCTCTGCACCCGCCCCGGATTGTGGATGTGGGAGCGTAGGCAAAGAGGCTCTTAGGAGGCGCACTGACTGGGCGGCACAAAAAGGCAGCCCTCTGAAGGGGGTAAAAGGAGTCCCACGAACCCCGCATAGACATCCCTGTGAAGACGGGTACAGCTTCTCATTGCACCCGACTGCATGGGAATCTCTGACCCCCCCTAAAGTGCAGGCAGGTGCCACGTGCACAGTAAAGCACAGAGCTGCTGCTTCCAGCCGTCGCTTCATCTTTCACTAATGGTGTGCATGTACATTTAAGGCAGTTAATATTTTGGGCAATGTATGGGGTCTGTTTCCACTCTCCATACTCATTAACCCAACAAGTGCCTGCAAACAGAAGTGCAGATCAGGCTAATATGATGTGTCAAACACCATCCTGCTGTGACAATCCCACATTGAGAGACCTTGGTGTCACCTATGCAAGGTGGCATGCTTCTTCAGAGGGGCCTCTCCTGACACTGCAGCTCCCTCCATGTGTGAAGCTCATAGTTTGAGGGAAGCGCGTTTCAATCACTAATGCGCCTCACTTATCACCAACAGCAACAACCATGTGGTGCTGTGGGAGCCCCCTGGAGGTTAAAGTTGCATAAGGCGGATTATAAGCACAGTTAGTTCTTGTCACAGTAGCTGGTCTCTTTTAGAGGACAGCAGACCGTATTCCATGAAAAGGATATTGGACCATATAGGAATTGAAGAGGTTGTGCAAGAGGGCTCGTCTGGTCCAGCTCCGCAGTTTAATACGCTGGGTCCGAGAGAGGTAGGGGTCCAGGTTTACTTGCTCAGTTTGGTTGGTAGAAGAGGATGCGAATGAGAAGATGTAAGGCCCCCTGGATCAGCAAACAACAGAAAGCTTTGCAGGTTTATCCTGTGATCACCTGTATCAGATCCTACAGGGAGATCCATCAGGAGTGATCCATAGGCTTGGATGTGGTCATTGGGGGAGAGTAGGGGTGTGGAGCATCTTTCAGCTTTAAGCCCTGCAGCTTTATTTCCACATGACTTAAAGTTATACAACCAACAGCTGCATCACAAAAAGGCACCCTCAATCGAGAAAGGTGGAGAAGGTAGAACGTGCATATGAACCCCCTTGAGGCAGTGCCCATTTCTAAGTTGATGGCATTTAGGCAACTTCTCTTCACTCATCTCACTTCAACTGGCACGAAATACAATGTAAAAAGCTATGGAAACACCCCTCCATCACTCAGGCCCTCAGCCAAACACAAAATGCCCCCCCAATCCTCACCATTATCTCGAACCGTACAAGGGACGCATTCCCCATCCCCACCCAAAATCACTACTTATCCTCTAACACGGAAGTGATTTGTGGACTAACTCTTGTTCACTAACGTGGTGGACTTTCTGCGATGCTTGATACCTCGGGGGGGAGGAAGGGGGGGGGGTTGGGGACCCTGCCAGCTTCTATAAAGAATCTAGGAGAGGGACTCCAAGCTGCCACTATCTTTTACGAGGCTTTTGTCTCCAAGGAGAGTTCTAACTGAATCTCTATTTGACTCTCTATTTGTCTCTCTATTTGACCTGGGCTGCACTTGCATCTGCAGCATTCTTTCATAGCCTCGACTGGATCTGGGAGGCAGGGAGTGTCTGCGATTAGCCGTGTTGGATGCAATGCTCTAGCGGCGACTGTCTTGGGCACTCCTATCTGTCATGCGCCTGCGTTGACTTTCAGTATCATCATCAAAATAGCACATTTCGGAAAATTCTTTTCCTTAAAAATGTAGCACAATATAAAACAATTCATACGATGTATTAGAACCCAATACACAAGTCATTCATTTTTATGATAGTTCAAAAGTGAAAAAGATCATAACCAATAATTAAAAAATAATTCATCATTTCATTAAAAACTTGGTCAAAACAACCCTCCTGTTTGCAGATAGTTCTGCATAATTCATGCAACTAAAGAGCTAGGGCCCATTTTGATTCGAACTGCAAAAAAACTAAAGTGCAAGTGCATTATTTCAACCATTACAAATTATGAATAAAATCTTGAGGTTCAATTATCTTTGAAATGAATACTGATTGGGACGTAAAACAGTGTCTTCTCAATATCGCCTTAGAAAGTAAAGGGGCATTTAAAAGTCCAGACCCCTCTGCTTCCGCAGGAGCCCTACTGCAAGTAGCTAATGGTTCAGGCTAACGTGGTGCAAGAGCAACGCATCTAAAAAAAATGGGATATATGAAGCCACGCACCTTGCGTGGCCCTGAGCGGCTTCATAAATCTCGAGTAAAGCAACGCAGCGCAAATCGCGGCAGTGACTCACTCTTCACAAGGGAGGTGTTCCATGGGCCTTGCGGCGGGTGCTCCCACGCATCTCACAAATGGGATATGTGAAGCCACGCACCTTGCGTGGCCCTGAGTGGCTTCATAAATCTCGAGTAAAGCAACGCAGCGCAAATCGCTGCAGTGACTTACTCCTCACAAGGGAGGCGTTCCATGGGCCTTGCGGTGGGTGTTCCCACGCAACTCCCATGGTTTTTGATGCATTCTCAGATTTACCAGAACTGGTAAACCTGGGAGTGTGCCAAAAAGATACGCCTCCCCAGGAGAGGAGCAACGGTGAGAAACATAATTATTTCACCTAGTTATTTCCTCTTTCTAAGTGTGCTGCATTCTGCAGCTCACATAGATAGAGGAATACGCCTCTCAGGATTGGTTTTGTGCAGGAAGGTGCTTCTTCCCTATACAAAAACAATCCTGCATGCAACACAGGCACCCTTGCACCATGCTGCAAGGGTGTCTGCGTTGGCGCTAGGCGGCCAAAACGGTGCCAGCACAGGGGAAAAGGCAGGAATGCGTTGTATTCTTTTAAATACATTGCTTTCCTGCCCTTTGCCTGTCACGCAGTGCAGCGCAGAAATGTGACTTGCTGTGCTGCACTGTTTGACAAATCACACAAATAAGCCCTTCTATGCATAGGCAACAGGCCTCCCCTATCCTTAGGAAGCTGCACTGGCTTCCCGTTCCCCAGCGCTGTGCCTTTAAAGCCGGCTGTCTGGTGTTCAAATCTCTCAACGGCTGTAGTCCTAAATTCATTGACAACCTCATCTCCCGTTACATCCCCTCACGTAACCTCCGCTCAGCCCAACTTCACCTTCTCACAGTGCCATCTTTCAAGCTGAAGCGCCAAGGGGGATGCAGATTTGCAATCTTGGCTCCACGCTTGTGGAACTCCATCCCCCTAGATATTAGACTAAGTACCAACTTACTTACCTTTAGAAAATCTCTCAAAACCTGGTTATTCACACAAGCATATGCATGATCTGTCCCGGGCCGGCTATCCTCTAGTTGTTTTCAGCGCCAAGAAACCAACTGGTGTACGAGCGCTCTATAAAACACTGATAACATAACATAACATAGATGTGGCACTTTTCAAGTCCCTTAACACTTGCATATATTGCCTAGACCTAAAAGAAAGACATAAAGGGCGCAGCCGCTTCTTCCTGGGCTTTACATGGTGCTGAGACAGAATATTGAGTTGGAAATGTCGAGTTACACAAATATCGAGTTGGAAATATTGCGATTCAGAAATATCTACAGCAAGAATATCGTGGTCAAGAATATCGAATTTAAGGTAAGAAATATCATTTTTAAAAATATAGAAGTCATTAATATTGTTTGCAAAAATATAGATGTTTAAAATATCGATTTTTTAATATAGCCTTATAGCCCGCCGCAGTGGGCTACACCGGCTATTAAAGGCCCGCTCCAGCGTTTGGCTTGAAGGCCTTTAACAAGGGAGTGGGACTTTAATAGCCAGTATAGCCCAGCTACGAAGGGCTATAAGGCTATTAGAACATTCTGCCACTAGAGGGCAGAATGTTCTAACAAATAAAACAAAGGCCTCTCAGAGTTCGAGGGGGTTTAAATCCCCTCGGGCTCTGAGAGGCCTTTGTAAAACAACATTTGAATGTTGCTTTGCGGGCTTTTACCGGCCCGTAGAAGCTCGGAGCACTCCATTGTATTCAATGGAGTGGTCCACATTCCAATGTTCTAATTAGGGGCCGATTCCGATCTCGGTCGGAGGCGCACCCAATACCATTCGGTCGGGAAAAAAGCCATGCGAAAGCCTGTTTCCCGACCGATTCGTACAGCACACCGAACGAGCAAGTACGATGCGTACAACAGCAAAGAATCCGGCCGAGCCGTACTCACCCAAACCAGGTCCTGTTCTCCGACCGAGGCGAATCCGGAAACGCCGAATCGAGTCGCACGGAAGGAAAAATGCAGCCCCATCCGGCCGGACAAGTACGATGCGCTTTCCGTACGCGCCGAACCACGTCGCTACGCACGGCACGTCAAAGCATCCGGGAGAGGCGCACATAAGCTCTGATTCGCGCCACAACACGATCCACGGCTCCGAGACGAACACGGCAGCGACGAGGACGAGGCGAAGCGACGAGGACGAGGCGAAGCGACGAGGACGACGCGAAGCAACGAGAAGGACGAACGACACGAACCAACCATGAATCCCTTTGTCCCGATCATACCAATACTCTACATTTACTACCGGAACAGGCACGGACGCGTACGGCGCAGAAGGTAAGCCAGACACCAACCACGAAACACATACAACACGTACACGACACATCACACACACACACAGGGATGCAGAATATACTTACACCAGCAACAGCAGCACCATAGGGGCGGGATGCCCATCACCAATGCCACATATGCACACAGGGGCCTGAATGCGCACCACCACCCCTACCCAGGGGTGGCATGATGCCTACCACTACTACCACCCTTACCCAGGGGGGGCAGGATGCCTAACACCACTACCACCCTTAGCCAGGGGGCAGGATGCTTACCACCACTAACACCCTCACCCAGGGGGGCAGGATGCCTACCACTACTACCACCCTTAGCCAGGGGGGCAGGATGCCTACCACTACTACCACCCTCACCCAGGGGGGCAGGATGCCTACCACTACTACCACCCTCACCCAGGGGGGCAGGATGCCTACCACTACTACCACCCTTAGCCAGGGGGCAGGATGCTTACCACTACTACCACCCTCACCCAGGGGGGCAGGATGCCTACCACTACTACCACCCTTAGCCAGGGGGGCAGGATGCCTACCACTACTACCACCCTTACCCAGGGGGGCAGGATGCCTACCACTACTACCACCCTTACCCAGGGGGGCAGGATGCCTACCACTACTACCACCCTCACCCAGGGGGGCAGGATGCCTACCACTACTACCACCCTTAGCCAGGGGGGCAGGATGCCTACCACTACTACCACCCTTACCCAGGGGGGCAGGATGCCTACCACTACTACCACCCTTACCCAGGGGGGCAGGATGCCTACCACTACTACCACCCTCACCCAGGGGGCAGGATGCCTACCACTACTACCACCCTTAGCCAGGGGGGCAGGATGCCTACCACTACTACCACCCTCACCCAGGGGGGCAGGATGCCTACCACTACTACCACCCTTAGCCAGGGGGGCAGGATGCCTACCACTACTACCACCCTTAGCCAGGGGGGCAGGATGCCTACCACTACTACCACCCTCACCCAGGGGGGCAGGATGCCTACCACTACTACCACCCTTAGCCAGGGGGCAGGATGCTTACCACTACTACCACCCTCACCCAGGGGGGCAGGATGCCTACCACTACTACCACCCTTAGCCAGGGGGGCAGGATGCCTACCACTACTACCACCCTTACCCAGGGGGGCAGGATGCCTACCACTACTACCACCCTTACCCAGGGGGGCAGGATGCCTACCACTACTACCACCCTCACCCAGGGGGGCAGGATGCCTACCACTACTACCACCCTCAGCCAGGGGGGCAGGATGCCTACCACTACTACCACCCTTACCCAGGGGGGCAGGATGCCTACCACTACTACCACCCTTACCCAGGGGGGCAGGATGCCTACCACTACTACCACCCTTAGCCAGGGGGGCAGGATGCCTACCACTACTACCACCCTCACCCAGGGGGGCAGGATGCCTACCACTACTACCACCCTTAGCCAGGGGGGCAGGATGCCTACCACTACTACCACCCTTAGCCAGGGGGCAGGATGCCTACCACTACTACCACCCTCACCCAGGGGGGCAGGATGCCTACCACTACTACCACCCTTAGCCAGGGGGCAGGATGCTTACCACTACTACCACCCTCACCCAGGGGGGCAGGATGCCTACCACTACTACCACCCTTAGCCAGGGGGCAGGATGCCTACCACTACTACCACCCTTACCCAGGGGGGCAGGATGCCTACCACTACTACCACCCTTACCCAGGGGGGCAGGATGCCTACCACTACTACCACCCTCACCCAGGGGGGGCAGGATGCCTACCACTACTACCACCCTTAGCCAGGGGGGCAGGATGCCTACCACTACTACCACCCTAACCCAGGGGGGCAGGATGCCTACCACTACTACCACCCTTACCCAGGGGGGCAGGATGCCTACCACTACTACCACCCTCACCCAGGGGGGCAGGATGCCTACCACTACTACCCCCCTTAGCCAGGGGGGCAGGATGCCTACCACTACTACCACCCTTAGCCAGGGGGGCAGGATGACTACCACTACTACCACCCTCACCCAGGGGGGCAGGATGCCTACCACTACTACCACCCTTAGCCAGGGGGCAGGATGCTTACCACTACTACCACCCTCACCCAGGGGGGCAGGATGCCTACCACTACTACCACCCTTACCCAAGGGGGCAGGATGCCTACCACTACTACCACCCTCACCCAGGGGGCAGGATGCCCACCACTACTACCACCCTCACCCAGGGGGCAGGATGCCTACCACTACTACCACCCTCACCCAGGGGGCAGGATGCCCACCACTACTACCACCCTCACCCAGGGGGACAGGATGCCTACCACTACTACCACCCTCACCCAGGGGGGCAGGATGCCTACCACTACTACCACCCTTAGCCAGGGGGCAGGATGCTTACCACTACTACCACCCTCACCCAGGGGGCAGGATGCCCACCACTACTACCACCCTCACCCAGGGGGGCAGGATGCCTACCACTACTACCACCCCAACTCATAGGATGGACAATGCATGACACAACCAGCACACCACAACCTAGGGAATGCAAGAAGAAGACATCCCCCAACACCATGACAAGCGTGTGTAGACTGTGTCAAATGCCTACAACACCGAACATGACTTTGAACATACAATGTGACCCCCTAGCACATGTGCCACACATATATGTGTGTGGCACCCACAATGCAAGCAGGCCATGACCATTGTGGCAATGGGGTCCAAACCCCCATCATCACAGTGACCAAAATGTAAGTGTGGGGTCCATAGCTGCAGCACATTTCGAACATTGTGGCAATGGGGTCCAAACCCCCATCATCACAGTGACCAAAATGTAAGTGTGGGGTCCATAGCTGCAGCACATTTCGAACATTGTGGCAATGGGGTCCAAACCCCCATCATCACAGTGACCAAAATGTAAGTGTGGGGTCCATAGCTGCAGCACATTTCGAACATTGTGGCAATGGGGTCCAAACCCCCATCATCACAGTGACCAAAATGTAAGTGTGGGGTCCATAGCTGCAGCACATTTCGAACATTGTGGCAATGGGGTCGAAACCCCCATCATCACAGTGACCAAAATGTAAGTGTGGGGTCCATAGCTGTAGCACATTTCGAACATTGTGGCAATGGGGTCCAAACCCCCATCATCACAGTGACCAAAATGTAAGTGTGGGGTCCATAGCTGTAGCACATTTCGAACATTGTGGCAATGGGGTCCAAACCCCCATCATCACAGTGACCAAAAGGTAAGTGTGGGGTCCATAGCTGAAGCACATTTCGAACATTGTGGCAATGGGGTCCAAACCCCCATCATCACAGTGACCAAAATGTAAGTGTGGGGTCCATAGCTGCAGCACATCTTGAACATTGTGGCAATGGGGTCCAAACCCCCATCATCACAGTGACCAAAAGGCAAGTGTTGACAAAGTAAGAGGTGCAACTGCCAAACTGCATGGATGATTCCTGGTCACAGAACAACAAACACATCAGTGGCAAAGTAGTGTATGTGTCCCATTGCAACATAAATTGGGGGAGCCAAATCCTGCAGTGCAAATAAGACATAACTTTGGCCATGTGCAGACAAACAACACCCATGGGGGCTGACACCGTCAACAATCATCAATGACACAATGACAGAAGTGACCATCCGAATGCAGACCCACATATTTGCACCAATGGGCACACACATGCAGATACCCTGTGGAGACTGCAGATGTGAGGCGAACAGATACCATACCATGGCAGCAATGGGACACACAATCAACAATTAGCAACAAATGAGGGCTCCCGTCCCATCAGCCTGGTCATGGAAGTGCCAACGGAATCATCAGCACAGATCCAACACACTTGTATAGCAATGTTGCACTGACAACACAGATGAGTCCTTCCCCATTGATGCCCAAACCTGCATGTTCACTGGAGATGGCCACACGGTCAGGGAAGTAGACGAATAGAACAATGGCAGGCACAACAGATGTGCAGGGGTGGAAGCCACAGATGTGAAGTTGCCAATCTAAGTAGGAAATCTCATTGCCAAATACTGAACACATGACACCCTCAGATGCTGCTATGGATGACATGGATACACCACAGGATAGGACACATAACCCCTGGACCACATGGGTTCCTGCACAGTAACACTTCATTATCATGAGACCAAATATCACCATCACTGCAGCAAGGGCATGGTTAGCATCATCAACATCATGTACATCAGAAGCAAAAGCACTAGAGAACAGAAAGTTGCTTTATTCAGCATATGTGGCATTAAAAGTAGAAGTCCGGTAGAACATAAACAAAGGCCAATGGCCAGTCCATCAACAAAGTCACAAGTGGGTGACAGTGGCAGATGCCACCCTACACATGCCTGCACAAAACCAGGGACAATCCACTAGGAGGGGCAACCGGGGGGGTAGGCCAGGCACCGCAGGGACAGGATCAGGGCTCACCAGGAGGAAGCAGGGAAGGGGTGGTGGGTGCTGGAGAGCCACTGACAACTGCAGTGGAGGTGTCTGACATGGTGTGTGCCGGCACAACTGGGGGGCATGGCTCAGATGTTGTGGGTGCCGGCACGACTGCAGTGGACCTTGCAGATGGAGTGGACAGGTCCGCCACTTCAGTGCCCAAGTCAGACAGGGTGGTAGTGGACTCCACTGCAGTGCCTACCACCAGGGGAGGAGAATGGGGAACAGGCAAGGTGGGCTGGACAGAGGGGAGGACACCCTCACCACATCAGTGGCACAGACAAGCGCAGCGGGGGTGTGGTGCCGGGAGAGCAAGTGGCAGGGGGAGAAGGCCGGAGCCTCTTGGGGATGGTATATCTGTGGGTGGGGGAACCTGGAGCAGGGTGTGGCGGGGGCACCTGTGGAGTGGGGGCCTGAGGGATGGAGGAAGGTGACCTGGTGCTTGAACTGCAGGGCGGCGGCGGGGTCTTGCTCTTACCACTCCGGGGGGACTTGCGGGTGGGGGCCTCAGTCTGTCTGCGCCTGGGGGAGGGTGTCCGGGGGCGAGGGGCACTCTGCTCCGTGTGGGGGGGCTTCCTCTTCCCCTTGGATGCTGGGGCAGCTGGATCGGAGGGGAAGAGGCCGAGGTCACTGAGGAAGAGGCGCTGGGTCTTTGGGGTTGCAGGTGAGGCAAGGGAGGGTGCTTTGGAGGGAGAGGCAACTGAGGACTGCGCAGTGCCCGTGGATGCGTGTGTGTGTACCAGGGCCCCATCCCCTGTGAGTCTGGTTTCAGTCCCCTGACTGTGCGTGCGTGTGCGTTTAGTTTGTGGCGTGTGTGTCTGTGTGCTGGATGTGTGTGTGCTGGTGTGTGCCTGTGCCGGTGTGTGTGTGCTTGGGACGGGCAAGGTGCTGGGGAGTGTGGATGGAGCAGAGGCAGGAGGGGTGAGGGACTGTCTGAGGAGGGACACTGCTGCCGTCAGGGAGGAGTCCATGGACCTGTTGCCCCTCTGTAGGTCAGACATGCCCGATGAGATGCCCTCCATGAACGACACCAGCTGAGTCAACAGTGCGGTGTGCGCATGGAGGACACTGAGCATGGCTGTCTGCCCTACATGGAGCTGGCGAAGGAGGTACACAGACTCCTCACTCAGGGCAGCAGGGGACACAGGGGCAGGGGGTGCGGTGCCTGGGCCAAAGGAGACACGCTCCCGAACATGGGAGCCTCCACGGACCTTGGGAATGGGAGCCGATGGGAGGGCGGTGGTGGTGCTGGTGGTGGCGGGGACAGCAACACTAGCTGGGGTGTGGTGGCTGCTGACACCCGCCTCCACAAGGGAGTCATCCTCCGAGTTGCTCTGGTCCTCAGCTGAGGTGGATGGTGCTGAGGATTCCTCGGTGTGGCTCCCCTCGCCCTCCGTGCCACTGGGTCCCTCCGACCACTCCTCGGCTGCTGACCCAGTCTGGCTCTCTGGCTCCTCCTGGTCCGTGGAGCTGTCCCCTTCCGTGGCTGTGGATGTATCTGCAAACAATGGGGAAACAGACAAACATCAGTCACCTGCACAAAACGCACACACCACTGTGAGCACAGCACATCACAGAGCAAGCCCTGGCATCATTAGTTGTACATTGCTAAAAGTGCCCTAACTGAACAGGAGAAGCCAATTGTCAGTCTGATGCCAAGCATGGCACTCACATCCCACATGGCCTTGCACCCATCTGTCTGGTGTCTGTTGGATTGCAACACCCCAGTGTGGACACATGCACCAAGTACACAGTAGTTGGACAGTGCAGAGGACACGGTGTGGACACATCACAGCTCTTGCCACTGAGTGAGTACAGGTTTCCGGATGAAAGGGATGCCCAGAGTCAAATAGGAAATGCATGTGATGCATACCAGCGACAGACACCATGATGCACCCATGTCCTGATAGCCAGCGCCACTATGGTGTGCATGTAGCACATGTCACTCCCCTGCAGGACCACAAATAAGTTGACACATGCCATGGCAGAGGCATGACTGTTAAGTCATACATCACTGTCTCAGTGATGTATGACTTGGCAGCCAGACAACAACACTATGCACTGTGTCACAATAGTAGGTCATGGGGAATGCAAGTCCTGGAGCTGCACAAGTGCACATGTACATCCCCCACACAACACATCATCTCAACCCTCATCTGTCCAGGTCACACCTATTGGACATATGGGAGACCTGTGACACTACCCTCTGAACCTGAGCCCCTCACAATTTGCTGTGAATGGGGAACAGCTGCCTGAACATCACATTCGCATACCCCAGTCTGCACGGGCAGCTGATCAAACACCTATGTGACACACAAGTATCGTCTCCTATGGTCACATCTCCAGGGGCATGCTGAGCCCCTACCAAGAAACACCCCAGCAGTCCTGGCAACTAATCCACAGCACACTGACACAGAGGCAGACACCGGAGGGGTCAAATCACTGTGCACAATGTGTCAGCTGATACACGGGAGTGGGAGTACAGAGTGCATTGCATGGCCTGGAGTAGGCATGACTGTCCTGCTCCACATGAATGAGGGATGTGCCCTGGACAGTGGATAGCTGGCTATGTATGTGTGACACACGTAATCTGCACACTCCTGGGGCACAAACATTGTTCCCACCCGCTGCATGGGCATGTGCCACATACCCCAGGCACATGTGGTGGCTCAGCTCAGCAAGTGGACCGCATATCAACGCAACACGCAGATCACATGTCCAAACCCAGGCGTTGTGTGAACAATGGACCCACCCATGATGCCCACAACAGAGTTAGGGAAACAGATGCTGTCCCCCACCTTTAGTGAAGCAAACTGCAAGGACACAGTCCCAAGTGACACAATTCCCTGACTGTAAGGGCCACACCTGGGTATCAGATGAGCAGTGGGCAGTGCACAATAGAGGGACATGGCTCCTGGACAACATGACTGCTGCACTGTGGCAGTTGAACCAGGCCAGAGGAGGGCACAAAGCATGTAATACAGAGTTCACAGTGCAGTCTTTGACTCACCCCCTCCTTGCTGCTGTCTGGCCTTCAGCTGCCCATCCAGGTCTGGAAAGACCACCGCCAGGATCTGGAGCATGTGGGGGGTCAGGGTCCGTGTTCCGCCCCTCCTGCGAGGAGGCGACAGCTTCAGCTGGACCCGTGCAATCCTCCGGGTCCAGCCCGAAGGTCCTGCCACCTCTTCTGGCAGTTGCGGATCCGGTGCTTGTAGACCCCCACGGACCGGACAGCCCGGATGATGTCCTTCCAGATTTCCTGCTTCCGATGGGCATTAACCTGTCAGGATGACAAAGTGAAAAGGCCATTACCACACATGCAACATATCCGTGCATGACACAGTTGTATACACATGTCTCAATCACAGGGGCACATGATGTACACAGGCAGTGCAACGCTGACCATGGACAGTTTGCCAGACGTCACTACATGGTATCATTGCATGGGAAGTAAAACCATGTTCAAATGCACTGTCACTGCACCATACCTGTCCAGTGCAAGTCACTACACACTATGGGGGGTGACAACTACTCAGTGAGCCTGCTAGCCAGTGGCGTGCAGACTCTCAGCCTTGCTAGTCAGACAAAATGCACATTCAGAAAGGCAGTGCACAGAACACTCACCTGCTCCCCTGGTGTCCCATACAGCTTGCTGTATTGTGGAAGTAGGCTGTCCAGCAGGGCCTGGTTCTCTTCAAGGCTGAAGGCTGGGGCTCTCTCCACAGTACGTGCCATTGCAGGGTCCAGAGGGGCAGAGACAGCAGCAGTGCAGTGGCAGATGTCGTCTTGGAGCATGTAGTGCAAGCAAGTGGGCTCTCAGGGGAACAGCCAGCAATATATATGTGCTGGAGAGGCAGATACTGTCCCTTGTGTCCAAAGTGATAGGTCCAAGTCGTTTGCATCTTCTGAATCTGGCCAATCCATGGAATAGCAGCACCAAAACACGCCCACAGCATCCTTCAAATCTTCAACTTCATGACATACATGATTTTGCAACATTGTTGTGGGTGACCAACTGAATTTCCAGCAACCGACTCGTTCGAAATCCGAAACGCGTCCGTTGCCAGGCAAGCCCATTGTCAATGGGTGTGCACCGATCGGTCCATTGCGGTACAACGCGCACAGGGGTACAACGCGTACCCGCACACATTGAAAGCAATGGGCCGGCCGGAGGCACCGATCGGTCCATTGCTGTTCAACGCGCACAGGGGTACAACGCGTACCCGCACACATTGAAAGCAATGGGCCGGCCGGAGGCACCGATCGGTCCATTGCTGTTCAACGCGCACAGGGGTACAACGCGCACCCGCACACATTGAAAGCAATGGGCCGGCCGGAGGCACCGATCGGTCCATTGCTGTTCAACGCGCACAGGGGTACAACGCGTACCCGCACACATTGAAAGCAATGGGCCGGCCAGAGGCACCGATCGGTCCATTGCAGTTCAACGCGCACAGGGGTACAACGCGTACCCGCACACATTGAAAGCAATGGGCCGGCCGGAGGCACCGATCGGTCCATTGCTGTTCAACGCGCACAGGGGTACAACGCGTACCCGCACACATTGAAAGCAATGGGCCGGCCGGAGGCACCGATCGGTCCATTGCAGTTCAACGCGCACAGGGGTACAACGTGTACCCGCACACATTGAAAGCAATGGGCCGGCCGGAGGCACCGATCGGTCCATTGCTGTTCAACGCGCACAGGGGTACAACGCGTACCCGCACACATTGAAAGCAATGGGCCGGCCGGAGGCACCGATCGGTCCATTGATGTTCAACGCGCACAGGGGTACAACGCGTACCCGCACACATTGAAAGCAATGGGCCGGCCGGAGACACCGATCGGTCCATTGCTGTTCAACGCATCACTGTACATGTGACTGGCATATGTCAGCATGCCTGTCTCAGATGGACATATGCCAGCCACAGATAGCTCCCAGGGAGTGAGGGGCACACCTACATCACGGCAGCCTGTCCAAACTTTATCATAAGGCATGTAAGGCTGCATTTCCTATTGTGTGTATGTTGGTGTACATGTTGTCCTGTGGGTGTCACCTGTGGGCAGCCACCCCCAGGCTGTGCACGTGTTCATGGGGACAGGATCCTGGGTGTTACGTGTACGTGACCACTGTGATGTGCAACTGTTCATATCTGTGCATGTGCCATGGTCACATTTCACAGTGGTGTATGTGTATGTCATGTCACATACCCCGTGAGTCCCATGTGGGACGGTATGTTTGAGCCAGGGTGTCCCAGTGGCACAATAGTGATGGTCCTCCACAGTCTTTGTGCATGTGGTGTTTACAATGTCTCTGATTTCATGTGCACAATGGGAGACAGTCTCCACATCCACGTTGTGTGTGCATGGACTCTGATGTTGTGCGTGTGTGTCACAGACGTCCATGTCTGTCCTGCCGTGGCAAGTGGGGCCACTACCTGTGGGGGTCATGGTTGTTTTGCTGTGGTGTATACATGATACTCCATGTAATGCCAGTGTCCATGTGGCATTACAGGGTCCCTGGGAATGTACCTGTCGTTGAGCTGTGGTGCCTGGGGCACATCTGTCCTCACATGTCCCTGTGGGGGGTTATTGTGACACGGCAGCAGGAGATGGGAACTGTGACACAGCCTCATAATATCCAATGGGCCAACCTGGGACAAATTGATGCCACCTGTTGGACCGTGTTGACAGATGTTGGCCATGTATGTACCATACATGTCCCTTCCGGTACTGCACACTTCATGTAGTTGTGCCTCATAATGATGTATGTTGGGATCTTGAGTGTGTTCAATGCCGCATATGTGGGGTGACTGACAATCTTGCTTACTTCTCCTCTGCACTGCAGGGCTCCTGCTGTCCATCGGCCATTCCCAGACCTGGCAACGATGGTGGAACGGGACAGCATCCGACGGTACCGCTTCACCAGGCAGCTGATTGAGGATTTGGCAGTGCAGTTGTCCCCACATTTGCAGCCTGGCCGGCCGTATCCTACAGCGCTGACCCCCAAGGTGAAGGTGATGGCAGCCCTACACTTCTTTGCCACTGGTACCTTCCAACATACTGTGGCGACTGCTGGTGGGATGTCACAGACCATGTTCAGCCGTGTGCTCCGCGATGTTTTGGCGGCAATGTTGCTCTTCCTGAACCGGTACATCTATTTCCCTAGACTGCGACGACTCACTGACGTGAAGAGTGACTTTTATGCCCTGGGGAGGATGCCGCATGTAATTGGCTCCATTGATGGGACACATGTGGCTTTGGTACCACCACAGGCCCAGGAGCAGGCCTACAGGAACCGCAAGCACTACCACTCGGTCAATGCACTGGTGGTGTGTCTTGCAGACATGACCATCACACACGTGTGTGCCCGTTTCCCTGGTTCAGCACACGATGCCTTTGTGATGAGGAGTAGTCGCATCCCCAGGATGATGGCACAGATGCAGAACCAGCGTGCCTGGCTTGTCGGTGTGTACTGACTTTGTGCCATTGTGTGTGATCTGATCTGTAGCATTCTGCCCACTTTTCCAAGTCAGCTAATGTGCACTTGTCTGTCCGTAGGTGACTCGGGATACCCCAACATGCCGTGGTTGCTGACACCCCTCAGGAACCCTGTGACACCTGCCCAGATGCGCTACAATGAGGCACATGGTCGGACCAGGAGAGTGATTGAGCGGACCTTTGGTCTCCTGAAGAGCCGCTTCCGCTGCCTGGACAAGACCGGAGGGTCCCTCCCATATGCCCCTGCGAAAGTGTGCAAGATTATCATCGTCTGCTGCATGCTCCACAACCTGGCAGTGCGGAAGGAGTTGCCTCTCATCCAGGATGACAATGACCAACATCCGCCACCTGTGGAGGATCCTGGCCTGGACCACGATGCCAGTGACGATGATGATGATGATGGTGATGGTGATGTCCGCACACAGCTCATCACCAACTTCTTCAGCTGAATGTGAGTATCCTGAGGTGTCATGTCAATGATGTGAGTTGGCATGATGTGTGGGTGGTGCTCTGGTGCTGTGGGAGTGTGTCCATGGGCCACTTGACTGGATGTGTGTTGCGATGTGTGGTGACAGGTGGGCTGTACTCCCCAACAGTGTTGACATGCTAACTTGGTTCTGGGTGGGTATCTTGTAACATGTATTGTGCATGTGTTTTGCTGTTCTGTCCTGTACTCCATTGCTTTTGACTGTGTGTCATTTCTGTCCTTCACAGGGTACTTTCAGATTTGTTTGGTCAACTGTGTCCACCGACGACGTGATTGCACATCCAGGCTGGTAGCTGTTGTGTCCCTACAGGTGATGTGCGCCACACCCATGGACTTCCTTCCGTCTACAGTTGTTGACTGTGTGCCCGCTGCCAGGTGGGGTTACCTTGCATCTGTAGTGGTTACGGCATGTTGCAACTGTGTAATAAACCTGTGCTTCACTTTGTGATGTGCGTTGTCTGTGGTCACACATTTGACTGCCATTTGCTTACTGCACCTGTGGGCTACTTGACTACAACTGGGAATGGGTGTGGTGTCTGTGCATTGCACCGTCTTCCCTGGCAACATCAGTGTAGGCAATGAGTCAGATGGCCTAGGTGTGTATGTGTCGTGTAGCCCTGGTGGTGTGTCTCCCTCATGTGTGTCACGTTGCCTGTACTCACATGCCTGTGTTGTCCTTGCTGTTGCAGTTCGCATACACAGTGTAATTTTGCAGTTCATCATCCCCATAACAGCACCCACGTTGGAATCACGACAGAGGCAAGTATGGTGTATTGGTGTGTTTATTGTGATACATTTGTGTTAATAGTGCATAGGATGGGTTGTGCTGTACATGAATCTTGCAATCCCAAGTTCCTAGGTGAATTGAAAGTCCGGGTAGACAGGATCCCCAGTATCGGGGCCACAGTTGTCTGACACATTGGTCCAACTTGTACTCCCCATGCAATGTGTGGGAGTAGTGTTGCCGTCAACAGGGTGAACAGTCTGTGCACAAAGGCGAACATCCAGAACAGGTTCAGGCTTCCTGGGAGTTGCGCTTGGCAATCGGCCTCTCACTTTTCCCTCCTCGGACGACCCCTCTTCTTGGGGGGGGCCCTCAAGTGCAGGCTGCTGCGGTGAAGGGGACTCTCCGCCAGAGTCCTCCTCCCTCCCTGTGGCAGTTGCAGTTTGTTCGGCACCAGATGTTGTTGGCACACAGGGAGGTGTGGACTGGTTGCTGTTCATCTGGCGGAGGCATTGTAAAATGTCCCTGTGCACCGCCGTCATCTCATGCAGTGCATCCCACTTGGACTCCACGCGGGACATGTGTGAGTCCACACGGGACATGTGTGACTCCACGTGGGACATGTGGGAGTCCAAGCGGGCATGATGGGCAGCCTGCTGCTGTTTAATGTCTCTGAAGAGCCCCACTACCTGGCTGAGCTCTCCGGTGCTGGACTGGTACGCATCAGCTATGTGTACCAGTTGTGGGTCATCATGCACACCAGCAACGTCTGCAAGCAGCGACCTCTGTCTCCCACCCTCCCACCACCCCTGCTGACATGTGCAGTGCGTGCAGTGGCACGCACAGTTGACCCTGGTCCACCTTGGGGGTTGGTGGTGGTGGTGGTGTCCATGGCCCCAGGTTGGTCCAGGGTCACTGTGCTGGTGTTGCTCCTTATTCTGTCCATGTCGGCAGGGATGGTATTCGTGGTGACAGTCGTTGGAGGGGTGGGTGCAGGGGGTGCAGCTGGTGGTCCTGCTGGTGCTGCAGCTGGTGGTCCTGCTGGTGCTGCATGTTGACTTGCACCGGATGTGCCAGGTTGTTCTTCATCGTCCGAGGAGGACAGAGGCTGTACGACGCCAGTGAGCTCGGCATCCTCTTGAGCCTGGGACTGGGACTCCTCAGCGTCTGCTGCTGTGTCCCCATCATCACCTGTTTTTGGGAGACACAAACAATGTATGTCATGTTTCTGCAGGCATCAATGGTTGACACACATGACAGTTGTGACTGTGCCTCTGGGTGCGGGCCTGTACATTGCATTGTCCTGAGTCGTCACAGTCAGGGGTTGATATTGGTGTGGCACATTGTCCTGCATTATTTGGGCATTTCTATGTATTTTCTGGGGTGTGAACATGGTCTGCATTGGTTGTGTTTGGTTGGCAGCCGGACCTCCTTCCCACCCACCCAGCCAGTCAGATATCCCACCATGGAACGTGCTTGCGTTGCAGGGAGAGTAAGTTGTCTCTCAGGATGTCAGTCAGTGGTGTCCTGCTGTTTGTTGGTGCACAGTTGCCAGCAGGGCCTTGTGCTCCCCACAGCAGTAGCCAGTGTCAGCCATCTTGTGAGTCCTTCTCCACTCCCTGTGATGTGAGCATGGTTCAGGGTGGTGTTGATGGGACAGTTGTGGGGGTGAGCTATGTCTGTGACTACGACTCCCATCATGCCATTGCCTCCACCCCACTTCCCAGCATTCCCATACTTACTTGCTTTTGTGTGGGGTTCAGTGTGTGTGGGTGTGAGAGCAATGGCAAGATGGCTGACAGTGGTGTCCTGCTGTTGGTTGGTGTGCAGTACCCAGCATGCCCTTGTGCTCCCCACGACACAGCAACAGTGTCAGACATCTTTGATGGGCCTTTCCACTCTCTGTGGGATGTGCATGCGTGAGTGTGAGCTTGCTGGGCCATGTGGTGGGGGATTTAGAGCTGTGACTACGACTCCCATCATGCTATTGCCTCCACCCCCTTCCCAGCATGCCCATGCTTCCTTCCTTTTGTCTCTGCTTCCCTGTGGGGTGGGCTGGCTGTGCTGACAGGATGGCTGGGAGTGTTGTCCTGGCAGTTGTTTGGCTAAGAGTCCCAAGAGTGTCCCTGTGCTTCACACAACATAACCCAGGGTGGTGGTTCTTTGTGGGATCTTGTGTTAGGATGGAGGGCATTGCATTCTACCAGGTGGGTACTGTGGAGTTTGTGTTGGGGGTGTGAGGGGAGGTGCTTGTGACTATAGTCAGTGCTGCAAGTCCCCCTTCCCACCCAGCCAGCCAGATATCCCACCATGGAACGTGCTTGCATTGCAGGGAGTGGAAGTTGTCTCTCAGGATGTCAGTCAGTGGTGTCCTGCTGTTTGTTGGTGCACAGTTGCCAGCAGGGCCTTGTGCTCCCCACAGCAGTAGCCAGTGTCAGCCATCTTGTGAGTCCTTCTCCACTCCCTGTGATGTGAGCATGGTTCAGGGTGGTGTTGATGGGACAGTTGTGGGGATGACCAATATCAGTGACTAAGACTCCCATCATGCTATTGCCTCCACTCCCCTTCCCAGCATGCCCATGCTTCCTTCCTTTGACTCTGCTTCCCTGTGGGGTGGGCTGGCTGTGCTGACAGGATGGCTGGGAGTGCTGTCCTGGCAGTTGTTTGGCTAAAAGTCCCAAGAGTGTCCCTGTGCTTCACACAACATAACCCAGGGTGGTGGTTCTTTGTGGGATCTTGTGTTAGGATGGGGGGCATTGCATTCTACCAGGTGGGTTCTGCGGAGTTTGTGTTGGGGTGTGTGTGAGGGGAGGTGCTTGTGACTATGGTCAGTGCTGCAAGTCCTCCTTCCCACCCAGCTAGCCAGATATCCCACCATGGAACGTGCTTGCATTGCAGGGAGTGTAAGTTGTCTCTCAGGATGTCAGTCAGTGGTGTCCTGCTGTTTGTTGGTGCACAGTTGCCAGCAGGGCCTTGTGCTCCCCACAGCAGTAGCCAGTGTCAGCCATCTTGTGAGTCCTTCTCCACTCCCTGTGATGTGAGCATGGTTCAGGGTGGTGTTGATGGGACAGTTGTGGGGGTGACCAATATCAGTGACTACGACTCCCATCATGCTATTGCCTCCACCCCCCTTCCCAGCATGCCCATGCTTCCTTCCTTTGACTCTGCTTCCCTGTGGGGTGGGCTGGCTGTGCTGACAGGATGGCTGGGAGTGTTGTCCTGGCAGTTGTTTGGCTAAGAGTCCCAAGAGTGTCCCTGTGCTTCACACAACATAACCCAGGGTGGTGGTTCTTTGTGGGATCTTGTGTTAGGATGGAGGGCATTGCATTCTACCAGGTGGGTACTGTGGAGTTTGTGTTGGGGGGTGTGTGAGGGGAGGTGCTTGTGACTATAGTCAGTGCTGCAAGTCCCCCTTCCCACCCAGCCAGCCAGATATCCCACCATGGAACGTGCTTGCATTGCAGGGAGTGGAAGTTGTCTCTCAGGATGTCAGTCAGTGGTGTCCTGCTGTTTGTTGGTGCACAGTTGCCAGCAGGGCCTTGTGCTCCCCACAGCAGTTGCCAGTGTCAGCCATCTTGTGAGTCCTTCTCCACTCCCTGTGATGTGCGCATGGTTCATGGTGGTGTTGATGGGACAGTTGTGGGGGGCAATATGTGTGACTGCGACTCCCATGATGCTGTTGGCTACACTGACTTGGCCAGCATACACAGAATTCCTTCCTTTGAGTGTTCTTCACTGTGTGTTGGTGTTGTTGTGGTGGCTACATGTCTGGATGTGTTTGTTAGTTCTATTTGTGCCACTGCCTAGCTGTAGTTGTAGTTGTGTTTGTACATGTGTTGGCACAGTTGGATGTGACTTTTTTGATGGCATGTGTTGTGTTTATCTGACTGACATACACATTTTGGGATGATTCTGTTCTGGTTGCTGTGTAATTGCTATGAGTGCATGGTTTGACTCTCCCCTTGACAGTGATGTGTGTGTGTTTTGTGGCAGTATATTGTGTACATTTGTTGTGTACTCACCAGGCTCTGGGATGTCCTCTAGTCCATATACGCTCACTGGCGGAAGGATTGCCCGCACCTTCTCCTCCCAGGGCCTGAGGTATATTGGCTTGGCAGGAGGGCCACTGCCGGTGTGTTGGCTGTTGATGTAGTCTTGCTTCAGCATTTTCCGTACCCTCCTGCGCACGTCATACCACCTGTTCTGGATGTCGGTCTTTGTGCGCCGACATGGTGATTGGGCGTTCACCCTGTTGATGATCCTCTCCCACATCTTGGTTTTCTGCGACATGGGGGTCTGTTGGACCAGTGTGCCAAACAGCTGTGGGTCCACCCTGAGGATCTCGTCTACCATGACTTCCAATTCACTATCTAGGAACTTGGGATTCTTCTTGGGGGGCATGGTGATGGGTGGTGATGGTGGGTGATGTGTGTGTTGGTGTGCAGGTGAGGGTGTGTGAGTGTGTGTTTTGCTGGGTGTATGTGAGGTAGGTATTTGTTGGTGTGCTGATGGTGTGTGGCTTGTGTGAGGGATGAGCTGTGGGTGTGTGGTTGCTTTCTCTTGGGTGCTGGCAGTGGAATGGCATTTGCAAAGGTTCATGGTAGTGATTTGTGTCCTTTATATAGGTGGAGTTGTGGGTGTGTCTTTGTTCTCTGTCCCCACCCCCAGTATTTATTGGCTTGGTAATTGCTTGTTTGGCCTTTTTTGGGTGAATTTTCCTTTGTACTGTCTGTGTATGTTGGAAACGTTCTTGTGACCGAGTCGGACCCTGCATTGGTCTCGTACGGTGTTCTCCGTTTCGTTCACGCTGTGTTTGTGCAGTTTTCTATGCTGCGTACGCGTCGGTCGCGGTGTATTGTGTTGCTTCGGCTCGGTTTTGTATGCGTGTCGGTCGTACGGCTTGTCCTCCGTCCGACTCGCTCGTGGTTTTCGCGCCTTGCATCGTACTTTGCGGTTTGGAGTTCGCGTGTACGTTTCGGTCGGATTTGTTCCGGGTGCGTGTCGGTCGGTTGGATTCGTGTGTTTTTCCGGCCGGATTGCTGCTTTCCGTGCGGCTCGGTCGGTCGACTTTGTTTCGGTACGTGTCGGTCGGATTTTTCGCGCCTTGCATCGTACTTGGCGTGTCGTGCGCCACGGGTACGTGTCGGTCGGTATTTTTTCCGGATCCGAGTCGGTCGGTGCTTTTTCCGGCCCGAATCGGAATCGACCCCTTAGTGTTACGTATTTTAGCTTATATTTTAAATGTATGTGATGTATGTTTTTTGTATAAGTATTGTTTATGTTTTTAAATATATGTGTTACATTTTTAGTAGTTATGAATATTATTTTAATTACATTTTGCATTTTTAGTTCTGTAGCGGGTTGTGGGTTTATAGGGGAATAGGGTGGAAAGTAATTAAATTATAATAAATTAATGATTATTTTTTATTTATTTAATTTAGATTTTATAGCGTTAATTGTGGGAAGTAATTTATTTGTAATTAATTATTAATTGGTTGTTAATTAATATTAATTAATTAATTGATAATTAATTTTGGTAATTGTGTAATTTCTTTAGGTGCGGGTTGTGGGGTTTATAGGGGTAAAGGGTGGGAAGTAATTTGTTTTTGATTAATTAATAATTAGTTGTTAATTTATATTAAATATTTTATTGAAAATTAATTATGGAAATTGTGTTATTAATTTTAGGTGCGGGTTGTGGGGTTTATGGGGTAAAGGCGGGAAGTAATTTATTTTTAATTAATGAATAATTAGTTCTTAATTAATATTAATTAATTGATAGAAAATTAATTACGGAAATTGTGTAATTAATTTTAGGTGCGGGTTGTAGGGTTTATAGGGGTAAAGGGTGGGAAGTAACTTATGTTTAATTAATTTATAATTAGTTGTTAATTTATATTAACTAATTAATTGAAAATTAAATATGGAATTTGTGTAATTAATTTTAGGTGTGGGTTGTGGGGTTTATAGGGGTAAGGGGTGGGAAGTAATTTTTGTTTAATTAATTAAAAATTAGTTGATCATTAATATTAATTAATTAATTTACATTTAATTAGTGTATGTGTTTATTTTCTTGTGTGTGGGTTTTATTGTTATAGGGTACAGTGTGGGGAGTAAATTAATTTTAATCACTTTATAATTAGTTGTTAAATACTATTAGTTTTTTAATTGAAAATAAGTTTTAATTGTGTAATTAATTTTAGCTATGGGTTGTGGGGATTATAGGGGTAAAGTGTGGGAAGTTAAATAATTTTTATGAGTTTTAATTTGTTTTTTAATTAATAATATTTCATTAATTGGTAATTCATTATGTTAGTTGAGGAAGTACACTTTTTGTTAAATTTAGATGTGGGTTGTGAATTGTGTGGTGTTATAGGGTAGGAAATAAAAAAGTAAATTTATGTAATAATTAATGGTTTTGTTTCTAAATAAATGTTAATTAAAAATATTTATTTGTTGGGAAATTATTTTTATTTTATTTAATATATTTGTAGGTATTGGTTATATGTATTTAACATTATAATATGTTTTTTTAATTTGTTTATTATTAAATATGTTTGTATTTGAATTTTTAACATAGTTATATATTATTTAATGTATTTTGTTTTGTAAATATTATTGTTAATTATTATTTTTTTAAATTTTGAACTGACTGAAGTGAGAATATTAATTGTTACTCCTCTGCAATCCAACACTTTCCCTACTGTTGCACTCACTGGAGTGGGAATAGTAGTTTTTACCCCTCCGCTATCCAACACTTTCCCTACTTTTACAATTATTGGAGTGGGAATAGTAAATTTTATCCCCCCACTATCCAACACTTTCTCCACTGTTGCACTCTCTGTAGTGGGAATAGTAATTGTTACCCCTCCGCTATCCAACACTTTCCCGACTGTTGCACTCACTGGAGTGGGAATAGTAATTTTTACCCCTCCGCTATCCGACACTTTCCCTACTGTTGCAATCACTGGAGTGGGAATAGTAATTTTTACCCCTCCGCTATCCCACACTTTCCCTACTGTTACACTCACTGGAGTGGGAATAGTAATTTCTACCCCTCCGCTATCCAACACTTTCCCTACTGTTGCACTTACTGGAGTGGGAAATTTAAGTTTGAAGATTTTTAAATAGTTTAATGTTTTAATTTATAATAGAATGTTTTTTTTAAAATCAGATTTTATGTTATTGGTACACACACACACATATATATTGTTATTTATTGCATTTGGCACTTTACTGTATTCCGCACTTTGCTTCGATTTTATGTGAAGAGCGCCAATGGAATGGAAAAGGCTGTATATTCATGGGATGGTTTGGGTACTTTATCAAATCCGAGATGCACTTTGACACTTTATAACTATGTATAAGTCTTCATCTATCGCACAACGCACTTTCATTTACATATTGCATATAGCGCATGCATAATTTTAATGTTCTTGAACATCAGGCTAATGTTTACATTCCTGGCACTTTGCACTTTATTGTAATTGGTTTTATGCATTTATGTGATCTTAGAATGCGAACAAAACTGAACTTGATGACATTTTGGAGATGTGTATCAATGTCACTGAAGCCGGTTTGAGTTTGTCACTAGAGGACATAATCAATCAAACTTTCTTTGAGTAAAGAGAGTCTCAATGGGTACTTGACCCTTGATGCGAATGCAAGATTGTTAAAACTGTAAAACTGTAAAATTTTGAAATTGCAAAATATGGTCTGGACAGCCTTCCCTTCCTGCCTTTCCTCACTGTGTGAACAAAGTTGCCAACATGGGTGTATAAAGCCAGCAAGTAGAAAAGATATTCACACTATTTCTAAAAAACAGCGGTAAATGTGTAATGTTCCTTTAATAGCCAACCAGTACTAGGAATTTTTTGTAACAGAGGGAGGGTCTAACCAACCACTTTATAAACACTATGCACCTTATACACATGTGACCCGGACGAAGGCCTCAGGCCGAAACGCGTAGGTCGTTTTTCTGTCTCCATGTGCACTAACTTTGCACTTTGCACGTTTAAATGAAAACAATGGAAATAAAATAAAAAGACTTTCTTCGAAGCTACTACCTGTCGTGAGTTCGCTGCCTCAAGTGCTGCCTTTCTGTGTCCCTCAATGATGTCGGTGAGATGTGAGTGAGGGGAGTCACGGAATACCTTTTCCCTATATATACCTATACGAATTGGGCTTTCCGTAGGCTTCGCGATATCATCAAATAATATTTAAAAAAATTTGCACATTCTTGTAATTTGCACAATATTTGCACTTGCACTTTATCACGTTTACCGGCACTTTAATTGGGAGCGTGCAATAGTATAAATACTTGACAATTCTGAGGCAATATGTACTGAAAACTGTTATCTGGTATAACTGTAATGTATTTCCAGGAAGTGACACATTTTTACCATTTTGGTTTAATTGACATTATGGGGCCGATTCCGATCTCGGCCGGTAGTGCTCCGAATCGGATTCGGATTTACCGGATCCGATTCGGAGCCCTGTTTCCCGCCCGAATCGTACGCGGGTCCGGCCGAGCGAGTACGATGCAGGCACCCGCGAAATCTCCGACCGACTCGAACGCGGCTCCAACACGCTCCGACGGACTCGCATGGACATGACTCGCACCGCGCTATAGAGACGTTTCCCGGCCGGGTAAGTACGATGCGCGCCGCGACCACTCCGATCGACTCGCGCCGTCCGGCTCGAAAAAGCTGTCGGAGCCGGACTTTGGGGGTCCGCGTCGGACCCCTGTACGCGTAGGCGCGCGAGTCACACACAGGGGGACCCATGGGTCCCCCTACCCGTGCATGTACGCCGCGATGCGCATGGACGCGCTACATGCTGTAGGGGGCGCCCTTGACCGCCTCGCACCCATTGAGTCAATGGGAGCCCGCGTACGCGTCGTACGACAGGCTCCCATTGACTTCAATGGGAGTCCGACCGAACCGAGTCCGATAGCATGCGAACGCATCGTACTCGTTCGGTCGGACTGCTAGGGTCCGATTCGGTCGGAATTCTCTCCGGGTCCGGCTCGGTCGTAGAGAATTCCGGCCCGAATCGGAATCGGCCCCTATGTCTGTATTTACTGTATCATTGTGGTTTTATTATCCTGGTTTTACATTTCTGTTCGGGCAGGACTGTTCCCATGAGGCACAGGGTCAGACTGATTTGCATATGGCCATGTCTGAACTGGGGTGGTGGAGTGAGCTAAAGAATGATGATGGATTAAACCCAGATCAGTTGACTGGGGGTGAGTGTTTGATTGGCTCAAACGTTCCGTCCATCATCCCCTTTGGTATCGCTTTGGTCGCCCTAAGTTGGCGGGGGTATGCCCAGACGTGGGTCCCTTGCTCACTTTGCCACTGGATTCAAGCAAGCCTGGCTGATGACGGCTGAAATGCCAGAAACCGGTCCTAGGATGCTTGTTTCCGGTCCAGGGAAGACATGGCTTGGCAGTTCGCGCTGGACTGTTCCCATGAGGCACAGGGTCAGACTGATTTGCATATGGCCATGTCTGAACTGGGGTGGTGGAGTGAGCTACAGAATGATGATGGATTAAACCCAGATCAGTTGACTGGGGGTGAGTGTTTGATTGGCTCAAACGTTCCGTCCATCATCCCCTTTTGTATCGCTTTGGTCGCCCTAAGTTGGCGGGGGTATGCCCAGACGTGGGTCCCTTGCTCACTTTGCCACTGGATTCAAGCAAGCCTGGCTGATGTCGGCTGAAATGCCAGAAACCGGTCCTAGGATGCTTGTTTCCGGTCCAGGGAAGACATGGCTTGGCAGTTCGCGCTGGACTGTTCCCATGAGGCACAGGGTCAGACTGATTTGCATATGGCCATGTCTGAACTGGGGTGGTGGAGTGAGCTAAAGAATGATGATGGATTAAACCCAGATCAGTTGACTGGGGGTGAGTGTTTGATTGGCTCAAACGTTCCGTCCATCATCCCCTTTTGTATCGCTTTGGTCGCCCTAAGTTGGCGGGGGTATGCCCAGACGTGGGTCCCTTGCTCACTTTGCCACTGGATTCAAGCAAGCCTGGCTGATGACGGCTGAAATGCCAGAAACCGGTCCTAGGATGCTTGTTTCCGGTCCAGGGAAGACATGGCTTGGCAGTTCGCGCTGGACTGTTCCCATGAGGCACAGGGTCAGACTGATTTGCATATGGCCATGTCTGAACTGGGGTGGTGGAGTGAGCTAAAGAATGATGATGGATTAAACCCAGATCAGTTGACTGGGGGTGAGTGTTTGATTGGCTCAAACGTTCCGTCCATCATCCCCTTTTGTATTCTATTTTATTAACATGTATTCATGTATATATAAAAAAGTTTTATTTAGTGCAAACGAATGTTCGTCAATACAGCCATGTCAAGTCTTTTTTCTTGGTCTATTGCTCAGGGGAGTGGTTTAACACTATTACTCATGGATGTGGTCACTATTTAAAGATTATTATTGGTCCAGCGCGTCATGTGATCAAGACCGTGGAAACGCGGTCGAAACGCGTCATGCTGGGCACTTGTCATCAATAATGGATGCTCACTGTTCATTTCTGCAATAAAGCACTGCAAATGCTTAAAAACAACAGCGTGGTCCGTACCTGACTTTCGCCGGATATGTGGTGAACCAGGATTGTGATCTCTCTCTCTCTCTATATATATATATCCACATCAAACTCCAGTATTTCTTTCTTCAAAACTGGACACCGACACCGCAGATTCAGTTTCAGGTAAGTTTATATATTTATGGTGCTGTAACGCGTTTCGACAGGAACTCCTGCCTTGCCTACAATATATATATTTGTAAATTTCTATATAATTTCAAAATTATAAAATAAAATAAAATTAATAGTTTATCAATTGTTTTAAAGTAAATATATATGAATTATTGTGTGTGTGTTTAAATTTTTTATATTAAGTTTGTTTATTATATTTTTTAAATTTATATTAAATCTACTTTATTTTTTATATTAATTTTATTATTTAACATATTTAATATGTATTATTTTATTTTATATATATATATGTACCGTCTACACAGTGTTTGTATGTGCATTTGGAATTATTTATTGCAAATTTGCACGATATGAGCGTATTTATACAAATTATTGGATTGCTGTGACAGTGTTAACAATGTATAGTTTGCACACAGAATAGCGCAATATTTATACTATGTCTATTGGCAGGATGTCACGTGGTGTTGCACTATCACTTTAAAAATGTGGGTCACTCCTCATGGCGGCATGTGATCAAGGCCTCCTGAAGGCCGAAACGCGTCATGGTGGTGTGCTGGGTGTAACAATCAAATAAATTTCCTTGCACGAAGAATTTTGGGCCTGGTTCGTCTTTCCATGACTGTTGGAGCATGGGGCGAATTTCCTGTATGTATGTATATATATATGTATATATATATATATATATATATATATATATATATATATAAAATTCGATATTTTGTACAACTATATTTTTTACATCGATATTCTTTTTCTCGATATTTTTGTACTTACCTGTTTAAGTATAGGGAGTCGATATTTTTGCATTCTATAGTTTTTTCATCGATATTTTTTACTTCTATATTTTTTACATCGATATTTTGTCAGTGAACCCATTGATGAGCCTGAACAGTTGGCCAATAGTATTAGCCTTCGACCTAAGGTCTACTGGATGTGATGAGAGGACTCTCATGCCCACCATCGATTCATTGAGCTTGTACAAAACCTTTTTGGAGACTATCCAAGAGGCAAGTAGGTATATATTTACCAGATTCATGGTGATATCCTTTTTTCCATGTATTGGCAACCTGAGCTCCCGAAGCTATTGAATTGCACAACAAATTAATCTAGGGAGTCTCTGAGTTGACTTAAACAGACTATATTTCGAGGTCTGGTAGTAGGCAACTGAGAGTGTGCAGCAGTAAATTACTGCACCTATATTGAATTTAAATGAGGTGGTAAGATTGAATACCTTTTAGCTTGAAAACTGAAGACAATATAAATTAACAAATAATAGTTGTCCATTTCAATAATAATGTTGGACTTGGCCTTCTCTGCAGGGTCACCCTCAAACTGTTTGCCTTCACCCCTCCTATTTTTGCTGAATTTGTTTTTGTTGGCCTCGGGACTTTGTGCACTTTACCATTGCTAGCCAGTGCTTGAGTGCTTCCACTCACTCCCTAAAACATGGGATCATTGGCTTACACCTGGCTGGCATATTTCATTTAATTATAAGCCCCTAGTAAAGTGGTATACTATGTAGACCCAGGACCTAAAAATTAAAGGCTACTAGTGGACCTGCAGCACTTATTGTACTACCCACTTATATCCCTTTAAAACATGTCCCATGTCTGCCATTGCAGCCTGCAAGCAGTTTTAAATTGCCAATTCAACTTGCAATATAACCTTCATGCCAAGCCTTAAACTCCAAGGCCATAGGACAGGGTGCATTGTAATTAAAAGGTTGGACATGTACTTTTAAGTTTTACATGTCCTGGTAATGAAAAACTCCTAAATTTGTTGTTCACTACTGTGAGGCCTACCTCTCCCATAGGATAACTTTGGGTTGCCTTATTAATTTTAATAAGTTCGAGATTTTTATGGGGAACAGGTTAACACTTCTTATTTTGGTGTCTGAGAAATAGTAATTTAAACTCCTCTTTAATGACAAAGTCAGATTTCAAGTTACAATTTTAAAAATGCCTATTTTAGAAAGTTGGCATTTTCCTGCCCTACTTATTTGGTGCCTGCAAGCTGTTCCTGGGTCAGATGACTCGGTCTAGTTGGCGGTTGGACTTTGTTTAGTCCTCTCAGACAGCCGCACAATAGAGGGATTAGGTGTGGCTGGATGGGCCATCACTGGCAGGATGGGGGGAGCTGGGCACAGCCCCACTTGCAACTGAACAGGCTGTACCCGGCCTTCACACCAATGACTTGTCACCCCTGCATTTTTCATGCAGACAGCCAGGGCAGGGAAAATAGTAAACTTCAAGCACTTCAAAAGAAATCCTCTAGAAACGTCTCATACTTGTAACCAGGCACCAGGTATAAAAATAGGACCATAAGATCCACTCTTCAGCTTACTTTCTGGACCTGTGGAAGGACTCACAGAGGACTGCCTGCTGCTGTGGCCTGGTGTATAGTCCATAAGCCTGCATTCCTACACCTGGAAGGATGGCTTTGCTGCCTGGAGCATGCCTTGAACACTCAGAGGCCTATCCTGTTGCTTGAGCCCTGTTACATTGCTTGAACGTAGGACTACCAGGGTGACTCTAAGGGCTAGATGGCTGGTCTTGCTCAGAGCCTCAGGGACAGAAACAGCTCCAACCATCTTGAACCCGCACCTGGTCCCAGCCTTAGTGAGTCCTAAAACCCTCAAGTGATACCTCTCCAGTCTTGGACTCTTAGTGGTGATGTTAAAGGTGCCCAGATAGCCAAAAGTCAAAACCTGGTACTTAGAAAAACTAATCTGAGAACCACGAGGAGTTCGGGACCAACCTGCTCATCTGTCCGCCAATGGTGCATTGCCAGTCAGCCTCACTTTGTGGCAGCTCTGGCTATGCTTTTCTCTGCTGCAGCACATCCTGTTCAGCAATCCTTTGCCAGAAGGGTATCCTGCCTCATGGAACTCTTGTCGACTTCAGCATTGTCCTGCTGGGGATTTTTGACTTCCAAAAAAGAGACAAAGGGGTCGATTCCGATCTCGGCCGGTAGGGCACCGAATCGGATTCGGCTGTACCGGATCCGATTCGGAGCCCTCGTTCCCGACCGATTCGGACGTGCATCCGGGCGAGCGAGTACGATGCAAGCGCTCGCAAAATCGCCGACCGACTCGTTCGCGGGACCCAACCGCTCCGACCGACTCGCACGGACACGACTCGCACCGCGCAATGTAGACGTTCCCCGGCCGGGTGAGTACGATGCGCGCCTCGAGCAGTCCGACCGACTCGCGCAGTCCGGCTCCAAAGAGCAGTCGGAGCCAGACTTTGGGGGTCCGTGTCGGACCCCCCTGTACGCGTAGCCGTGCGAGTCGCACACAGGGGGGACCCATGGGTCCCCCCTACCTGTGCATGTACGGCGCGAGTCGCTTCGACGCGTACCCGCTGTAGGGGGCGCCCTTGTTCGCCTCGCACCCATTGAGTCAATGGGAGCCCGCGTACGCGTTGTACGACCGGCTCCCATTGACTTCAATGGGAGTCCGACCGAATCGAGTCCGATTGCATGCGAACGCATCGTACTCGTTCGGTCGGACTGCTAGGGTCTGATTCGGTCGGAAATCTCTCCGGGTCCGGCTCGGTCGGGGAGATTTCCGGCCTGAATCGGAATCGGCCCCTAAGTCTGAACTAAGAAATCTTCACCACAGCTTCATCCAGCAGCTTCCCCATGGTGACCCCTCTTCCTCGGATACCCCCTGCAGCTTTGCTCTGCTGAACTTTACCTTCTCAAACAACTTTTTCTGAAATTTCTTCTAGGTTCGAAGGTAAGTGCCGACCGGGCCCAATCCACTTTTTGTATCTGATTCACGCTCCATTGTGGTCAGTCATATTTTTCAACTTTGATCCAGACTCGTGTAACTAGATATATGTGGTTACAAAACAAAAAAACACACAAATGATAGACAGAATGCAGAACAAATCAAACATTCACCCCTAGTCACAGATCAGTTTGGACCCAGCCATATGCAAATCAGTCTTGACCCTGCTCCCCATTGGAACAGTCCAGCCTGAGGTGCTTGGCCAGGTCTTCCCTGGACCAGAAAACAAGCATCCTGGGACTGGTCTCGGGGTATCACCCCTCATCAGCCAGGCTAGCTTGAATTCAGTGGTATTGTGAGCACGGCACCCACATCTGGGCATACCCTTTCCACTTAGGGCAACAACGCAAAAAAAACCACAAATGATGGGTGGAATGACAGAACAAACCAAACATTAACCCCCAGTGACAGATCTGTGTTAAATCCATTGTTTCTGAGCTCGCAATGCCACCCCAGTTTGGACCCAGCCATATGCAAATCAGTCTTGAACCTTCCCTCCATTGGAACAGTCCGGCCTGAACTGCCAGGCCAAGTCCTCCCTGGACCGGAAAACAAGCATCCTGGGACTAAAGTGGGAATGGACATTTTTATCTCTCCTTAGTCCAAAGCTTTACTTACCATTGCACACACTGAGGTGGGAATATTCATTTTTCCCCCTTCTTAGTCCAGCGCTTTCTCTACTTTTGCACTGACTGTAGTGGGAATAGTACATTTTACCCCTCTGAAGTCCAACACTTTTCCTACTGTTGCACAAACTGGAGTGGGAATGGTATATTTTACCCCCCCGCCCGTGATTCCAACACTTTCCCTACTGTTGCAGAGACTGGAGTGGGCCTATTAAATTTTACCCCTCCGCAGTCCAACGCTTTCCCTAGTGTTGCACAGATTAGAGTGAAAATAGTAAACTTTACCCTTCTGCAGTCCAAAGCTTTCCCTACTGTTGCACTGACTGGAATGGGAATAGTATATTTATTATTCCTAGAATGTAATAGTTTTGAAAAAAATAATATATATATATATATACATATGCATATTAATTGAGGTTACAGGGACGTTATAGTTAGGCTCAGGTTTCGGTTTCACTCATACAAAACCAGTGAAATTCAGCACTTATAGTTAGTTGAGCTGACTATAACTCGCACCCTCACAATGCACTGCTTATGACTTCACATATTAAATCACTCATGACTTGGTCAGTGACATCACTCATGACATCTCAAATGACATCACTGATGACATCATCCGGTGACTGTGAGTGTTTTTAGAAAGTTTATGAGTGTTAAATATATATACCAAGGTGTATTGATGAATCAGTAGGTGCATGACTAACTGTATAAGTGAGTGATTAGGTGTCTAAGTGAATGTATGGGTGAGTGACTGGGTGTGAGAATGTCTGTATTAGTCTATCAGTTGGTGTCTAAGTGGCTGTTTGGGTGTGTGAGTGGGTATGTGAGTGGCTGTATTGGTGAGTGAGTCGTTGTTTGAGTACCTGTATGGTTGTCTGAGTGTCTGTGTGGGTGGGTGAGGGAGTGTGTGACTGCCTGTAAGAATGAGTGAGTGGGTTAGTAGGTGGCTGAATGGGCTAGTGAGTGCATGTGTGAGGGACTATATGGGTGAGTTAGTGTGTGTATGGCTGTGTGGGTGAGTAAGTGGATGTTTCAGTGGAATATGGGTGAGTAACTGGGTATGTTAAAGACAGTATAGGTGAGTGATGGGGTATATGAGTGACTGTATGGGTAAGTGAGTGAATGTCAGGGTGGCTGTATGGATGCGTGTCTGCTTGTGTCAGTGACTGTATAGGTGAGTGAGTATGTGTTAGTATCTGTATGAGTCAGTGAGTGGGTGTGTGTGTATCTGTATGGGTGAGTAAGTGGCTGTGTGATTGACTATATGGGTGAGTGACTAGGTGTGTGAGTAGCTCTATGGGTGACTGACTCAGTGTGTGAGTGGCTGTATGGGTGTATGAATGTATATGTCAATGGCTGTATTAGTGACTGAGTAGGTGTATGAGTGGCTGTATGGGTGAGCGAGTGGATGTGTGTGTAGATCTATGAATCCGCAAGTGGCTGTGTAGGTACTGTTGCGGGTCTGTGAATGGGTTTATGAATGGTTGTTTGGGAGTGGGTGTACAAAAGGTTCAATGGGGGTGTGAGTGGGTGCCTCAGTGATTCTATGGATGGTGTTATCAGTGATGTAATTTGAGATGTCATCAGTGATGTCACTGACCATATCATTAGTGATGTAATATGTGAGGTCATAAGCAGTGCATGGGGAGGGCGCAAGTTATAGTTAGTTGAGCTAACTATAACTGCTGAATTTCACTGAAAACCTGAGCCTAACTATAACGTCCCTGTAACCTTTTTTTTTTCCAGTGAATATATATGTGCCCAGAGTGGCAGATTGAGGATGGATTTTTCCGGGGAAATGTGGCTGCTACGGATGACGACACAGTGAAGAGGGAGAGGAATGACACTCCACCCGAGGGAGAAGAACAAAAAGAACCAGACGCAGCAGGAAGAGGCAGAGGGAAAGGAAAGAGGGGGAAAAGATAAATGACAACAATCCCTCTAACATGATAGAAGACAATCTGGTAATCAATTTATCTAATAAAACCTTGAATGACAAACATATGAATTTACTGAATAAAGGACTCATGTTCTGCCCTGATGCAGGGATGGATCTAGCCTCGGCTAGAGTTGACCTCTATAAATTCTGCAGGAAACTAAAATTGAAGAAGTTTTTTGCTACAAGGCCAACGGTTGGATCAATATCTGCACCTCCACAACCACTATCCAACTTAACCATAGAAGACATTGAACCATTAAGAGTCCTACATAATCTCACCAATGAAGGAGACCAACACATTATCGAGCAGGATGGTGCATCTAATTTTAAATACTGTGCGGAAATGGGTATAGACACTGACAAATCTGTGAGCAGTAAATGCAAAGGAAAATCAAAATTTTGCCCCCAATTACCACCTGGGAATAGAGTGGATGTCTTCCAAGAGCTTGTGGCAGAAGACCTGAGGGACAAATATATCAACGAAAAGAAACATCTGAATCATACATATTCCAATATGAAAACAGAGGATTGGTGGGCACTCACAGACTTGAGCAGGGATGACAGTATTATCATCAAGCCATTGGATAATGGTGGGAATATTGTCGTGATGGACCGCACAAAGTATCATCAAGAGATCAGGAGACAATTGGGGGACTCCATCAGTTATGAAAGGTTAAAAAGCAATCCCACCAACCAAATCATGTCAATTTTTCACACATAATTACAGCAATGGCATGACCATGGTTTGCTAGATGAGGATGAAATGCAATATCTTAAGATCCTGCATCCAATAGTCCCAACTTTATATGCATTACCAAAGGTGCACAAGAGCCTAGAAAATCCCCCAGGCAATCCCATCGTTAGCTCCTGTGGCTCCCTCTTGGAGAACACCTCTAGGTTTGTCGATATCTTCCTGTTTCCGTACGTAGCCGATTTACCATCCTACACACGGGACTCCATGGATTTCCTCAACCGTATCAATGGCATCCCCTGGAAACCAGGATACATCATGGCCACAGTTGATGTGGTCTCACTTTATACCTCGATCATCCATGATGACGGTCTAAGGGCATGTGAGCACTTTATGAGATCACGTTCATTGAACTTACTCGGCCACACACAAATGCTTTTAGGGATGATGTCCTTTTGCTTGAACAATAATGTTTTTATTTTTGATGGCAGATTTTATAAACAAAGACAAGGAACTGCCATGGGCACGTCTTTAGCTCCAACATATGCAAATCTAACAATGGGCTTCTGGGAGGCAGAAGGTCTATGGTCAGAGAACAAGAGAGCAAATTTGAAAAGGTGATCTTATGGGTCCGATATATCGATGACCTCTTCCTTGTATGGGAAGGAGAGGAAAGTGATTTGAAAGATTTTTATCATCACTAAACAACAACTCTTTGAACCTACGATTCACCCATACATACAGCAATAGTTCAATTGATTTCTTAGCTATCCGGATCTACATTGCAAATGGAAAAATATGCACCACCTTGCACCGAAAAATCACTGCATGTAATAGCATTCTGTCGGCCAATAGTGCACACCCCAAAGCTCTCAAATGGAGCATCCCCTATGGAGAATTTCTAAGATCTCGTAGAAATTGCTCTAAGGACAATGAATATGAGATACAGACTAATGGGATGTTTAACAGATCCAAGAAACAAGGATATCCAATAACTGTCCTGGAGGATGCACGAATGAGAGCTAGGAAACAGAAGAGAGAAAATCTATTGATGCCCAAGAAAATGCAGACACCATCTGGACCAAATCAAGAAGTCATTAGGTTCATTTCAGACTTCAATAGATCCAATAAAACCGTGAAAGAAGCTATTGGCAACCATTGGAATGTACTCAAAAAGGACCAGGAGCTCAAACATCTGATAATGGATCATGTGAATATCACATACAGAAAAGTGCCGTCCCTGGGAGATCTGCTTACCCAAAGTTATTTTACCAACAAAAAACCACAGAAAGGCAATTGGCTGGTACGCAATGGTTTCTTCAAGTGCTCAAAATGCAAAGCATGTCGTTAGGGCCACAACAGGGGGAACGTAACAACTATACAAGGCATAAAACCCATCAAAGAAAGGATAACATGCAAGACCACCCATGTGGTCTATCTCCTGGAATGTGGCTGCGGAAAACAATATGTGCGTAGCACTGTGAATAACTCAAATTGCGTATTTTCCAACATATATGGGCCACTACAAATAAAGACTTCCCATATGCAATGGCAAAACACATTTGGAAAGATCGTGAAGGCCAGTTGGAGAACAATTTCCTCTACTCCGGTATTGAACATATCCCGATTAAGATCAGGGGAGGTAATAGAGAAATAGCCCTGAGAAGAGCCGAATCAAAGTGGATCATCAATTTGGGAACTGAGATCCCATGGGGCTTAAATGCAGATGCCGAACTCTATACTT
This sequence comes from Calotriton arnoldi, assembly GCA_963921515.1. Classification (NCBI taxonomy): domain Eukaryota; kingdom Metazoa; phylum Chordata; class Amphibia; order Caudata; family Salamandridae; genus Calotriton; species Calotriton arnoldi. Next base: position 45,765 of record CAWUFW010018607.1, read on the forward strand.
TTCTATAGTATCTCCTAGTATTGATTTGAACCTCTGTGTCACCACCTCTGTTTTATCACAATGCACCCCCTTTTATCCCCCTTGCCCCCCTTCTTTTTCTTTGTTGCATCCCTCCCAATCCGCTTTGTGAGAAGTTGGCCTGGTATATGCTGTCCACTAATTAAAGTTGGCACCTTGCACCAGTCCAAACGACCCTTATGATGTATGAGGTCAAAGATAACCTTCAGAAAGCTATCCTAGAGGTAGCTGTGGAGAGCAGCCTTCAGGCTTATTCTTGAAGGAATGTAAAGCAGCTTGTTTTACCAGAATATCACCTCCTGAATGACTAAATGAAAGGAGAACCACACAAGTGTTATGTAAAAATATGTATTTATTACTAAAACACTCTCTACTAACCTCCACACGAGATTAGAACACAAAGCACACAATACTTAATCAATAGAACATACGTAAGTAGCAAAATGTACAACGGGCTCCAGGGGGAGACCGAACCATATACTAAAAAAATGGTATAATAACAACAACTTCAATAGACACAGTGCCTAGAGCACGTAGAATCGCTGGGACCCCAAGGAACCACCCAAGGAAGTGACACAGGGCACCCACGGAGGACGGGTGCAGTGAGGAAACACGACCGCGTGCTCCGTGCAACTCTATGGGAAAGTCGCAGTTGGAAAATTACAGTTTAAGGACACTTCTAGGAGGACTTCAAGCAAACCCTTTGGAACATAAGAGGTTCTAAGGCCAGCACCCTTGTGAGTTCCGAGGTACCCGTGTTACCTATCCCAGAGGAGCCGGGTGCATTGGGGTCAAGTGGTGTCAGAAACCTCAGTCGTTTTCAATGGAGAGCTTCAAGAAAGTACTGCTGCCAGGAAGGTGAAGAGTGTCTGGTGGAATCCATGTCTGTCTGCTGGTGTTGTTGCTGGTGTACCCCAGCAGAAAGACACACGCTGTTCTGCTTCTTAGCAACATCGCTACAGGCTGCAGCGGATTCATTCCATAACGGAGATATCGTAGTGAGAATGCACTCACCCTCCCTAAGAGTTATTTAAGTCCACGTCGTGATCTACGACAGATGGAAGAAGCCTGCTTCCGCACTTGCACTCTGAATCGAAATTAGACTCCTTTGGACAGCGCATTATCCTTGCCAATTCCCGCTAAAGGGATTCCATAACTGTGCTCATTCGCTTATTTGCCTGCTCTACACTCACCTCACATTAGAGCTCCCGGCTGGGACCAATGTGAGTACGTTTTCCTTACCTATTCCACAGTGCCTCACCCCTCACACGAGCTGGGCCAATACCCTACAGGTGTCCCTAGAATCATAGGTCCTGAAGAGACCCTACACTGCACACAGGGTCGAAACGCCGTCGACAATTTGCATAAACGAACCATTGTATACTAGCACTGATCATTGTTTCAAGCGCTGTTCACTGTATATATATCTGTTAATGGTCGTTTATATGTAGCATTGGAAACCTGTATATATGTCACATTTATGTCACCACTTTTCTTGGTTCCATTTTTTCCACTGGGGCACCACTCACTCAGACTATAAGCTCAGATGTATTACTATGTATGAATACTTCTTTTCAATGATTATATAAACTATTGTGTTTTGAACATAATTCTGAAGTGTATTCGCTTCCTTCTCTTTCCAATATCACTGAACCCATTACATTGCCATTGTGCCCATATACATTGATATTACTTCATTAAGTGTCCACATGAGCCTTTGTTTCTTGTTAATTCAGGATTGATAAGGCCTGCCATAGGGGTGACTGATACGTTTAAATGTGTAGTGATTTAGAAGGGATATAGTGAACCTATATCTCCAGTAAGGGGTGCATGCACCACCTTACACAGGCTGCAGTAGCAGACCTGTTGTGTCATTTTGAATGGCCTCTCAGGGGTGGCACAATACATGCTTCAGCCCCTGGGAGGCCTCTGGGGTACCTATGCCCTGGGTACATGGTGTACCATATACTAGGGACTTATAAGGGTACCCCAGTATCCAATCTGAGGTGTACCTAAAGTACATGTGCTGCAATTTACAGGAGAAAGCAGATAGACTGGGGTCCTGAATAGCAGGATCCCAGTCAGACTAGGCCAAAAACAGTGAGACAACAGCAAAAAGTGGGGGTAACTATAAGAAGCAGATCCTACTCTCCTACACAACCCCCCCCAAACGTAAGGACATTAAACTAACCTTGACCAGTTGAGTCTTCATGTTCTAAGTGGAAATATCTGGAGAGTCCATCTGCATTGGCATGGTTACTCCCAGGTCTATGTTCCACTGTATAGTCCAACCCCTGTAGGGAAATGGATCACCTCAAAAGTTTGGGGTTTTCACCCTTCATCTGTTTTAGCCATAAGAGGGGCTTATGGTCTGTCTGAACAATGAAGTGAGTGCCAAACAAGTATGGCCTCAGCTTCTTCAAGGTTCAAACCACAGCAAAGGCCTCCCTCTCAATAGCTGACCAACGTTTCTCTCTGGGGGTCAGCCTTCTGCTTATGAAAGCTACTGGCTGATCCTGACCCTCTTCATTCAATTGTGATAACACAGCCCCTACCCCCAATTCAGATGCATCAGTTTGAACAATTAATTGTTTGGAATAATCAGGACTTTGCAGAATGGGAGCGGTGCACATGGCCTGCTTCAGGTCATCAATTGCCTTTTGACAGCTAACTGTCCACTGAACTTTCTTAGGCATTCTTTTGGAAGTTCGGTCATTTAAAGGGGTCACTATGGATCCATATCCTTTAACAAACCTCCTGTAGTACCCAGTCAGGCCCAAGAAAGCTCTGACCTGAGTCTGGGTGGTTGGAGCAACCCAGTCCATGATGGTCTGGATTTTGCTCTGCAATGGTTGAACCTGACCTCCACCCACAAGGTGGCCTAGGTATACAACCTGACTCTGCCCTATCTGGCACTTGGTGGCCTTGATAGTGAGGCCTGCTTTTGCAGAGCCTCTAAAACATTTCTCAGGTGGACCAGGTGATCCTCCCAGGTGGAGCTAAAGACAGCAATATCATCTAGATAAGCTGCACTATAGGCTTCCAGACCTGTAAGGACTTTGTTCACCAACCTTTGAAAAGTGGCAGGTGCATTCTTCAAGCCAAAGGGCATCACCACAAATTGGTAGTGCCCACTAGGGGTTGAAAATGCTGTTTTTGGTTTTGCTTCCTCAGCTAATCTGATTTGCCAGTAACCAGGTCAAATGTACTCAGAAACTTGGCAGAGGCCAAAGTATCTATAAGTTCATCTGCCCTGGGTATTGGATGGGCATCAGTCCTAGTGACTGCATTGAAACCCCTGAAGTCTACACAGAACCTCATCTCTCTCTTACCACCCTGGGTGTGAGGTTTTGGTACTAGGACTACTGGACTAGCCCAAGGGCTATCTGAGGGTTCAATTACTCCCAGCTCCAACATGTTCTGGACTTCAGTCCTGATACAGTCCCTGACATGGTCAGGTTGCCTGTAAATCTTATTTTTAACAGGCAGACTGTCACCTGTGTTCACCTCATGGGTACACCAGGTAGTCTGACTTGGAGTCAGTGAAAACATGTGCCTGTACTGATTGAGGACTTTCCTACAATCAGTTTGCTGCTGGTCAGTGAGGCTGCCTGCCAAGGCTACACCATCCACTGAACCATCATCAGGGTTCTGTGAGAGCAGGTCAGGGAGTGGGTCACTCTCTTCCTTCTGTAGCCATGAGCAAGCCCATGTCTGCCCTGTCCACATATGGCTTGAGCCTGTTCACATGGAGCACCCTGTGGGGGCTCCTGGGAGTTCCAAGGTCCACCAGGTAGGTAACCTCTCCCTTCTGCTCAAGTATAGTATGGGGCCCACTTCACTTGTCCTGGAGAGCTGCTGAGGTCACAGGCTCCAACACCCATACTTTCTGTCCTGGCTGATACACAGTCACAACAGCGTTTTGGTCATGCCAGGCCTTTTGCAATTCCTGGCTAGCCTCAAGGTTTTTGGATGCCTTCTTCATGTATTCAGCATCCTGGAGCGGAGACCAAGTACATAGTCCACAATATCCTGTTTAGGGGGTTTGAGAGGTAACTCCCATCCCTCCTTCACTAGACATAAAGGACCCCTAACTGGATATCCAAACAGAAGTTCAAAAGGGCTGTAACCAACCCCCTTCTGAGGAACCTCTCTGTAGGCAAAGAGAAGGCAGGGCAAAAGGATGTCCCATCTGCACCTAAGCTTTTCAGGGAGACCTTTTATCATGCCCTTGAGGGTTTTATTGAATCTCTCACCTAACCCATTGCATTGTGGGTGATAAGGGGTGGTGAATTTGTAATTCACACCACACTCCTTCCACATTACAGTCAAGTAACCAGACATAAAGTTTGCAGCTCTGTCTGATACTACCTCCTTAGGGAAACCCACTCTGGAAAAGATTCTCAGAAGGGCTCTAGCCACAACAGGAGCTGTGGTAGTCCTTAGGGGTATTGCTTCTGGATACCTAGTGGCATGGTCCACCACCACTAGAATGAATCTGTGCCCAGATGCAGTTTGAGGATCCATGGGACCAACAATGTCAATCCCAACCCTCTCAAAGGGAACCCCCACCACAGGTAATGGTATCAGGGGGGCCTTTGTGGTACCACCTGCCTTACCACTGGCTTGGCAAGTGATACAGGAGTGACAAAACTCCTTTTTGTCCTCTGATATGTGAGGCTAATGAAAGTGAGGGACAATTCTGTCCCAGGTCTTGTTTTGGCCTAAGTGTCCTGCTAATGGGATATCATGTGCCAGTGTTAATAGGAAGCCTCTAAACTTCAGAGGTATAACCAACCTCCTGGTAGCACCAGGCTTGGGGTCTCTACCCTCTGAGTATAAAAGTCCATCATCCCAGTAGATCCTATGGGACCCACTGGCACTCCCAGCAGCCTCAGCAGCAGCTTGCTGTCTGAGGGGTTCAAGAGAGGGGCAGTTCAGCTGCTCCTGGCTCAGATTTGCCCTGAAAGGGCCCCCTGTCCCCAAGAACTCAACCTGGTCAGGTTCAAGTTCCTCTGAGACAGTTCCTTCTTCAGGACTAAGATCAGCTCCCTCAAGAGTCTGATCCTCACTCTGAGGCAGGGGGGAAGACACTGCCTTACCCCTACTGCTCCTTCTCTTGGGAGGCACCTGGTCCATTATTCCAGGATCCAGGGCCTGTTCAGTGGAAGACATTTTTGCCTGACACCTAGTCATGGCAAACACATCTGCAGGGATGCCCAGCATTTCTGCATGTGTCCTGAGTTCCGCTTCAGCCCAAGCTGAAGTCTCCAAATCATTGTCCAATAAGCATTCTACAGGGAGGTCTGAACTTACCACAACCTTCTTAGGGCCAGTTACCCCTCCCCAGGTGAAATTCACTGTACCCGCGACTGGCTGGTGCTTATTATTAAAACAGCCCTCAGACTATCTGAGGCAATGATGGTGGAAATCCAACTCACCGAAACCCACTTCAGAACAACATTAATAGGGTATAAGAAGAAATTAGAGGAACTAAATAAAGAGGTCAATGAATATAAAGAGAACCTCACCCAGCCTAAGGCCCAAAAATTTCAAAAAGATTTGAAACGTTTCGCATTCATGAAAGTCTATCCCTATGCCCATCCTGACTACACCCCCCCACCTAGGAATACTAACCACTCAGACACATCAGATGATGATGCATCCACAACAAGTGGGTCCAGTGGGGGTAGTTATAGACCCAGACAGCGGGGCAGGGGTAGAAACAGACAACATCACTACCAACAGAATTGGCCAACCTTTCCTACCGCGGGAGGCGGTGGGTTTCACAATCAGTTTTAGCAGCACCAGTTCCCAATGATGGGCTGGAATCCATCTTTTATGCCAATACCACCGTACCCGCAGAACACATACCGGCCTCCTTTTTTAGAGAGAGGCCGGAGAGGTCGTGGGAAAAGGAGAGGGACCAACCAGGTCCATTGGGAACAGGAGGAGGCAGTGGGGAGCAACACACGCAGCAAATCCCAACACCAACAGGCGGGAACCAGCAATCAGAGAGTTTAATCACCAATCTCTCTTCTGTGATTCTGACACACACTGAATGTATGGTTTTGGAAAAGGGGCTAGGTTTTGTTCCAACAGCACGGCTAGATCGCTTTCACTTGCATTGCAAGCTGGCCGAATTTTTCAGAAAATTAAAACTGAAATCCTACTTTGAAAGACAGAAGTCTACTGACGGACCCGACTGCCCAAGCGACACAGGGTTACGTATAAAATCTACTTTTACCCCTCCGCCGCACATGGTTCCAGCTGAGATAAGCGCTTTTGAACAGGCAGTGTTTAATGATGTGGAGTCCTTTCAAGAATCAGGAGTGTTTAAAAACATGAGTGCAGTGGAATTTCAAGTTCTGCAATCTCTGCAGTCCAACACTTCCATTGTCATAAAGTCAGCAGACAAGGGAGGAGGTGTTGTCATCCAGGATGCCGCTGATTATGACAAAGAATGTAGGCGCCTTTTAGACGACCGCATAAACTACACCCCCCTACTTACAGATCCCTCTCCCCAACTAAGGGCAACAATTTCCAGTTTGGTTGAACACGCTGAAACGAGTGGATATATCACTAAACATGAGGCTGATTTCCTAACTAAAGGTGATGGAATTATTCCCTATTTTTACACCTTGCCTAAGACCCATAAGAATAGAACTCCGCCCCCGGGACGTCCGATCGTTTCAGGCATTGGCTCTCTACTAGAGCCTTTGTCTAAGTATTGTGACTTTTTCTGAAACCCCTCATTCAAAATACGTCTACCTATCTTAAAGACACCAAAAGCCTTTTGGCTCTTCTACAAGACCTCAGGGTGGACAATGACTCAACGATACTGGTATCTCTGGACATCGAGAGTCTTTATACCAGTATCCCCCAGGACGATACCATTCGGGTCCTCGGCGAGGCCTTAAATGCGGTCACCTGGGATTTCCAAACACCCAAACAGTTTGTCATCGAATGTGCCACTTTAGCACTCAAGCAGAATTTCTTCGAGTACAAGGGTGACCTGTACCTCCAGTCCACAGGTACATCAATGGGCAGTACATTCGCCCCAAGTGTGGCTGGACTTTATGTCCATGACTTTGAGTGCCAACACATACTGACTAATAATAATCCCTACACATCCTATATATCCTTCTGGAAGAGATATATAGATGACGTCTTTGTCATCTGGCAAGGACCGGAATGTACCCTTCTAGAATTTTTCAATTAGCTCAACACCTGTGATCCCAACCTGAGATTTACGAATTCTTTTCATAGAGAAGAGATGATCTTTCTTGATGTGGTCATAATGAAGTCAGAAGGAAGACTATTCACGAAAACCCATTATAAGCCCGCAGCTAAGAACAACCTGTTGGCTTTCTCCAGCTTCCACCTGAGACCATTGCGGGAGAATCTCCTTTATGGGTAATATCTTCGCATAAGGCGCAATTGCAGCAAGGTGGATGATTTTCGTTCCCAGTCTGGAGAACTGACAAAGAAACTACAAAAGAGAGGCTACCCGGAGAGGATCCTGAAAAGAAGCTGTAAAAGAGCAAGAAATCAACCCAGGGAGGCTCTCCTGGAGGACACACCCAAACATACTGAAGATATCCCACTCACCTGTGTCACTACGTACAGTGTTGCATCCAACGCCATTACCAAATCCATCAGGAAACACTGGAGGATCCTTGAAAGCAACAACATAAAATGGGAGAAACCCCTCTTCTCGTTCAAGAAAGCAAGAAGTATCAAGAATGCATTAGTGCACACACGTCCCAGAAAAACAAACAGTGACGATGACTCTTCAGTGCTCAATGCCTGGGGCCTACCCAGAGTCACAGGTCACTTTCCCTGCGGATCGTGCAGTGTTTGCCATCTGACCACATCTACTAAAACATTGGAATTGGAGAATGGCAAAATATGGACACAACGTTCACACACGAATTGTAACTTGACGAATGTTGTGTACTTAATCACTTGCCCATGCGGCTCAAGATACGTGGGAATGACCACACGAAAGATAAAACAAAGGGTCTGTGAACACCGGAGTAATATCCGATGTAAAAAGAACACAACCAAGCTGACTGATCATTTCTTACAGACAAACCACACTACTAATGACTTGCGCTGGACCATCATAGAACAAATCAAACCTGGGAACAAGTCTTCACAGATGTTGTTCGAAAAGGAACAACGATGGATTTACCGTCTATCAACTCATGTGCACGGGCTCAATGATAATATTCCCTGGGGATCAGTATTGAGGCGTTAATACTCTAATTAATCGTAAAAACATTTATCCCCTGTGGGTCCATGCTATAATAATCCACAGCCTGATAGAGGAAGTATAGGTTAACTCGCTCCCAACGGGAGTTACTTTTCTCAGAAAATTCAACAACCTAATTTCCTTTGAGAACCGAAGGTGACTAGACAGGGACAGGCTCATTTATCAGGGTCCTACTTTCCATAGGGCTCTATACTAAACTTATACATCACTGCAGAAGCCAGATACCTGACATAGAGAGGAAGGTTCCTGTGCGTCCTACATCAGATTAAACATAGTAATGTGAGGGGCATACCATATCCCAAATAATTTGGCTGAGTATTACATATTGACACGGGGTCCATTTACGTTTGAAAAGCAGTTGATCTTTAAGTGCAAAAACCTGGATAGGTTACCTGTCATTGATCAACTTGCAGGTATTATTTGTTAGCGACATTTGCTCATTTTTGAGCCAAAATACCAATAAAGTTTTGTTTGTCAACCTGACTCCAAAAAGGGTTAGCATTGCAGCCTTGCATTTGTGGCGTTGCGCGCGTAACCCACGTGATTGCAGTCACGTGACGCGTACTCGCGACGCGACGCACAGGCCGGCTTTCCCGGTCAAACACTTCTCTTTAAATGCTCCCGACAGAGACCCCTTTTCATCTTCGGGGTCCATGGAAGGGAGTGTGCAGGTGTCACATGGGCGGCAGACTTTGATGAAGTGAGTGGATTATTTTAGAAGACCAGCGAACCGAGGTATCGATGGAAACGCTATGCTATTGATGCTTTTTAACCAAACGCTGTAATCTTTTTGAAATCGCTCACAGAGTGTGACTACAAGTCCCCCCCCCCACCAGGACCCAGGTAGTGATATTTATCATTACTTGACGTAAGCCCCGTTTTTCAACCTTCTTTAAAACCTGCCTTGTACAAACCAAACGAGTAGTCTGCCTTGCCCACCAACATCTCCTTCGTTGAGTGTGGATAGTCATGTTCTTTTATCACTTTTAAAGTTTATTGCTGGTATTATCCGTGCATACATGCAGGTAGATTTGCCTGCCTTACTTAACGAATGGCTGGGTGCTGTATCAAATAAACGAGCACTCTATCTTTTCACTTAAATAATACATCACGGCAATACTTAAGCAAAGCAAGTTACGGCCACGAATGTATCACTACAACTAGCTAGCAACAACTAGAATTGCTGCACTTTGAAGAGCACCACAAACAATGGCATGAGTTTGACCACTCATGAACGTTTCCAAGCACAAATTTTTTCAATGTATTGTGTGCCTTGTGTTCTGTCTTGTGTTGTCTGTATGTTTTTGTCTTCGTAGATAATGACGGCTTTCGAAAATTTTGAAGGCTGAACCTGAACCGTGAGTTTATGCGGTTTTAAACCACCACAGGTTAGGGTGCGCCTTAGCGTGCGTACACCGCCGTGGTGAGCTGGTCCTGACGAATGCTTCATATAATACACATAGAAGCAGAAACATGTTGACCAAACGTTTCATTTCACTGTAGGATGTGTCTGGTCTATTAAAACCAGTCAGAAACATCCGACGCACTTGTTTTTAATAGTTTTCCACCATTAAAAATTATTTTGGGATAAAACCAAGGCACTTTTTAAATCACTTCCTTCACTTATTGCACTCACGTTACACACTCAAAAAAACCTGCTCCGCTGTAATCAGGCGTTGTAGCACACCAGGGAGGCACTCGGCCTCTCTGGTGGGAACCCAATGATGAAGCATGTCACCAACTAGGTTGGTGAGTGAGGGTTCTTTTAATCAGAGTGATTCCTCTTGCTAGCTCTTCCTTTGCTGGTTGCACTCTTCTGTTGCTGAAATTATATCGTTTAGGGGGACTAAGAGTGGCTCCTGTGACTTTCTCTCCCTCTCCTGTTGTTTAACGAAATTCACAACTGCCAAGGAATGGTCTGTCCTGACATTTCTTGCATTGGTCACTTGGTACATCTCACCAAGTATGATCTGGTCAGGGCCCACAAGTTCTTTTGTCACCATTGTGACACTTGCACCTGTGTCCCTGTATGCCATGGCCTCCTTACCATTGATTAAAGGCTGTTGTCTGTACTTGCCCAAGTTACTGGGAATTACAAATAAGGAGGCAATATCCGTGCCTCCATCACAGACTAACGCAGCCTGAGTTGGAATTCTGACTAGGCCAGAATCCATCTCAGATCCCAAGGTTAACCCTACTATACCCTAGTTCTGTGTACCACCACTTGAAACTGAGCTAGGGGGAACAGTTGCCTTAGGGGCACTGGTGGTAGGAGTAGAATCCTTGGCCTTTGGACAATTGGCATCCTTTGTCCAATGGGTTTTCTCTTTACAGATATGACACCAAGGTTTCTTTTTGCCTTTACCCTTGTTTGATTGTGACTCCCCCAGATGCAGGTTTTTGGGGCCCTTGTGAAGACTTCTGGTCTTTACCCTTCTCCCCACCCTTATCTGAGGTCTTAGCATCTTGCTTCTTAGAGTCACCACCTTGGTTCTGAGCTTTCGGCTTCACCCTGGTTCTGACCCATTTGTCTGCCTTCTTTCCCAATTCTTGGGAGAGGTCAGATCAGAGTCCACCAGGTACTGATGCAACAACTGATTTTGGCAATTATTAAGGATCTGCTCCCTCATAATTAAATTGTACAATCCTTTAAAATCATTCACTTTACTGCCAAGTAACCAGCCTTCCAGAGCCTTAGTAGCACAATCTACAAAGTCTACCCAGTCCCGAGTCTGTGCCTTCTGGGTGTCTCTGAACTTAATCCTGTATTGTTCAGTGGTTAAGCCAAACCCATCAATGAGAGTACTCTTCAAGAATGAGTAATTGTCAGCATCCTCTTCTCTAACAGTGAGGAGCTTATCTCTACCTTTGTCAGCAAAGGAGAGCCACAAGATAGCTGCCCACTGCTCATGAGGGACCCTCTGTACCTTACAGGCCCTTTCTAGTGCAGTTATCCATTTGTGGATGTCATCCCCACTCTGGTAGGGAGGGACTATCTTGTTCAGGTTCCTATGTTCATGAGTATACTCCCTACTTCTAGGAACACTGTTGCTGCCAACATGGGACTCTAGTCCCAATCTCTTTGTAGCTCTCTGGAGCTCTAGGGATTCCCTGTCTAGGGCCAACTGCTCCTTCTTGAGCCTAAGCTTGATTCTCTCAAGCTTCAGAAGTTGGCACTGTCTATCATAAGAGGATTCCCTCCTATGTGAGATGGAAGTCCCTATAGAAGTTCCTGAATGCTGAGATTCTACAGAGGGAGATCTAGATCTCCTAGGTAAACTCTGTACTCTTCCTGGTGGAGTAAAGAGAGGGCCACTGGGACCTTCTCCCCCACCTAAAGGAAGTTCTGTGTTTTCCAGGTTAGAATCATTTTGATCCTCCTGGCCAGGGTTTGATTCCAGATCAAAGAAGGTTTCACTTCCTGGCCCTTCCTCATTCCCTGTCCCACCCACTCTTTCTACTTCATCAGACCCTGGGGTCTTTCTGAGGTCATCCAAGAGCAACATCTCTATGAGACGTTGGGTGCTTGCACTTCTCCCTGTCCTCAGCTTTCTAGATGTACACATGTTTATCAATTCTTGGAATGAGAGATGGTCATACCTAGTTGGCAGAGAGCCACTGGCTTCTCCTCTAGAAGACATACTAGTGTTATGTGGTGTAGGTACTTACCTAACCTGGTGGAGACTAAACTCTCTTGAGTTGGAGAAAGGGTGTGCTAGACCCTTGACTTACCCAACTCCAAGTTCAGTAGAACTTACTTATTCAATCTTGATGTATTATATGTGCCTAATACTCAGTGGTTTTCAGTTAATCACTCAATGAGATTTATCTGGTAAAACAATAGCAAGCTTGAATCCCAACCGCTGCACACCAATGTGAGAGGTTGGCCTGGTATATGCTGTCCACTAATTAAAGTGGGCACCTTGCACCAGTCCAAACGACCCTTATGATGTATGAGGTCAAAGATCACCTTTAGAAAGCTATCCTAGTGGTAGCTGTGGAGAGCAGCCTTCAGGCTTAATCTTGAAGGAATGTAAAGCAGCTTGTTTTACCAGAATATCACCTCCTGAATGACTAAATGAAAGGAGAACCACACAAGTGTTATGTAAAAATATGTATTTATTACTAAAACACTCTCTACTAACCTCCACACGAGATTAGAACACAAAGCACACAATACTTAATCAATAGAACATACGTAAGTAGCAAAATGTGCAACGGGCTCCAGGGGGAGACCGAACCATATACTAAACAAATGGTATAACAACAACGACTTCAATAGACACAGTGCCTAGAGCATGTAGAATCGCTGGGACCCCAAGGAACCACCCAAGGAAGTGACACAGGGCGCCCACGGAGGACGGGTGCAGTGAGGAAACACGACCCCGTGCTCCGTGCAACTCTATGGGAAAGACGCGGTTGGAAAATTACAGTTTAAGGACACTTCTAGGAGGACTTCAAGCAAACCCTTTGGAACATAAGAGGTTCTAAGGCCAGCACCCTTGTGAGTACCGAGGTACCCGTGTTACCTATCCCAGAGGAGCCGGGTGCATAGGGGTCAAGTGGTGTCGGAAACCTCAGTCGTTTTCAATGGAGAGCTTCAAGAAAGTACTGCTGCCAGGAAGGCGAAGAGTGTCCGGTGGAATCCAAGCCTGGATCCGAGGTAAGAAGAACATGAAAGCAGAGGGGACAGAGTCTGGGTCACTTCAGGTGACCAGGGGCTCGGTAGTCGAATGCCCACCGATGCCGGGTGCTTCAGGTGAAGAGAAAGGATGCTTGTCTCTGCAGCCACGGGGACCAGGAGATGTCGACGATGACCAGGGTCTGGAGGTGAGCTGTCCCACGAAGGATGTTGAGAGCTGAGGGGTCAGTGTCCGGCTGGAGCACCAACAAGCCTTGGCAACAGCAACTCATGCAGGCAGAGGAAACAGGTTACGGTGTGGACCAGCAAGGTCCAGGGGACTCTCCAAGCAATGGAGAGTCAGGGCACATCTGGAGAAACCAGGGAAGCCCAAGAATAAATGAGATGACCCTCGCCAGGACCCACAGGCCAACGGACCAGGGATCACGAGGAGACCTTGAGCGAATTCACAAAGCACCAGCCCACAGAGCACTCGTGGAGTGGAGGCCGGATATCTTCAGTGCAAATAGTGCTTGGAGTCAGGACTACACGCAGTCCAATGCACAAGCTCAGGGATCACCAACAAGCATATGCACTTGCAAATAGACGCGGTGCACAGGGGTATGGGTTGCACGGCCCCCACGAGGGATACTGGTCTCAGAATCGCTGAGAGGTCAGATCTACCTCGGGGACCTTTGGGAACCCACCTCCAGTGTTGCAGAAATCTTTGGAGTCCGCAGGAGCTCTGGAGATGCAAGCTGGTCAGATGCGCTTAGGTGCCTGCTGCTGCAGGGGAGTAACTCCTTTACTCCAAGGGAGATTCTTCTGTCGTCCAGCGAAGTGTAGACCGTCGAAGTACTTGGTTTCTCTGCAGAGTCTTGTCCAGGTATAATCTAAAGTCCTGTGATCAGGTTTCCCACTTTATACCCAGGAAAGGGGTTGGACTGACTCTGGGGACCCTCCTAGGGGAGGGGCAGGACAGAGGGGTGGCTACACCCATGTCCTTTGTCCAGTTTCGTGCCAGAGCAGGAGCCAATGGCTCCCAGAACTGGTTTGAGCTGGACTATGCACGGGGACACCAAATGTGCCCCCAGTGCAGACTTTCTGGCACTCTCAGAGTGCACCCACCCAGCCCCAATACACTAAACCCTGTCTGGGAGTTGTCACACCTCCCTGTGACAGGAAACCTATTGTCAGGCCTTCCTCTGCTCGAGCTTGGCTCAGCAGCACGAGGGCAGACTCGTGCCTGTGGCTGGCAGCATCCATTTTGTGCTGCCCAGGTCGAGAAAGCTGGTACCGGGTAGACCGGTGACCCATAGTAGTAGTTCTACAAGGGTGGAATCATACCTCCCCCGCCAGTACTGGCGGGGAGGTATGATTCCAAGGTGTTTGACACCAAACACGACATGTTTCTAAGCAGCCGTTTTAAAGTTAGCATTTACCGTGAGGTTATAATGCACTTAAGTATATATGGTTTGGCTGCATCACAGACAACCCCGGGGAATGGATTCCGAAGGCTGCAGAGGGGCCTACTCATGCAGGGGCACCCTCTCACATAAAACCCAGCACCCTGCCTTCAGGATTGATAAGGCCTGCCATAGGGGTGACTGATAGGTTTATATGTGTAGTGATTTAGAAGGGATATAGAGAACCTATATCTACAGTAAGGGGTGCATGCACCACCTTACACAGGCTGCAGTAGCAGACCTGTTGTGTCATTTTGAATGGCCTCTCAGGGGTGGCACAATACATGATTCAGCCCCTGGGAGGCCTCTGGGGTACCTATGCCCTGGGTACATGGTGTACCATATACTAGGGACTTATAAGGGTACCCCAGTATCCAATCTGAGGTGTACCTAAAGTACATGTGTTGCAATTTACAGGAGAAAGCAGATAGACTGGGGTCCTGAATAGCAGGATCCCAGTCAGACTAGGCCAAAACAGTGAGACATCAGCAAAAAGTGGGGTAACTATAAGAAGCAGATCCTACTCTCCTACACGCTTTTCTTTCTTTTCCCCTTTCCTTCTTGTATTTTCCGTTTGTCTACAGTATTGTGGTACATTGTCAATTGATTCTGGTACGGTATAGAGAACAGGTGTCAACATAAAAGTAGTTGTATACATTTCAGGTTTGGGACATTTCGTTAAAGGAACATGTTTACTCTAGGTAATAAGATCCGGCAAATATAGTTTTACATTGGTGACATCGTTTTTCATTAGAAAGATGAAATTCTATCTAAATCTTCACGGGGCACTTTCTTATGTATGTTACATAATCATCACGTTGCACTTTATAATTGAGGAAAAACAGAGGAGAATTAAGTGGCACTTGTTGGTTCCTTTTTGTACTTTACAGGAATAGCACCATGCACTTTAAAATAATGAGTGCAATTTTGCAGCTTGATATCTTAGCATTCTGTTACATTAATTCAGGGAGAAGAGTATAGAGAAGAGGTACAAAGCATCTTAGCCCCCTTGTTTAAATAGGAATAGCATTACTCACTCTTAAGATTGAGTTTAATAGAGGAGTTTTGACATCTCAGTATGCTGCTACAGGAATGCTATGTAGCATTCGTTACTTTTGTATTCTATAGGTATAACGCATTGCATTTTATATTTAGTCTTATATATGCAATCTAGAAAGCTATCATGAGCCTTTTTTACTTGTGTTGAAATCCTTACAAGCTTTTTATAATCTCTGTGTTTTTACTTTCCATGCATATCCTATCTCTGAACTTTTATAGTATATTTTATATATTGTCTTACTATATTTATAACTAATAGCAGATGGGCATGAAGTTTGGAACATATGAGCTTTATTACGTGAACACACAAGCACAGAAGAAGGCACCTTGCACTTTATTTACATTTATTTATATATCTATACATGTGCAATATAGCGGTAGCATATGAAATCTCTATCCATTTGTGCTATGTTTAATAACAGGAATGCATTTTGCACTTTATCTCCCTTTTCTTCCTGAATGCCTTCATTGATAAATTTTAAGTGACCCCTATCGCTGTAAAACGATACCAATTCATCTGGAAGTGTAGATTTATCCACCTGTCTGTCCATTTTGAACGTCTAAGTCCATATGTTGTCAAAATAGGTTTGTTCGGTGGCTAAAATATTTCAAATTATGAGGTATATTTGTGTACTTTACAGTGATTTAATTGACTCATTGTTGTAGTGAGGATATATTCCAATCTGAAAAGAAAAAATTATATATGTATTTTCCCCTTTAGGATGAATATAAAGTTGTTTTAATTGGTGATGGGAACGGGAGCCGCTGTCCCTTTAAAAATGACACTCTATGCACTAAAACTTGATGACCCAGTAGAAGGCTATGGCCGAAACGCATCGGTCTGCTTTGGGGTTTACATGCACCTTGCACTTTGCGTTTGACTGCAGAAAAAAACAATGAAAGCAGTTGAAGTCTGAAAATAAACTGCTTCTCCAAGGATTCCTGTGTGCCTTCCTTCTGTTTCGCCTTGAATCACAGTATTTTGTAATAGCAGGGCGATTTCCAGGAGATCTGCATATATATATATAAATATATAAATATATATATAGATCTGTATGGGTGGGTGAGTGTGTGTATGGGTGTGTTAGTGAGTGAATGTATATCTCAGTGGTACATGTGTGAGTAACTACATATGTGAAAGGCAGTATATATGTGTGTTGGAGTATATAAATGGGTATAAGTGAGAGTGTGTGATTGTGAGAGTGGCTGTATGGATGAGTGTGTACTTGTATCAGTGATTGTATAAGAGCGTAAGAATGTGCTAGTATTTGTATGAGTAAGTGAGCTGGTGTGTGTATAACTGTATAGGTGAGTAAATGGCAGTGTGATTAATTATTTGCATGACTGACTAGGTGTGTGAGTACCTCTATGGATGAGTGACGGTGTGTGAGTGTCTATATTGGTGTATGAGTGCATATGATAGTCCTGTACTGAGTGACCGTAAGTATGAGTGACTGTACGGGTGAGTGACTGGATGTGTGTGTAGACCTAAGAATCAGTGAGTGTGTATGTAGTTATTGGTGTTGGAGTGTCTATGGTTTTGACAATGGCAGTCTGTAATTTAGAGTGGGTGTATCCAAAGTTTTATTAGGGTGTGAGAAGATGCATCAAATTATCACATGGATGATGTCATCAGTGATGTCATCAGTGATGTCATTTGAGATGTCATCAGTGATGTCATCAGTGATGTCACTGACCATGTCATGAGTGATGTAATATGTGACATCATCAGCAGTGCATTGCGGGCGCGAGTTATAGTTAGCTGAACTAACTATAACGGGGAATTTCACGGGTTTTGTACGAGTGCAATGTCCAACTAACTATAACTTTCCCTAAAACCTATGGTTTTTTCAGTGAATTTCTAAGGTTTTTTAAATGCTAATTTCTAACTATAACGTGCTTGAAACCTATGGTTTTTTCAGTGAATTTCAAAGGTTTTTTAAATGCTAATTTCTAACTATAACGTGCCTGAAACCTATGGTTTTTTCAGTGAATTTTAAAGGTTTTTCAAATGCTAGTTTGTAACTATGCCTACAGAAGTAGGACATATGAAGAAAGAAGAAAAAACGCACAGAAAGAAGCAAAAGAAATGTAGAAAGAAACAGAAGTCCACAAAGACGAAGAAAAATGCAGGAAGAAGCAAGACATGTGCAGAAAGAACCAACAGAGGAGCAGAAAGAGGCCTTGTTGCAAAATCATCCTGTGCCCACACCTTTTCCAGACGGGTACTGGTGGTAACTGACTCTGACTCTGACTCTGACTAGAGCCAGTGCTATGGTAAAAGACACTTAGAATATAGTTAAATCACCTACATACACTAGGGAACACTATGCGTTGGGGTACCCCTGTGATTAGCATGACCTCCTCTGTAAGGCCCTAGTACATAATAGGGCAGGGGGATTAAAACTACCTCTTAAAACGCGCCACGGGGCGCGTTTGCACAGTGGTGATGGGAGGGGGGGGCCTGAGGTGACATGTGTGCAAACACGCCCTGTGGCCGTTTTAAGTTGGGAGATTAAGTCCCCTTGAATCGTGAGGGTCCCCCGAGGCCATATTCGGCCCCGGGGACCCCATCCCCCGGGGCATGGCCAGTTTTTTTTTTTAATCAAATTATTGGAGGGGGGCTGCGTGGCCCCCCTCCTCAAGCCATTTATGGCCCCGGGGATCCCATCCCCCGGGGCCGGCCTTTCCGTGTATTTAAAAAAAATTAAAAAAAATTATAATGGGGGCCACGTGGCCCCCCTCCGTGGCCACTTCTGGGCCTGGCCTCTAGTTGGGGACCGTGGGGGGAGCCCCAATGCCCCCATGGTCCCACCGGCTCCCCACGTCCTGCGAGAGCCAGCATTGCTTTTTCCGACATGGGGAGCTGCTGACATGCAGCTCCTCGTGTGGAAAAGCAATCTGCTTTGCTTTCATTGAAGCGAGAGCAGGTTTCCTGCTCGCTTCAATGAAGCAAAGCAGTTTGCAATGACAGGGCGGGATCCGTGAGGCTCCCGCCCTGTCATTGCAAACAGCAGTGTCCCGGGGTGAGCACCCCGGGACACTGCAGGAGCCGGCCCTGGGGGGTGGCGGTCCCCAGGGCCATCACTGGCTCCAGGAGGGGGGCCGCGCGGCCCCCTCCCACCATTGGCAAAGCCCTGGGGAGGTGGTGGTCCCTGAGGCTCGGGGTCCGTAACAGACCCCCATATTTGCAGTAGTTTGTGCCCCGGGAGGTGGCGGTCCCCGTGGCATGTGGGGCTCGAGCCCCCACACTGGTAGTTTAAAAAAAAAAAAGCCCCGGGGGTGGTGGTTCTCGGGGCTGCGGGGGCCATGTGCCCCCGCTAATATTTAAAGAAAGCCCCAGGGTGGCGGTCCTCGGGTTTGGGGGCCATGGAGGCCCCCACCCATTTAAAATACAAGCCCCGGGGGTGGCGGTCTCGGGCTGCGGTGGGGCCGTGAGCCCCCGCAAATATTTTAGAAAGCCCCGGGCGGTGGCGGTCCTCGGGGCTGTGGGGGCCTCCCTGGGCCCCGCTATTAAGCTTTACGCATGCCCCCGGGACTTGGCTCACCCGGGCTAATATAAACGAAGCGCGGAGCCCGCGTCGTTTTGCTCGCAGCCGGATCTGCGGATCCGGCACGCATTTTGCCGATTTTTTTTTTACAAAATGCTTTTGGGCCCTGGGGGTCCTTGTGGGACCAGGTGCTTCTACCCTGCCCCCTTTCCTTTTTTTTCACGTTTGTTTTACTCTTTTCTTGTGACTCGGTTCTACCGAGTCACAAGATGGCTGCCAACACTTCCTGGTTTGGAGTGTTGACAGCCAATTAGCATGAAGCTCGTGATCGGGAGGGTGCGCGGATCCACCACGGCCATAGATATCGAAACATTTATTTTTGATTTTCTCAGCAACTACTGAACGGATTTACACCATTTTTAAAAAGGGTGCTTTCTGAACCAAGCACTACCTTATTGCCAAATTTGGTGTAATTCCGTTCAGCTGTTTTGGCTGTAGCCTTGCATAAAGTTTCCTATGGGAAATTGATTTTTTTACTCTTATTTTTTGAATTTCTCCGCAATTACTGAACGGATTTACACTATTTAACAAAAGGTCTTTCTGAACTAAGGGCTACCTTTTGCCAAGTTTGGTGTAATTCGTTCAGCAGTTCGGGCTGTAGCTTTGTCTAAAGTTTCCTGGGGAATTAACATGGAGAAAACACGCTTTGGGACCCCTTTTTCTCGGCCCCCGCTTGCCGAATCACCCCGAAACTTTCAAGACAGGAGCTGACCGGAGCGGGCTACGATTTTTGAAAATTCTCGAAGATTCCGTGAACCGGCGCCAAAGTCATTAGGAAAAGAATGTTACGAATTTCCTATGGATAATAGGTCCTACTATAACTATATATATATATATAGATTATCTACTGGCGGTCGCCAGTAGATAGTTATAGTTACAACCTATTATCCATAGGAAATCCGTGACATTCTATTTGAAATAACTCTCTTGCCGGTTGACGTATCTTCGCAAAATGTTCAAACTTTATGGCCCGCTCCCGGTCCGCTCCTACCCTGAAAGTCTCGGGGATTCGCTAAGCGGGCCGAGAAAAAGGGGGTCCCAAAACGCGTTTTCCCCATGCAATTTTCCATAGGAAACTTTAGACACGGGCTACAGCTCGATCTGCTGAACGGAATTACACCAAATTTGGCAAAGAGGTAGTTCTTGGTTCAGAAAGAACCCTTTTGTTAAATGGTGTAAATCCGTTCAGTAGTTGCTGAGAAAATCAAAAGTAAAAAGATAGTGATATCTATGGCCGAGTAGGGTCCGCGCACCCTGCAGCGCACTCCTGCGCGCACCGTCCCGATCACGAGCTGCATGTTAATTGGCTGTCAGCTGGCTGTCAACATTCCGATTCAGGAAATGTTGGCAGCCATTTTGTCCCTCGGTAGAACCGAGGACAGAAATAAGTGCGCAAAGCGCACAAAGGGGGCAGGGTAGAAACACCTGACTCCTAGGTTTGCCTCAGGGGTCCTACAAGGACCCTGGGCAAAAAAATAAAAAATTTTAAACAAATCGGCAGGATGCGCTCAGGGTGCGCGAATCCTGCCGGAAAATCGAAGCGCGGTCTCCCGCGCTCGATAGCACTTGCCCCCGGGTGGGCCAAGTCCCGGGGGCATGCTGGGGGTTAATTTTACGTGTGGGGGCCTCTATGGGCCCCTCAAGCCCCGGGACCACCACCCCCGGGCTTTATGTGAGAATGGTGCGGGAGGGCTCTGAGCCCTCCCGCAGCCCCCGGGGACCGCCACCTCCCCGGGCTTCTTTTATTTTTGAAAACCTGTGTGGGGGCTCCAGCCTCCACACGCCCGGGACCACCACCTCCCGGGGCACTAAGAAAATTACAATGGGGGTCCGTTTTGGACCTCTCAAGCCCCGGGACCACCACCTCCCCGGGCTTTCAAGATGTAAGGAGGGGGCCGCGCGCCCCCTCCTGGAGCCTGTGGTGGCTCTGGGGACCGCCACCCCCAGGGCGGCTCCTGCAGTGTCCCAGGGTGCCTACCCCGGGACACTGCTGATTGCAATGACAGGACGGGAGCCTCGCGGCCCCGTCCTGTCATTGCAACTGCTTTGGATATTGGAAGAGAAAGCAGGAAACCTGCCTCTCTTCCAATATCCAAAGCTGATTGCTTTTCCACATGGGGAGCAGCATGTTAGCTGCTCCCCATGTGTAAGCAATGCCGGCTCCCGTAGGACACGGGGAGCCAGGCGGGACTGTGGGGGTTTGGGGACCCCCACAGTCCCCAACGAGAGGCCAGGCCCCGGGGGATGGGGTCCCTGGGGCCATAGGGCCTCGGAGGGTGGCTACGCAGCCCTCTCCCAAAGGTAAAAAAAAAAAAAGTGAGAAGGCCGGCCCCGGGGATGGGGTCCCCGGGGCCTTAATGAGCCTGAGGAGGGGGCCACGCAGCCCCTCCAAATAAAAAAAGAGGCCATGCCCGGGGATGGGGTCCCTGGGCCAATACAGGCCCAGGGAAGGGGGCCACGCGGCCCCCTTCCCGTTCCATGTGATAATTTCATTCATCTTCTCACACCCTAATATAACTTTTGATACACCCACTGTAAATTACAGACTGCCATTCTCAAAACCATAGACACTCCAACACCAATAACTACATACCCACTCACTGATTCTTAGGTCTACACACACATCCACTCACTCACCCAGTACAGTCACTCATACTAACGGTCACTCAGTACAGGACTATCATATGCACTCATACACCTACATAGACACTCACACACCGCCACTCATCCATAGAGGTACTCACACACCTAGTCAGTCATGCAAATAATTAATCACACTGCCATTTACTCACCTATACAGTTATACACACACCAGCTCACTTACTCATACGAATACTAGCACATTCTTACGCTCTTATACAATCACTGATACAAGCACACACTCATCCATACAGTCACTCTCACAATCACAATCACACACTCTCGCTTATAGCTATTTATATACTCCAACACACATATATACTGCCTTTCACACATATGTAGTTACTCACACATGTACCACTGAGATATACATTCACTCACTAACACACCCATACACACACTCACCCACCCATACAATCCATCACAGATGCACTCTTGAAACCATCCACCCAGTGAATCACCCACTCACACATCTATGCACAGAGTTGCACACACCCCTCCCACACAAACACTCAGGCACCCATACAGATACTCAGACAAGCATTCAATAACTCATATAGACACTCATGTAGCTATTCACAAACACATGCAGCCACTTACACAGCAACAGACAGACGGATACAGACATTCACCCAGTTTAGTCACTAACCCATGCATTCAGTAAGATACGTTAAATCACTCACTTATAGAGTCAGTCACGCACCTACTAAATCATCCATACAGACACTTACACACCCACTCATTCTTCAATACGTCTTTTTCCTATATATATTAAAAATATTTAAACTTTACAGAAACACACAGTCACTGGATGATGTCATCAGTGATGTCATTTGAGATGTCATCAGTGATGTCATCAGTGATGTCACTGACCATGTCATGAGTGATGTAATATGTGACGTCATCAGCAGTGCATTATGCGGCGCGAGTTATAGTTAGCTGGACTAACTATAACGGGGAATTTCACGGTTTTGTACGAGTGCAATGTCCAACTAACTATAACTGTCCCTAAAACCTATGGTTTTTTCAGTGAATTTCTAAGGTTTTTTAAAATGCTAATTTGTAACTATAACGTCCCTGAAACCTATGGTTTTTTTCAGTGAATATATATATATAGATATATATATATATATATATATATACATATACATATACTATATATATATATATATATATATATATATATATATATATATATCAACAAACAAACTCAGCTTTCTCCCACACCTCCACATCCCAGATGGGCGAACAGAGAATCCACGAACCACTGGAAATTGTTGGCATGAAGATGTTTAATTGCTCCACAGAACGACGCATTTCGGGCAACACTTGCCCTTGATCTCGTTTACAAAGAAACGGTTCGCCATATTTAAATATGCTGTGCTCTCACCCTCGTGATATGTGAACATAGAAAACATACTAGCACAACTTCATCATACACGGTTAGTCTGTTTTCCTTTTTTTTCCTTCCTTTTTTTTTTCTTTTTTTTTTTCTGTAGTTTTTGCTATGCACATTTTATATATCAGAACGAACATACATCAAATGGTAACATATTATTTCTTACACATTTATATTATACATTCCCTTATTTTTCCTAGCTTAACAATTTGAAAAAACCAAATTTTCTTCATATATAAATAAATGTATATTTGGGTTTACGTTATAACGTTGAATTTGCACGATGATTCACCAACATGACTTATTGCATCTATAAAATCCGACCTAATAAATACAATAATAAAATCCTCATTTTCAGCCTAATACTCTTTAGTATATTGAGAACATATGTATGCATACACAAGTCCGTAATAGGTATGAATATACTATTCTATCATATAATAAAAATAAAATTAAATGTATTATTCCCGCGTAATGCCTATTTTCATAATCAATTTGTCATGGTCAGATTCCTGACTAAGCAAGCTATGCAGGTACTTATTGCAATTACAATAACATTTCAACCCATAATCCTAGGAATTGGTACCCTACCATATTCCTTCCTGTGCAAAAAGTTGCAAATTGATAAAGTGCTCTGTGTTGTGCAAAGTATGCAATACCGCTATAAAGTGCTAGATGTGCAAAAGTGCTAAATTTCACCTTTAAAACCAATAAAAGTGCAAGTACTAAATTTTCAATAATAATCTCATCATAAAAACCATATCTAAGAAGTTATTATATATATACACACACAATACAATTCTTTACGCGGTCCCTGATGGAATTTGGGACATGCTGCTGCTAAAACAACTGTTACATATTATGCCATAATCTTGTCTTTATAATCAAAATGTATCCTATCAAATATCAAATATCATATGGGGACCATACCTCAGTTGTCTATAAATTCATTTACCCTTTGTCACAGAATGCAATTTTACAAAAATAGTGTAAATCCTCAGTATTATTTAATCCATTAGGGAATTTACTATCCAACTCCAAAATCATACGGGATTCCATCTGCCTTAGTTTCCTTTCCCTGTCACCACCTCTTCATAGTTTTGGAACTGCTGCCACCACAAAATATTTTAAACAGTCAAGGTTATTATTATGTATCTGTTTAAAATGACGAGCCACTCGGATAAGTAGTGTCATTGTTCACGATGGCTCGTAGATGTTGCAGAATTGGACATGCACCTGCAGCTTGGTACTTCCCACATACCTAAGGCCACAGGTGCATGCCAGAATACACACTGCATACTCCGTTCTACAGTTAAATTTGCCCTGGATAGCAATTCTATCCAGGCTAAAGGAGTGGTGTAATGAGTTGTATTTTCTCCGAATTTGCAAGCCCTACAAGAGGAGCATTTGGTAAAACCTGATTTCGGTTGCAGCCACATGGTGGCTTTGGACAGTTCTGGGCTACTCTTCACAATTTGAGTGCGCATTGAGGGACCTTTCCTATATGTAATTACTGGTTGGGCAGGGAGCCTGGATGCCAGTACCCCATCCGTCAACACAATTGGCCAATTATGTTTGATTATTGATCGAATCTTCCTTTCTTGTTTGTTATAAGTAGTAATAAGTCTGAGGGCAGTATTGATATCTACACTATTTTCTTTTCTACTATTGTCATTGGAGAACAGAGATTCCCTTGTTCTATCCTTCCATCTTTCTTTCTGCCTCAATTAACACTTTATTGTCATACCTCTCTGTTTGAACCTACTTAGCGCCTCTTCTGTACACATTTTCAGATCTTCTTGCGTACTGCAAATTCTTTTTATGCGCAGAAGTTCTCCGTAGGGATATTTCTAATCAAGTGCTGAGGATGCGCACTACTTGCATGAAGTGTGACATTTCCAGCTGTGGCTTTTCTGTATAAAGTGGTCGCTAATCTCCCTTCTTTTTATATACACCCGCACATTCAAAAAATCAATAGATTTCCTACTCATATGTGAGGTGAATTTCAAATTGGCAGTATTATCATTAATACAGTTAATGAACTCACAAGCCTGTTTCTCATCTCCGTTCCACACAATAAAAACATCATCAATATATCTCAACCAGTATAAAACATGGTTGGTATATTTATTCATAAGTATGGGTTTGAGAACCTGCTCCTCCCACCAGCCAACATGCAAGCATGCATAGCTGGGGAGAAGCAGGCTCCCATCGCCACCCTTCTTTTTTGCAGGTAAACATCACTACCAAAGGAGAAAAAGTTGTTTCCTAAGCACCATGTAATTAACTTTAAAAGCATTTTATTATGGTTATAACATTCCATTGGTCTTCTGCTCAAAAAGTATTGTATTGCATTTAATCCTGTATTATGCTCTATACTTGTATACAAGGATTCTATATCCAATGTGATAAACATCAAGTTCTTCTGTCCATTCTATATCTTTTATTTTCTTCAAAAATCCCCAGTGTCCTTCACATATGTGGGAAGTTGTTTCACTGAATCCTGAAGGAAATAATCTATATATTGAGTTGCCTTCTCCCCATACTGCCGATCGCTGATATGATTGGTCTCCCGGAATGGGGATAATATTTTTATGAACCTTGGGGATAAAATATAGTCTGGGTAGAGACCGGATGTTCCACATGCAAAAATTTAAACTCTTCCAAGGAAATAATTCCATCTCGCTTCCATTCCGAAAACATCTTTTTAAAATATCTCTTGCCATATTGTATTGTTGGATATTTGTCCTCTCATAGCATATTGGGTCATCTAGGTGCCTGTGAGCTTCTAATACATAATCTTTTTGTGGCCATATTACTATGTTTCCACCTTTGTCCGATTTTGTAACAAAGACTTCATGATTATTGCTCAACTTTTTCACCAACCTGGAATATTGCAATTCATCTTTACTTTTATAACGTTTCCTATGTTTCACTTGATGATGTAATTTTTTGATCTCTTCAGTCACAACTTCATGATAGATATCTATAGCATCTTTTGGCATGTTTGGAATTGTTAGAAATGGGGGTCTCTAGTTGGCAATGGCTGGCCACTGTCCAAGTAGGGACCCTTCTTCCTAAGTCAGAGTGAGAGGGCTACCCTCTTAATACCCCCTGCTCAACCCTGTGGTAACGTAGCATCGAGCAGGTAGGCTTATCTCAGAGGCAGGGTGTGAAGCATTTATGATCATACACAGTAACACAATGAGGAACACTACAAAGGGACACCACACAAGTAGTTATTATAAAAAGAAGTATCTTTATATAAAGGCAGATTTATCACAAGACCAATAACTGTAAAAGCCACAATACTGTCAAAAATAGGATAGCTGTTGAAGGGCTGTCAAAAATAGTTCAAAGGTTGCAAAAATAAGGTTCAAGTTCAAAGCAGTGGTCTCTGCGACCCTTCTTTCACAAAGTACCTGGGTTTAGTTGCAAAACCAACAAAGTGTCGCCAAAGAAGCTGTAGCGATGATTCTCGGCACCGCGAGGCCGGCGACATGCGCTGAAATCCTTGCCGCAAAGGGAGGATGATGCGCCGATCCGCGGATGCGTGCGGAGACGATGCGACAAACTTCTGCACGCTGGACCACCGATGCGATGACTTTCTTGCCGGCGTGGGAGAAGTCGATGCGGTGATCCTGTTGCGCTATGCGATCGTGTTAAGCGATGCGTAAGACAAGACGCCCGCGCAGGGAGCGTTTAAATTCGGTGTGATGCGATCAAAGTGGCGAACGCACGCGCGTCCGCACTGCGATGTCTCGAAGCGATGATTTCTGTCAGGGTTGCGAGTGCGCGGCGACAGCAGCGCGATGATCTTTCCAGCGCTGTCTCGGCTGCAGCGGCTCGCAAAGGGGCGTCAGCGATGGTTTCCCGGGTTGCGGGCCCTCGGCGGCAGCAGCGATGATTTTCCCAGCGCTCTCGACTGCAGCGGCCCGCAAAGATGCGTTAGCTGCCGATTTCTACCCTCTTCTCTCTGATGCAAACTAGAGGCCCTGGAACTCACAGGAGCCTCCTCAGCAGATAGCAGTCCTCGCAGGGAGGAAGCTGGAGGTTGGTGGTGGAGTCTGTTGTGCCTGAGACTCCAGCAGGAGGCTAGCTCTTTCCTAGCCCTTGGGTGATTGCTGTACAAAAATAAAAGTTCTCTCAATAGTTCCTTTTCCTCTTCTTCAAGGTCCAGTGGTCACTGCTGCAGGCCAGTGCAAGAAACAACACACAAGCACAAGGACAGTCACTTCCTGCAGATTCCTCCAGTGGCACGGACAGAGTTTCCTCTCCAGATCCAAAAGCAATACAAAAAATAGGGGTTTGAGCACAGATATTTATACCCCAAAAGCCTTTGATCCTTGAAGCTACCAGTCCCTGAACCTAGCCAGAACCAGTTCTTGCTCAGGCCTGGAGCACTTTGTTTACCAGGCTGCATCCTTCCTTTCAGAAAGAGGGGGTCTGCTAGCAGACACACAGTGGGGGTGTGGAGCCAGCATTCACCTTGCCAGGCACAGCCCTATTCAGATCAAAGGGCCACCCTTCCCCCACACTCTAAATGCAGATCTCTCTATTCCACCAAGGTCTGACTCAGCCTGTCCTGCCCCTCTAAAACCAGACAGCCAATACCACATAACGGCAGAGCACACTGGAAGTGCTTAGGCAAGAAAATACCTACTTTCTAAAAGTGGTAGATTCAAACACAGAATATAAAAATAAACTTCACTAAAAGGTGTATTTTAATATTCTGAGCTCAGGCATACTAAATTCGTTTTTCTACCATGTCCCTGGGGTCAGTTAGGACTATAGCATGTAATAGTCCAAACTCGCCCCATTCTAGCCTATGAGGAACAGGTAGCCTTACAGTAGTGAAAAGCGAAATGGTGCATAATTCACTACCAGGACATGCTACACACACCAAGGCATGTCCTACCTTACACATGCAATGCACCCTACCCGAGGGCGACTTACAGGATGCCAAGGGAAGGTTCAGGGGCTGGGAAGTGGTTGCACTTCACAGCCAAGATGGCAGTTCTGGACTGCACACAGACACTGCAGTGGCAGGTCTGAGACACACTTTACAAGCTGCTTCTGTGGGTGGCACACATCAGTGCTGCAGGCCCGCCAGCAGCATTTGGTTTACAGCCCTGGGCACGCATAGGCCACACTACTAGGGACTAACAGGTAAACCAAATAAGCCAATCAGGGATATACCAATTCACATAGACATATTTATACAGGAGCATTCGGCTGTGACACTGAATGGCAGTGGCACAGCGCCATGAGAATATCTAACACCAGTAAAACAGAGGAGACAACAGCGAAAAATGGAAGGGAGACCCACGCCAATGGTGCCAGGTCTAACACACGTCCCCTCCAGCTGAAATGTGGAGAACTACCCATCCCCTTGGAAGTTCTCATCGCTTAAGGCGGAAAAATCTGGACAGACCATCAGCATTGGCGTGTCTCTGTACCAGGCGGTGTTCCACCGTGAAGTCCATACCCTGTAGGAAATGGACCACCTCAACAACTTGGGATTCTCACCCCTCATCTGCATCAGCCATCTGAGGGGCCTGTGGTCTGTCTGAACCCGGAAGTGAGTCCCAAACAGGTATGAGTCTCAGCTTCTTCAGTGCCCAGACCACAGCAAATGCCTCACGCTCAATTGCACTCCACCTCTGTTCCCGTGGAAGTAACCTCCTTACTGATGAAGGCTACAGGTTGGTCTAGTCCCTCCTCATTTATCTGTGACAGAACGGCCCCCACCCCATGCTCTGAAGCGCTCTGTCCGGACAACAAATTCCTTAGCAAAATTGGGCGCCTGAGTACGGGTGCTGTGCACACATAGCGTTTTGAGGGCATCAAAGGCTTTCTGACAGGTGTCAGTCCAGTTCACAATCTTTGGCCGCTTCTTGGAAGTCAGCTCAGTCAAGTGGTGCAATCAATGTTGCCATGACCCTTGACAAACCTCCTGTAATAACCCGTGAGTCCTAAGAAGGCCCTCACCTGGGTCTGGGTCCTTGGGGGCTCCCAAGTCAGGATGGTTTCAATCTTGGGCTGCGGGCGCCACCTGGCCGCTCCCCACCTGGTGTCCCAAGTACACCACAGAACCCTGCTCAATCTGGCACCTACTGGCCTCGATTGTGAGGCCTGCTCTAGCGCAGCGCCATCAACAGCTCTCCCAGAGGTGGCGCAAGTGGTCCTCCCCAGGAGGAACTAAAACACTGCAATGTCATCCAGGTAGGCGGCACTGAAAGCCTCCAGCCCAACCAACACCTGGTTGACCAATCTCTGGAAGGTGGCAGGGCGTTCTTCATCCCAAAGGGCATCTGCACCGGAACTGGTAGTGCCCATCTGGTGTGGAGAATGCTGACCTCTCCTTTGCCCCATCCGTTAAGGCGATCTGCCAGTACCCAGGCGCCAGATCAAGCGTGCTGAGGTACCGGGCAGCCCCTAACCGGTCTATGAGCTCATCAGCTCTGGGATGGGTGCGCGTCGGTCTTGCGACGGGTGAGACCTCGGTAGTCCACACAGAACCTAAGTTCAGGAGTGGCACCAGGCGTCGCAGCTTTTGGTACCAAGACCACGGGGCTGGACCAGGGGCTGCTAGAGGGACTCCAACCCACCCTAGGCGAACATTTGGAGACCTCCTCAATGTACAAGCCCTGACCCTGTCAGTTGCCTGTAAGCCTCTGCTGGACAGGAGAACTGTCCCAGTATCCACCTCATGGACGCACCAATCAGTGACACCAGGTACCAGGAGAACAAATCGGAAAATTGCCCCAACAGGTGGTGATAACTCTCTGCTGCTCAGGAGTCAGTGTGGTGGAGAGGATCACACCCTCCACTGACCATCCTTCTCTTCTGCACACAGGAGGTCAGGGAGGCTCACTCTCCTCCTCAACCCCATCATCTGTGGAATAAGCATGCCCACTTCAGACCTCTCAAAGATAGGGCTTTAGGCGATTCACATGCAGGACCCGCAAGAGGTCCTTGGGAGACTGAAAGTCCCACCAAGTAGGTAACTGGACTTTTGCGCTCCACCACCTCAAAGGGACCGGTCCACTTATCTTAGAGCGCACAAGGCTCCACTGGGGCCAGTACCCAAACCTTCTGACCAGGTTGAGAATTCGACCAGAGTGGCATTCTGGTCGTGCCAACGTTTCATTTCTTCTTGGCTGGCTTCCAGATTTGCCTCAGCAATTTTCTGAAACGCCGAGTCTGGTTCCTGAAGGCCAACATGTAGCTAAATACATCTTGGGAGGTTTCCTGGGAGATTGCTCCCAGCCTTCCTTGACCAGACTCAGAGGTCCTCTAACCGGGTGGCCATAGAGGAGTTCAAGGGACTGAACCCTAAGGACTTCTGTGGCACCTCCCGGTAGGCAAACAACAGGGCATGGCAAGAGGACGTCCCACTTACGCCTCCAGGGGCTCTTCTAGGCCCATGATCACTTGCCCTTCAAGGTCGGTTGAACCTTTCAACCAGACCATTACCGCTTGGGGTGGTAAGGAGGTGGTGAACTTATACGTTACCCCACACTCCTTCCACAGAGACTTCATGTACTGGGAGATGAAGTTGAGCCTCTGTCAGACACCCCACCTCTCTGCGGGAATCCCACACGGAGAAAATCCCCATCAGTGCACGTCCCCACCACGGGGGCCGTCACTGTCCTGAGCGGGATGGCTTCAGGGTACCGGGTGGCATGGTCCACCAAGACCAGGATGAACCTGTTGCCCATGGCTGTCTTGGGGTCCAGAGGCCCCACAATGTCAATGCCCACTCGCCTAGATGGGGTACTCACAACTGGAAAGGGCTGGAGTGGGGCCTTGATCTTCCACTCTTCCCACTTGCCTGGCAGAGTCTCACAGGTCCTGCAATGAGGAGTCTGAACTCTTGTGCATCTAGAGAGCCAACAAAGTGGGCAGCCAGCCTCTCAAAGGTCTTGGTCTGCCCCAGATGTCCTGCCAATGGAATCGTCATGAGCCAACCCCAGTAGGAAGGTTCTGAAGCACTCGGGTACCACCAGCACCACGGGCTGACCCTGGCTCAGCAACCTTAGGCTCACTATACAGGAGACTGTTCTCCCAATAAATCAGATGTGAACCAGACATGTCACCTTCTGCCTGGGCTGCAGCCTGTCGCCGCATACCCTCAAGAGAGGGGCAAACTCTCTGCTGCTCACAAAATTCCTCCCTGGTGGGTCCCCCTTCCTGCTGCCAATGGGTCAGCTCAGGCAGGTCCCCCAGTTCCGGTGATCTGCTCCCCGGTAGGCTCCAGGGCATCCCCTCAGGGTCTGCTTCTTCCTGGGCCGTGGGAACCAGGGGGCCGGCTTCCCGCGCCCCTTGCCCTTCTCTAAGGCAGGGATCTGGGCCCTACTCTCCAGGCTCCAGATCCTTTTCAACACCCTCCTTGGCTGCCATGGACCGCGTGGTAGCACACGCCCACTCAGGCAGACCCAACATCTCTAAGTGAGCCTTCACTCCTCCACCGTAGCCCACGGGAGTCCCCTAAATCATTGCCCAGCAGACAGTCTACAGGCATGGCGGGCCTCACAGCTACCTGAAGAGTTCCTGAGACCCCCACTCAAGGGAACCTGAGCCACCTCACATTGGCTCTCTCTGAGTTGTCCGGCGGACACTACTGGAGTAGAATGCCATGGGGACAACCTGCTCTTTGGACACCAACCGGGAGCTGACAGCAGTTACACTGGCCCCTGTGTCTCTTCGACCTCCACCCTATGGCCATTGATGGTCACCCACTGCCTGTATTTTTAGTGTTAGCAGGCAGTGCAGGCTTAGGGGACCATCTCAAAGTCCCCTAATGAGACAAGGGTCAATTCTCGGGATCCCACCCTCTGGGGCACCCATCTCCTCCTCTCCCAGGGGCTACACTAGCAATCTGGCGGGGTGGTGCACGAGGGGTGCACTGGCCCCCTTGGGGGCACTGGGGATCAAAATATCTGTGACCCACTTGACCACAGTTGCCAACACGTGGGGGCCCCCTGGGAGCACAGGCCTACCTGTTGGGGGCCCGGTCCCTCCTTTCTTGGGAGGCTGGGACACCACTGCTTGGTTCCCTGGGGATTAGTTTGGGGCCCTGCGGGGAACTCCACTCTGTTGACCCTTGTCCCCCACTCCTCTGCTGGGACCCTGCCTACACCTTAGCGACGTCTCCCACTGGACACTGCAGGACCCGGGTGCTCACCCAGCGGTCCGCCTCCTCAGCAAGCTTTCTAGGGTTAGTCAGCTTGCAATCAATTAGGTGCTGGCGTAGCTCAGGAAAACAATTGCCTAGATAAATGCTCCCATGCAATCAAATCATAAAACTGTGCAAAAGTTTCTACTTTTTGCTACCTCTTACCCAGCGTTCCATGGCTCTGCAAAAAAAGGACACATATTCAGCCCCGTGGTACCCTCTAGCTTCTTGCAGACCCTAAACCTCTGTCTATACATCTCAGGGGTCAACCCATAGCGGGTCACCAACGCTTCCTTCATGTGGTCGTAAGCCATCCCTACTTTCTGGGGGCAGGTCCAACAAGGTATCCTCCCCTCACTCACAAAGCGTCCCTACAACCCTGCTCCCCAATCCTTCTCAGGGACCCGGTGGGACACCATGGCTACTTCATAAGCGGCAAACCATTGCCCAATATCTTCACTTTTGTGAAATCTTTGTAACCTCCTTGGGTATATACACCTTACTCAGGGTGCACTACCGGTACGTCTGCCACCAGAGGAGATTTCCATGCTCTTAGCTTTAATCTCCAACTCCCTCAATACTCTCTCATGCTCAAGCTTCATCCTCATAATCTCAATTTCTAACTTCTTGTTCTCTAGGTCCCGGTGACCATCCATTTTAAGCTTAGCCAACTCCATATTGCCGCCTATCTCTCTCCCTGTCCTCCCTGCTCTTCTGAGGACAGACCCTTGCGGACACGCTAGAGCCCGGGTTGGAAAGGGCTGGGTCTCCTACTAAGTCTACTACATCGCCCTGCTGCTCTCCTCCCTCCGCAAGCTCTCCTAGATCCTTAGGGGCATCCTGGCTTCTAGCCAGGCCTTCAAGCGCCTGTGTAATACTCCTCCCTCCTAGTGAGACCTGTGATAGGGACTGTGAATTGCTTGCAAAAATATTTGAGCTGCTTGGCATTGTGGGTTTCTATTATCTCTTCTTCCCAGGAGAGATCTTCTGAGGCATTGGATCTGGGCTTGCCCATTGTAGAAATAACTGGCAATATCAATAAAGGGACAGAAGAAAACTTCTCAAAAATGTAAAGCGGGTGAAAAATCACTGGCAATATCAATCACAATATAGGATCCTAAAATTCTCAGAAATGTGCGTGGTGAAAAATCACCAGCAATATCAATCACAATAGGGATCAAAAACTTTCAATAAATGTCGCGCGGTGAAAAATCACCAGCAATATCAATCTAATACAGGATCCCAAAAAATTCTCAGAAATGTCGTGGGTGAAAAATCACCAGCAATATCAATCACAATAGGGGATCAAAAACTTTCAATAAATGTGTGTGGGTGAAAAATCACCGGCAATATCAATCACAATACAGGATCCCAAAACTCTCAGAAGTAGTGCGTGGGTGAAAAATCACCCAGCAATATCAATCACAATAAGGGGATCAAAAACTTTCAATAAATGGCGCGGGTGAAAAATCACCGGCAATATCAATCACAATATAGGATCCCAAAAACTCTCAGAAAATGTGTGTGGTGAAAAGTCACCGGCAATATCAATCTACAATATAGACAAGCAAAAAAAAACAATTCTCAAAAAAATGTATGCAGTTTGTTATGTATGGTACTCACTAGTAGTGTACACTATAATTACTGTATGCGATCATAAATGCAAGTCCAGATCCTCACCGCTGACCACCAATGTTGCAGAAATGGGTCTCTAGTTGGCAATGGCTGGCCACTGTCCAAGTAGGGACCCTTCTTCCTAAGTCAGTGGAGAGGGCTACCTCTTTAATACCCTGCTCAACCCTGTGGTAGCATAGCTTACGAGCAGGTAGGCTATCTCAGAGGCAGGGTGTGAAGCATTTATGATCATACACAATAACACAATGAGGAACACTACAAAGGGACACCACACAAATGTAGTTATTATAAAAAATAAGTATCTTTATATAAAGGCAGATTTATCACAAGACCAATAACTGTAAGCCACAATACTGTCAAAAATAGGATAGCTGTTGAAGGGCTGTCAAAAATAGTTCAAAGGTTGCAAAATAAGGTTCAAGTTCAAAGCAGTGGTCTCTGCGACCCTTTCTTTCACAAAGTACCTGGGTTTAGTTGCAAAACCAACAAAGTGTCGCAAAGAAGCTGTAAGCGATGATTTCTCAAACACGCGAGGCCGCGATGATGTTGAAATCCTTGCCGCAAGGGAGGATGATGTGCCGATCTCGCGGGATGCGTGCGGAGACGATCGCGACAAACTTCTGCACGCTGGACCACACGATGCGATGACTTTCTTGCCGCGTGGGAGAAGTCGATGCGGTGATCCTGTTGCGCTGTCGCGATCGTGTTGCGATGCGAAGACAAGACGCTCCGGAAGAGCGGCGAGAGTCGGTGTGATGCGATCAAAGTGGCGAAGCATACGGCGTCCGCACTGCGATGTCTCGAGGCGATGATTTCTGTCAGGGGTTGCGAGTGCGCGGCGACGCCAGCGATGATCTTTCAAGCGGCGTCTCGGCTGCAGCGGCTCGCCAAGGGCGTCAGCGATGGTTTCGGGTTGCGGGCCCTCAGGCGGCAGCATAGTGATGATTTCCTCAGCGCTCTGGGCTGCAGCGGCCCGCAAAGATGCGTTAGCGTCGATTTCTTACCCTCTTCTCTCTGATGCAAACTAGAGGCCCTGGAACTCACAGGAGGCCTCCTCAGCAGATAGCAGTCCTCGCAGGAGGAAGCTGGGAGGTTGGTGGTGGAGTCTGTTGTGCCTGAGACTCCAGCAGGAGGCTAGCTCTTTCCTAGCCCGCTTGGGTGATTGCTGCTACAAAAATAAAAGTTCTCTCAATAGTTCCTTTTCCGTCTTCTTCATGGTCCAGTGGTCACTGCTGCAGGCCAGTGCAGAAACAACACACAAGCACAAGGACAGTCACTTCCTGCAGATTCCTCCAGTGGCAGTGACAGAGTTTTCCCTCCAGATCCAAAAGCAATACAAAAAATAGGGGTTTGAGCACAGATATTTATACCCCAAAGCCTTTGATCCTTGAAGCTACCAGTCCCTGAACCTAGCCAGAACCAGTTCCTGCTCAGGCCTGGAGCACTTGTTTACCAGGCTGCATCCTTCCTTTCAGAAAGAGGGGTCTGCTTCAGCAGACACACAGTGGGAGTGGAGCCAGCATTCACCTTGCCAGGCACAGCCCTATTCAGATCAAAGGGCCACCCTTCCCCACACTCTAAATGCAGATCTCTCATTCCACCAAGGTCTGACTCAGCCTGTCCTGCCCTCTAAAACCAGACAGCCAATACACATAGCGGCAGAGCACACTGGAAGGACTTAGGCAGAAAATGCCTACTTTCTAAAAGTGGTATTTTCAAACACAGAATATATAAAAATAAACTTCACTAAAAGGTGTATTTCTTAATATTCTGAGCTCAGGCATACTAAATTCGTTTTTCTACCATGTCCCTGTGGTCAGTTAGGACTATAGCATGTAATAGTCAAACTGCCCATTCTAGCCTATGAGGAACAGGTAGCCTTACAGTAGTGAAAAACGAAATGGTGCATAATTCACTACCAGGACATGCTACACACACCAAGGCATGTCCTACCTTACACATACAATGCACCCTACCCGAGGGCGACTTACAGGATGCCAAGGGGAAGGTTCAGGGGCTGGGAAGTGGTTGCACTTCACAGCCAAGATGGCAGTTCTGGACTGCACACAGACACTGCAGTGGCTTGAGTCTGAGACACACTTTACAAGCTGCTTCTGTGGGTGGCACACATCAGTGCTGCAGGCCCACCAGCAGCATTTGGTTTACCAGCCCTGGGCACACATAGGCCACACTACTAGGGACTAACAGGTAAACCAAATAAGCCAATCAGGGATATACCAATTCACATAGACATATTTATGCAGGGAGGCATTGCGCTGTGACACTGAATGGCAGTGTGCACAGCGCCCAGACCATCTAACACCAGTAAAGACAGAGGAGACAACAGCAGAAAAATGGAAGGAGACCCACGCCAATGGTGCCAGGTCTAACAGGAATAAAGCTAGATTTAGATTTAAATGGACTCATACCTGCCCCTACTTGTTTAATATTGGCAGCTGTTAGTCTATCCTGAGTCGATAATAATCTGGTCGTGTCTTGGCCACTACTGTCACCCTCATTGCTTAGTTCATGTAAAGCCAGAAGAGTCGGCACATCTGATGCAAGCATACCCATACTGGAGTCACATATATTTTTTGTTATTGTTTGTGCTTCTTTCAAGCCATCTTTTATGGCAAAGAACTTTCTCAATTTCAACTTCAATTTCAACTTCCGAATAAAACAAAACACATCAACCCTAGTGCGAGCATAATTGAAATCACTAATAGGGCAAAAAGAAAGACCCAACGAGAACCCAACGATAACAATTGCTTTTCAGCTTCAGATAGAGTCATTGGAGAAAGGTTGATGATAGTATTGTCATCAGCCAAGTTCATGACATCACAGTGGATCGTGGCACCAGGTTGCAGTTCACTGCCACCGCTTAAGTCCCTTAAAAAATGACACCCGTGCCATAAGCAAATCCGCAGGTTGACGGATTCGCAGGAATGCTGGAACAGCATCGGGTCATCTTCCGCGGCTCAGGCAAGCCGCTATACATCCAACTCACACAGTTGCCTGCTATGGAAGACGCCACACCACAGGTAAGTATTCGCCAAATCTGTGTATTGATGGGAGCATCAGCGTGAACACAACCCAGTCCACACAGAACAAAGTCCACTCCCGACTGTGTGAAGACGACCCAATGCTGTTCCAGCATTCCTGCGAATCCGTCAACCTGCGGATTTGCTTATGGCACGCGTGCCGTTTTTGAAGGGACTTAAGCGGTGGCAGTGAACTGCAACCTGGTGCCACGTCCACTGTGATGTCATGAACTTTATTTTGACTGTCTACAGCAGGCAACTCACTTGAGAAAGACGGTAGGCACTACAAGTACCAGCAGGCCACCGTGAGGGCCCACGCCCACTGAGGCGGGGTACTTGGAATTCAAAAGATGCCGCCAAAAGTGCTCTGCTGTTGCTTTCAAGCCCAATGCCCCTGAGGAAGTGATACACGAAGCAGCGTCGGGACTGGACTTTGTTCTGTGTGGACTGGGTTGTGTTCACGCTGATGCTCCCAGCAATAAACAGATTTGGCGAATACTTACCTGTGGTGTGGCGTCTTCCATAGCAGGCAACTGTGTGAGTTGGATATATATATATATACATATATATATGTGTATTTATATATATATATATACTTGTTATATTGTTACATTTAAAAAAAAATCATAATATAAATGAAAATGAATATTTTTAATAATAGTTTTATATTGAAAATGTGTACATATACATACACACACACACATGTGTGTTTTTTTAAAAGTAAGTATATATTTAAATATATCTTTTAATATTATTTAAACATATGTAATTTTATATTATAATAATGTTGCACATTAAAATATTTAATATTTACTATTTGTAACTATATATATAGATATATATATGAACACAAATATATATAAATAAAAACGATATTTTTGTATATATTCATCTGATATTAATGTAAAATGATATTTTTTTTCTCTATATTATTGTACATACCTTTCGAAGTATAGGGAGACGATATTTTTGATAACAATATTTAGGACTCGATTTTTCTGTAGGTCGATATTTGTGGTTTTAGATATTTATGTCATAGATCCATCGCTCTATGGTGCAACATGGCTATTTTTGCTTCTTTAAGCATGTTTTAGATTTCAAGGAGACTCCTAGTTACTCATTTAAAAGAGAACTTTAGGCCAGCCGTACAAAACGTTTTTGTGGTCACAAACACTTTGATTCAGAGTTTGACACCACAAAACAGTGTGAGCCTATGTACAAAATCCATTTTAGGAGCAGGAAAGTTTTACCAACTCTTAAAAATTTGGAAATGGATACCGAAACGCAAATGGAAAGGGGCATGTTGAGGGTGTTCCTTCCAAGTTACGATTCTTATCCATATGTATTAATGCTTTGTGACCGGAATTCTTGTGGCAAACTGTAGGAAAGTGGGTTGTTGGTTGACTGGAGTGTAAGCCCTGGTGAAGCAGCAACCATAATGATTGTCAGGGTAAAGCACAAGCAAACCCCAATTAACCTGTGCTCACTCCCTTGGTAACTTGGCCCAGAGCAGTCAGGCTTAACTCAGAGGCATAAAGTATTTGTGCAGCACTTCAAACAGTGAAAACACCACACAAAAAGATCCCACACTAGGTTAAAAAAATAGAGCTTCATTTAATTTAATAAAATAAAAAAAACAGGACTAAAATGACAAAAATCCAGTTAGTACAACCGGAGATATTAAATTTTAAAGTTTTAGGTCAAACTAGCGTAAAAAAAAAGAAAGATCCAACTGTGGATATCTGGTTGCGCCAGACTAGGACACAGTCACAAGTTGAGGCAACCGCGATGGAGTGTGGGCCGGCTGCAGAGGCCCAGTTAAGCCCGCTGAACAAAGTACCTTAAAATCTGGGTTGTGGACATCACCCAGACATCACTGTAACACAGGAACATATATTGCTCCAGTTGCTATGGGAGGCGGGACTGCACACTATGGGTGGCCTATATGTAAATGGTACATTCTTGTCATTGTCAAACGTAATAATGATGAGAGATATCACCCCACTATTTACCTTTCTATACTACTGACTCAGAGCAACAGTGAGTGCACACAATCAGTACTTCCCCAGTGAACCCCCCACCCTTAATTGCACTGCAAATGCTACTTTCCAGTGAGAGAAGACAGCACCTCATTACCAAATTATATGCTGCAGCACAGAAGGATGGTTCAAAGAGAGGTGGGAAACCATTGGCAAAATGGAATGCAGTATTACCACAGCATATAAGGGAAGAAGACTGGAAGCTTTGCTGTGCG
Organism: Calotriton arnoldi; assembly: GCA_963921515.1. Taxonomy (NCBI): domain Eukaryota; kingdom Metazoa; phylum Chordata; class Amphibia; order Caudata; family Salamandridae; genus Calotriton; species Calotriton arnoldi. Next base: position 84,908 of record CAWUFW010018607.1, read on the forward strand.
CAATTAAGTACACTGACATCAAATTGTAATTTAAGGATAATTCAGTTTCAATTCGTACACCAAATGTATTATACCCCAATGCAGCTGTATAGATGTGGGTTAAAGGGAGACTCTAACTGTGCCCGTTGTGGAGGGGGCAGATTTCATACACCTGGCGTAGTCCTGCCCACGAGTGATGCAGTTCTGGGTGCAAGTTACAGATGCCCTGTCTGAGATGGTCAGGGTGCAGGCGGCGTGTGTGTCGGCGTTTTGTCTGCTGAGACTACTAAGAGACTTCAGGTCATTAAATAAGAAACTTCTGTCAGTAAGTCTACTGTTAGCAAAACGTAGAGTGGCACTACACTGGGGGAGTAGATCTAGCCCCACAAAGACGGCATGGCTTGCTGACATGGCACACTGTAAGACTCAACTGGAACTGTATGCTGAGGAACAACCAATTGCATTGAGGCCTAAAGAATATTGGGGGCCATTGATGGCTTATTTGCAATCAAACACCAGGAATGGGGGTAGTGCGCTATATTAAAAATGCTAAACGCACTGTTACTACAGATATGGATCATACTTGGAAACATTGATTACACTAAATATGTATAGGATAGCGTTTAGTGTGACTGCATATATAGCAATACCGGGAGAGAATGAAGTAATATATGAAGTCAGTAAATAATAATGTGTTGGGTACTGTTGGTATACGTCATATATCGATTGTATTTTATGTATGTTAAGATGTAAAATGAAAATAAAAAAACAAACAAAAAAGAGATCTGGGTTGTGGAGCGATGCGTGGACCCATATCGAAGATGAGTCGTACACTCTAGTCGATGCATTGTTTTCGAGTTGCTGCGAGGCTGCTGTGCAATGTCCTGTTATGTCGAGGTCAAGGATCCTGCTGAAGGGACTTGCGATGCATAGTCCAGCATTGAGGATGCAACGTACAGTCCGGGTGATGCGTTGGTTCCGAAGAGCTGCGAGGATGCATCACTCAGCTGCAGTTACCGAAGGCAATGCGGGCTGCAGTGGCGATGGGAGTCTTTGTGACAGGTCCAATCCACGGAGCAGTGGGGGTGATGCATCGGTTTTGCTCGAGGATGCACCGCTCAGCAGAGAAGATATGTTGGTCATGCTCTGAGATTCGCCACTCAGCAAAGAAAATGCATTAGTTCCGCTTGATCCACAAGGGCTGGCAGGCATCTTAGGCCATCTTCCAAGGGTCCAGGGCTAGGGGGCCCCACTTGGCAGGGTAGACTCACAAATGGAAGAGTCCAGGTGGAGGTGCGAGGCTTTTGGAAGCCAATTATGTACCTGAGGCTCCAGATCAGGAAGCAAGCCAACTAGCCCTTGGAGTCACTCTGGGTTCTGGGTTAAAGTGATGCTGGTCCAGCCCTTCTCACCCAGGCAACAGGGAAGCAGGCAGCACAGCAGGGTGTTCTTTCAGAGCAGCAGTCCAGCAGTGTGGTAGTACTTTCAGCAGCACAGCAGTCCTTCTTGCTGGCAGTGTATTCACAGGTCCAGAAGTGTACTGACGTGGTGGTGTCTGAGGTCCTTGTTTTATACACAGTCACGCCATTGAAGTGGGGAGAAGCTTCTAGAGGCATGCCTTTGAAGTGCACAGATGCCTTGCCTTCCCTGCTCTGGCTCCAGACTACCTACAGGGGATATGCAGCCCTTTGTGTGGAGAAACGCCACAGCCTATTCGGGTGTAAGTGAGGCTGGGCCCAGCTCCTCCCTCCCATCCAGCCAGTGATGGCCCGTCTAGTCACACCTAAGCTCCCATTGTGTGTGGCTGTCTAGAAGAACTACACAAAGCCCAATTGCCAACTACACCCTGTCATGTGACCTGAGGCAGGCTGCAGGCACCAAATGGCTAAGGCTAGAAAAATGCCAACTTTCTAAAAGTGGCATTTTCATAACTGTAATTTAAAATCTGACTTTACCATAAGTTAGGATTTTAAATCGGGAGCCCAGAGACACCAAACATGAACCAGTTATCTCTTCCCATTTGAAAATTACACTTATAAAATGTGATAAAGCAACTCCCATGTTAACCTATGGGGGAGATAAGCCTTGCAGTAGTCAAAAACGAAATTAAGAGTTTTTCACTACCAGTACACGTAAAACTTAAAAGTACATACCCAACCATTTAAATACACTCCACCCTGCCCTGCGGGCTGTCTAAGAATTACCTTAGGGGTGACCTGTATGTATTAAAAAGGAAGGTTTAGAATTGGTAAAAGGTTTATTTTGCCAGGTTGAAATAGCAGTTTAAACTGCACACACAGGCTCTGCAACAGCTGGCCTGAGACATGCTTAAATGGCTACTTAAGTGGGTGGTGCAATCAGTGCTGCAGGCCCACTAGTAGCATTTAATTTACAGGCCCTGGGCATATGTAGTGCCACTTTACTAGGGACTTATAAGTAAACTAAATATGACAATTGGGTATAAGCCAAAAGGAGAAAGCACAAGCACTTTAGCACTGGTTAGCAGTGGTAAAGTGCACGGAGTCCTAAAGCCAACAAAACCAAATTCAGCTAAAAGTAGGAGGAGGAACGCGAAAAGCATGGGGATGACCCCACAGAAAGGGCCAGGTCCAACACAAACAACTGAAAATGTACCCAGTTCCAAGCTGGAGTGGTAAGATATTTGCAAAGAGGAGGGCACCCAGCTAGACCCTTAGCAAATAGGGGTACACATTTTGTAAAGGGAGGAGACAACCCTCACTGAATATTTTTTTTACACTCTCATTTTTTAAAAGCAGCCAAGTTTCCTTTAAGAAACTTTGGGCAGCTTTAAAAATGAAAAACGTTCTCTTTTTTGTAAAAAACAATCACAGGGATGGTGGTCTGCTGCTCCTTGCAGGTTACCACGCCTATGATTTTAGCCAATCAAAGTGATTCAAAATTTGTGACCAACCTAATTAATATTAAGTAGATAGATTGCACTAAGACCCACTCTGCTTCCTTATTTTACAAACTGACCTATTAGTAAATAGGTTGGGTGTCAAAATAAAATTCTGGTCGCAAACAGACCGGTTGCAAAATTCAAATACAAAAGTTCCTCAACGTGGATCTGATTCACAAAGGTAAACTTGCACTTTTGGAATTCAGAAATCAATTTTACGAGTAGTATCTTTACAACTGCGGAGACTAAACACCCATGAGGGAGATTCTGCACATAAAAAGATAGGCAAGTGTAAAGATACTTTTCGCAAAATTGCTTTGTGATTTGTCAAAAATCATAACCTTTGTAAGACGGATCCCACATAACTATCCAATTTCTATTACTTTGTGTCTTATATCCGACAAACATGCCTTTTTTGGTCGAGCATCAGCGCGCATGCGCTATCTGCAGGACCTCCTGTAAACACTCTACAGAGTGTAATTTTAGCTGCTGCCTGCTATTGGATCATAGCTCCATCGCTTTTGTTTACTGGCTCCTTGTTGGCCGGTGCTCCAGATACATCACTTCCGTTTGGAAGCCAGGAGCACCGGCCAACTACAGTTTCATTACATTGTAGGCCTTTATGTAGTTATTCATGGACTACTTTTTTTTTTTTTAAACAAGCGCCCCATCCTGCGCTTTATCTTTAATGGTTGGCATGCTACTTTCTTTAGACTGGGCTCGTCTAAACAAAAGGTGCGCAGCCGCTATTAAAGTGATAGCGAGGAAAGGGGCGCTTTTATAAAAAAAAGCATTTGTTTGTCGACTTGAGAAACAAATGCTTTTATTTGTAAAAGTGCCCCATTCTGCGCTTTCACTTTAATAGCGGCCGTGCACCTTTGTTCAGACGAGACCACCACCAGTACCACCACCAAAACCACCAGTACCACCACCAATGCCACCAGTAGCACCACCACTACCACCACCAATACCACCACCACCAGTACCATCAGTACCACCAGTACCAGTAAAACCACCAGTACCAGTACCACCACCACCACCAATACCACCACCAGTACCACCACCACCACCAGTACCACCACCAGTACCACCACCAGTACCACTGAAACCAGTAGCACCACCAGTACCACCACCACCAGTACCACCACCACCAGTACCACTACCACCACCAGTACCACCACCAGTACCACCACCACCAGTACCACCACTAGTACCACCACCACCACCAGTACCACCACCAGTACTACCAGTACCACCACCAGTACCAGTACCACCACCAGTACCAGTACCACCACCAGTACTAGTACCATCACCACCACCACCAGTACCACCAGTACCAGTACCACCAGTACCACCACCACCAGGACCGGTACCACCACCACCAGTACCTCCACTACCACCAGTACCACCACCACCAGTACCACCAGTATCAGTACCACCAGTACCACCAGTACCAGTACCACCAGTACCACCAGTACCACCACCAATACCACCAGTACCACCAGTACCACCACCAGTACCAGTACCACCACCAGTACTAGTACCATCACCACCACCACCAGTACCACCAGTACCAGTACCACCAGTACCACCACCACCAGGACCGGTACCACCACCACCATTACCTCCACTACCACCAGTACCACCACCACCAGTATCAGTACCACCAGTACCACCAGTACCACCACCAATACCACCAGTACCACCAGTACAACCACCAGTACCAGTACCACCAATATCACCAGTAGCAGTACCACCACCAATACCACCAGTACCACCACCAATACCACCAGTACCACCACCAATACCACCACTACCACCACCAATACCACCACCACCAAAACCACCAGTCACCACCAGTACCAGTACCACCAGTACCACTACCACCAGTACCAGTACCACCAGTGCCAGTGCCACCACCACCAGTACCACCAGTAACAGTACCACCACCACTACCAGTACCACCACTACCAGTACCACCACCACCACCACCACTACCAGTACCACCACTACCAGTACCACCACCACCACTACCAGTGCCACCACCACCACCACCACCACTACCAGTACCACCACCACTACCAGTACCACCACTACCAGTACCACCACCACCACTACCAGTACCACCACCACTACCAGTACCACCCCCACCACCACTACCAGTACCACCACCACCACCACTACCACCACCACTACCACCACCACCACCAGTACGACCAGTACCACTACCAGTAGCACCAGTACCACCACCACCAGTACCACCACCAGTATCACCACCACCAGTACCACCACCACCAGTACCAGTACCACCAGTACCACCACCACCAGTATCACCACCAGTACCACCACCACCACCACCAGTACCCCTACCACCAGTACCACCACCAGTACCACCAGTACCACCAGTACCACCAGTACCACTACCACGAGTACCACCAGCACCAGTACCACCAGTACCACTACCACCACCAGTACCACCACCATCACCAGTACCACCACCACCACCACCAGTCCCACTACCAGTACCACCACCACCACCACTACCACCACCAGTACCACCACCAGTAAAACCACCTGTACCACCACTACCACCAGTACCACCACCACTACCATTACCACCAGTACCACCACCACCACCAGTACCACCACCATTACCACCACCAGTACCACCACCACCACCAGTACCACCACTACCAGTACTACCACCACCAGTACTACCACCACCATTACCACCACCACCACCACCACCAGTACCACCAGTACCACCACCAGTACCACTAATACCACCAGTACCACCACCACCACCAGTACTACCATCAGTACCACCAGTACCTCCACCAGTACCACCACCACCACCAGTACCACCACCAGTACCACCACCATTACCACCAGTACCACCACCAGTACCACCACCACCATCACCACCAGTACCAGTACCACCAGTACCACCAGTACCACCACCACCAGTACCATCACCAGTACCAACAGTACCACCACCAGTACCACCACCACCAGTGCCACCAGTACCACCACCACCAGTACCACCACCACCACCACCACCACCAGTACCACCAGTACCACCACCAGTACCACCAGTACCACCACCAGTACCATCACCACCACCATCAGTACCAGCACCAGTACCACCACCACCACCAGTACCACCACCACCACCAGTACCACCAGCACTGATGGAAGTGACCCGTATAGGGTCACTCGGGTTACTACACCACCTCTTGGTCTTACCTATATCAATGAAGAGTCGGTCAACCAGTAGAGAATGCAAACAAGCAGTTTATTATCTATACTCTGCAGATTAGCCCAAATACAACATGCACCATGCAATGCTTGCTAATGGACTGACTCAATAATCATGCGCAGCATAGTATGATACATCAAACACGTCATAAACATCTAGAGCACGCCTACAAGGGAAAGTTACAGGTTTAGGGATGCGTACTTTAGGGAGGCAGAGGGGCGTACATCACCAGCCCGAGGCAGGCACACGGTATCTCTTAGCCAAGGTCAGCCAGCTGCATTCCTGCTCCTCCCAACGTAGGAGAGGTGCTGCAAATAGAATATTACTTACGCACACAGAAAGGCTTATTCATAAGCGAGGCAGTGCCCCTTATTGAATAAATAAACGAAACTGGGCGTATACTTATCAGGTGAACAACAAATGTCATGGCGCAGCTGTCTGGGCCTACCTCGTTCGCAGTTTAGAGCTCACCGCGTGCTTAAACATAGCCATAATGTAAGATGGCGGCCAGTATGCAAAATGGTTGCCACCTATCCAAGACTAACCTGTTGTGTAAAACATCATCTTTCTTAATATAGCTCAGTGGGTTGTCAATATAGATGACTACCACTGCTATATTTAGCTATATAAGGCTAATCTAATAGCGTAACATAAGGGGCATAGCCCTATGATTATTTTGAAACCTACAGACCCTCCTTTTAGCGTTATAAGCTAAATATAGAAGTACAGAGGCCATCAGGCAGGGTCTTTATCAGTCGTCAGCATGAGGAAACCGAGGGGGGTATGCAACTGTGCAGAACTAAGGCGAGATTCTGTTGAATTCGAATCTTTAGTCCTCGAAAATGCCTTCGTCGATATCCATCAGTTCTTGAAGTTCTTTCAGCATCATAATCGCATCCCTGGCTTTAGACTCACTTATTGGAACAGAGGGGGTGAGTTTAGCCATGCAATAAGTGCAACAGGATGGAAGACAATTCACACAAAGGCAACAAGTGAAGATGATCCCTGCAACTACTACTAAACCCATGAGAATCTTCCATCCCCATGCGGACATTAGGCCCCAGAACCACTGTGTCAGAGACCCTGTACCGTTATCTTCATGTATTTCAGAGGCTAACCTATGGAGTTTCTGAATAGCTGAATAAACGGTAGGGGCGTGGTCTGGTATGTAAACGCAGCAGCTGCTACCAATCACACGACAGGCTCCACCCCTGTCTGCAAGAATGACGTCAAGGACAATCCGGTTTTGAAGAGCAACGAGCCTGGTCGCCTGAAGCTCAGCTGTAATATTCGTGAGTATACCAGCAGTAGTGTTAATGACCGCTTCCACTACTCTAGTAAGATGGCGAATTCGCCTACTATTATACATAGGTCCCCATAGAGGCAACAATCCCTTCATAGCATCAGCAAATTGCTGCATCGTGGTATCTGTCTGATCAACATCTTCAGTGTTGATAATCCTCTTTACTCGTGACAATGAGGTACCCCTTTGCTGCAACTTATGATCCTTATGATAATTGGATGGGGCTAAGTAAACTGGGGGTAGAAGGAAAGAAACATAACAGCGTCCTGCCCACCCCCTAGGGAGCCATACATAAGCATGTGTCCCACAGACAAAATATACATTTGGGGGTGTAAGCAAGGGTGGACTACTTGTCGTGGTCAATGTAAACGTATAATTACAATGACTCTTCCCCACAGGAACACTCCCAAACCCTTCTACACAAAATGGGGCTGGTGTATCAATTATTGGAATGGGTAGGACCTCACTATCTGGGATATTTCTCTCATGAAAGGATCTAAAATACTCTGTTATATTAAACCCTTGGAACTCCATCATCTCATCTTTTACCCAAGAAATGTTTGCACTTTGCTCATAAACATTCATACAGGCATCTGGATGCAAAGTACCTGCCTTCCCTCCTTTTCCGGGAGTGTATCCCTGGTGCATCACTATGTATTCCAACACTGCTTCATAATCTTCTTTAGTCAGTTGGGCAGTATCTGCATGTGAGTGGGTATACACTACAGTAAGGAGCTGGAACCATGCTTCACAACTCCCTAGATATGACAGAGGCAAGGATATAAGAAGATCATTCTTATGAGTCATAGAAGGAAGTAAACCACAGATCCAACACTTTGTCGCATTAGTCGTTTGGTGTACTTCATGGAGCATCTGAAGAAAAGCATTTCCAAAATACGTCTGCCTATGTCTTTCTTTATGTGGAGCTAGGGAAACAAACGAATGCTCAGGCGGATCAGGAGTAGTCCCTATCAGAACATGCATTGGATGCTTAATTTCTAAATAAAATATCACACCAAACAATATAATCATAACAACAAAAATGCAGAATAAAACCACAACTTTGGTTTTAGTGGTCCAACTAGGCCATCCAGGATCATTTTGACCTAAGGGCGGGGCCGCCAGAGGCTGCTCCTCTTGCGCGACAACTCGCCCAAACGGGAACATATCTAACACCTACTTTCTACAATAATGATGGAGTCACTTGCGACCTTCTTCAATCAATGATCAACTACGCCAAAGTCCGTTCTAAGCCTCTTTGGTAGGCTTCTATTGTCCATCATACTGTAACAGGTGACTTCCTCCGCGTGGGGCCTCACAGTCTAGGCCTACTCAGTAATCCAATCCTTCTTTGTGTCGGTTGGGGTGCCCTCCTGGCAAACACCCACAGCTCACTCGAAAGTCTAAATGTTTCAAAGCAGTGCACCAGTGTCTCTCTTTTGTGGCAGGCACTACAGATATTGTGCTCTTACCATAAACTCAAATCCATAACTCTCTATTTCCCTCTGGTGCTCTTCTTTTGTCGTGGGCGTAGATCATATCTTACAGACCCAGGCACTGTTTGATCAGAAAAAAGCAACGAAGGCTCAGGCTCAACAAAGCTCCCAGACTCCAACACTCGTTGTTCAGTGTCAGAGGACTCTCGTGCTGCCCTTATTTCGGGAGGGACAGCTTCCAATAACACATCTTCGTTCTCTTTTTCTGTCTCCGTCCAAGTTAGCCGAGCATCCGAAAACGGGATGAACCTTGGTACGTGCTCACATTCATGATCTCCGATTCCTTCTTGGACCCATCGGTCATAAGGGAGTGGCAGCGGTATTCTTTTGGTATGGTGGGCATGTATCCAATTCTTTCTCCCATCCACCTTCACCGCAGTCCTCGTTGCAAGGAGGACTTGCTTCGGTTCATGCCAACGGGGCTCCAGAGCCTTTGTCCTCGCAAAGTTTCGGATCAGAACCCAGTCACCGGGCTGCAACTTATGTCCGGGACTCTCTGGAAGTGGTCGCAGTGACTCTCCGATCTGCTGATGAATAGAACGAAGATTTTTAGTTAACTCATACAGGTAATCTATCATCATCGGATACTCGATCTCACTAAATCGTTTTGGCCTAGGGACACCCCATATATTGGCAGGGCGCCCGAAAACTACCTCATAGGGAGATAGACCAGTCCTCGTGTGTGCGGTCATTCTTGTGGACAAAAGGGCTAATGGTAACGCATCCGGCCACTTCAGGCCTGTGCTCTCCTGGATCTTAGCTAGCTTCAACTTGAGCGTTCCATTATATTTCTCCACAAGACCTGCAGATTGGGGGTGATTTGCTGCATGAAACTTCTGATTTATGTGCAACCCTTCACACACCAACTGCGTGACTCGGGCATTAAAATGGCTGCCGTTGTCACTCCAGATCACCCGAGGCAAACCGAAACGAGGGAAGAACTCTTTTATGAGTGCTTTCGCCGTTGCGTTAGCAGTATTTTCCTTCACAGGGTACGCCTCCACCCACTTACTGAAAGCACACACGACCACTAGAACGTACTTCAAATTATTCACTCGTTCTAGCTCAATGAAGTCCATTTGGAGAACCTCAAAGGGAAATGAGGGTGGTGCGAAATTCCCAGAAGGCACAGGAGTACCTTTCCCAGGATTATGCTTTAAGCAAATCATACAATGTTTCACTAAATGGGCAGCTACCTTGGGAATGAGATCATTTCGCCACACTGGGTCTAACAATTTACAGATCCCTTTTGCGCTAATATGAGCGGGACCATGAGCCATAGTGACAACTGGGAAAACATATGCATTGGGCAACAGCCATCTCCGGCTGTCAGACAAATCAGTCCAGCACCCATCCTCATCTAGAGTACCTGTCCTTTCCTGCCATACAGCCACTTCATCTGTTGTGGCCTCATTCTGTATGTCCTTAACACTACTTACAGTGTTCTCATGCATCGCATTATCAGGTACCCACCTAGCAGGTCCTGCCACAAACATCTTACTCATCTTCGATCTAGCAGTTTCTCTAGCTGTTTGATCCGCAAATGCATTGCCCCTACCCACGTCATCTGTAACTACCTTGTGGGCACTGCATTTTATTATTGCCAGCTTTTTGGGTAACATCAAAGCCGACAGCAATCTATGGATCAACGGGCCATGCTGTATCTTCAACCCATGGGATGTCAGGAACCCCCTTTCCGCCCAGAGCCGCCCAAAATTATGAGCGACTCCAAACGCGTACTGGCTGTCGGTGTAAATATTAACAGCCATCTTCTCACTTAACTCACAAGCTCTCAACAGGGCTACTAACTCAGCAGCCTGGGCAGATTGATATGGGACGCGGGAAGTCTCTACGACTGTGCGCAATGTGGTGATCGCATATGCGGCAGAAGTAGTGCCATCTGGTAGCTTAAGGCAGGAGCCATCGACATATAGTTCCCCTTGGGGGTCAGATAAGGGAACATCAGTCAGGTCTACACGTCCCTTCGTTTCTTCCTCTGTTCTGTACATACAGTCATGCGCATCTGCATAATGACTCGTCGAAGGGAGGGGTAGTAATGTGGCTGGATTCAGAGTGACACATCGTTTAATGGTGACATGTGGAGCGAACAAAGTTAGCTCATATCCAGTCAGACGCGCACTAGTAAGGTGCTGCGTCTGCGTTCTATTCAATAGAGTGTCTACAGAATGGGGTACCATGACCGTTAGGTCAGTGTCAAGAACGAGCCCTGCCGATTGTCTGATTGCAATTGCCACCGCAGCAGCGGCTCTCAGACAGCTCGGGAGCGCTCTAGCCACATTGTCAAGGACTGCAGAAAAATAAGCACAGGGCCGATACTTACCACCGAAAGCCTGTGTCAAGACACTCAACGCACAACCATCCACTTCATGTACATACAATACAAAGGGCTTCCTATAGTCAGGAGTACCAAGGACAGGAGCAGAACAAAGCGCATGCTTCAGTTGCTCGAAGGCATGCTGACACTCAAGCGTCCACGGCAAGGGTTCACACACACCTTTCGTAGTTAAATAAAGGAGGGGTTTCACAATCAGAGAATAGTTGGGGATCCAATGTCGACAGTATGAGGTAATTCCAATGAAACCTCGCACTTCTCTCTGTGTCTTTGGCACGCCCATTTTATTGATTACAGAAATACGTTCAGGTGTCAATCTTCTACCCTCCTTCGATAGGAGGTGACCTAAATAGGTAACCTCCTGTCGACAATACTGAAACTTAGAAAGGGACGCTTTATGTCCATTTTGTGCCAGATGCATTAACAATTTGACCGTGGCTTCCTTACATCCTTCTTCAGTATCAGAAGCCACGAGGAGATCGTCAACATATTGCAACAATACATTACCAACCGGAAGCACTAGCGAGTCCAATTGCGCTTTCAAGGCTTGACTATATATACTAGGACTTTCAGTATACCCTTGAGGAGCGCGACAGAACACAAAGCTTCTGCCAGATAAATTGAACCCGAAAAGATACCTGGAATCTGGATGAATCGGAATACTAAAGAACGCATTCTTCAAATCAATCACAGAGAAATACTGAGCTGTAGGAGGGATCATAGTCAAAATCGAAGTGATATCAGGAACAACAGGAAATTGTGGTACCACTATTTTATTAATTTCCCTAAGATCAATAATAAATCGGTACACATCAGAATGGGCATCAGGTGAATCTGTCGGGGCCTTTTTAAGAATCGGAAGAATAGGACTGTTGCACACATTAAAAACTGTTTCCTCAACCACACCAGACGCAATTAAATCATTTATGATTTTCAACAAAGCAGTCTCTCCTGTCTGCGATATTTTATACTGTGGAATACGAGGCAGAGAAACATTGTCCTTAACCTGAATAGACACTGGCGGTACCTGCAACAGTCCTACGTCCGTGTCACCTGTAGCCCACAGCATACTAGGCACGTCCTTGAACTCATCGGGGAGAGGGGCGTCTTTGGCAAAGTGTTGCTTCGCCCGTGCCACATCAGGTCCAATCGTCATGTAAACACCGTCTGGGGAACAGAAAATGGTTGCATGCAGCCGTTTCAACAGATCAAGCCCCATTAAATTTTCCCCACAATTTGAAGTCAAAAGGAACGAGGATTTCACTGAAAACGGACCAATTGTCAAAGCAAGGGGCTTAGAGATGGGACTAACAACCGGCGTACCTGAAAATCCCACCGAAACATTATTCTTGCCAGACAGAGCTGCCCCAGGGACCAGCGAACGGGAAACGGAGCTGTTCATAGCACCCGTGTCAATCAAAAACTTTTGAAAGGTACCAAGCAAACCCGCAGCAACATAGGGTCCGCGTTGATCTACATTCACCGAAACTGGTCCCCCACCCTGTCCGTCGCTGTCCTAGCTGTGGATGGACATCCCTGTTCCTTCATCTACATCATAATCCTCGCGACAATACTGTCGTCCTCTAGGATCATCAAAGTAATTCTGATCCTTTTCAACATTCTCAGTTCGTTCTGGTCTTCTCTCACCCTGACTTCCTGTTCCTCTACCACGTCCCCGAAAACCCCTCTTCTAGGGATCCCACCAGCCTGTAGCAATTCAGGGCACTCATTTCGCCAATGCCCCTCCTTCCGACAATATGCACATTGATTAGGTCCCACAGGTACATATGGAGCACTCGTTCCACCACCTCGCGGTACGGACCATCGCTGCTGCACTTGCGGCTGACCCCTTCCTCTTCCACTACTTCCCTGCACCTGCTGCAACAACACCTTTGTCTTCAATTCCTTCCCTTTCTTCTCTACAACCTGCCTCTGTTCGTTCTCTCGATGTTCATAATATTGCGCCATACTCAATATTCCCGAGGGAGTGGACGTGGACCAGGTACTTTCCGCTGCCTTCATCCGGGCTGCAATCTCAGGAAGCAAATTATTAACAAACCTGTCGACAAACAGCCGGACTCCACCATCCACTGACAAATCCTGACCACTGAAATCCAAAAACACCCCCTCGTACCTAGTAAAGAAATCTGACACACTCTCCTCTTTCTTTTGACAACATGCTGTAAGTTTATCCCAATCCACTTTCTTGGGAGCAATAAACGAATGCATGTACGTAATAATTCGGCCAGGTAAAGCTAACACTTCCGCTCTTGGCTTCTCACCTGGCTTACGTTCTTGATCCCACAGCTTTATCTGATCCCATGTTGCTCCTAACTCTACCACGTGATCCACCAAGTGCACCTGCCTCCATATATCAATCGGCACCAGGAACCCAAAAAACAACATAATGTCAGCTAACGTCATAACTGTCGAATCGGCCGCTTCTGTCAGTTCTTTATAATAAGCAGTCGGATTCTTTCTGGGATCTGGCAACTGATTTTTAAGAGAAAGTACTTCGCTTCTCTTCCAGGGGGTATAAACCCATTGTTCTTGAAACCGTGCCCCCTCCCGGGGCCGAACAATGTCACCCACTGCATTTATTTCTGCTGGTGTCTCGGGATGATATATGGGGTGAACTTCTCTCATAGGGAACTGCGCTAATGCTGTGGAACCCTCTTTAAGCATCCTACCTCGATATTTTAACAAAGTAGTAACTTTATTCAACACAGCAGCAGGATCCATACCGGAACCATACACTTCATCTCGTATCTCAGAAACCTCCCTTGGGACCTCAGCATTAAAGCGCTGCTCCCACAAACTCATCAGCATTGTACACATATGCTTAAGCGCAAGTTGTTGCATAAGCGGTTCATACTGTCTCATCACACTCCATACATCCTCAACCATATAGATCGGATTTCGAATCCACTGCGCAGCCTGATTCGCCACCATCTCCTTTTCTTGATTACTTACTGCAGAACGCACCAACACCCTACTCACGCGTTCTTGCACTTTCGCTCGACTTCCCGGGGACATTCCACTCACAGGCGTTCTGTCAAATTGCATCATGGGAAGTGAAACATCCGCCGGTGAAAGAGTGGATGAAGAGACAGGTACCATCAATGAACGATCTTGACTAGAGGGAGTAAAGAAAGTCGAACCAGAAAATGCAGAAACAGGTGCCACAGACGGAGAGCTATTACCCTCCAACCCGGACATCGATAAAGCAGTATAATACCCAGAAGGCGTCAAATGTAGACCCGGAATGTTAGGAGGAGGGGAGGAGGACTGGTGGGGCCAAGAACCGGAGCCAGAGCCCTTGAAGCCGGGGCCTGGGAAGCTGGAACAATAGGATATATCCGTAGAGGAGCATAAGGTGGTGGGGGTTGGGTGTCTAACAAATCTTCAACAAAAGCATCACCTTCATTTTGAACGACATAACTCTTCTCAGCTTGCAGCCGAAACGCCCTATCTGCGCACTCAACACCTTTGTTTACTGTCGCTTTATCATAAGCCATGGCTTTCTGCGCGATCGTCAGCGCCTGTCTTTTCCTCGTATTTTTTTCCTCTCTAATTCGCCGCTGCTTTGCCTCCTTCTGCCAAACCCTCAACATATCAAACATTGACTGCCTACTCTTCTTAGCAAACAGCTTTCCTTCTAGAAAATTCAACTTTTGTTCATCGAACGAGCCAACAAGTGGCCACTGCAAATCAGCATTGTCCTTCGTATATTTATGCCATAAGGTGCTAAACATAATAAGGCCAATACCGTGCTTTATGTACATATCAAAATTCGGGGTACCCTCTGGAGGAGCAGGTTGTCTTTCCTCCAGTCGATCACTTGAACAACAACATCGACATACAAAACATCCAAGTTTACTAAAACACGGCATCTTAATATAAGATACTTACACAATTCCCACTGCGCAAGCGCAAAGCAAATCCACTTCTCTGTCCGAAAATCGTACACAAAATACACTCAAAAATCAGCACGAACAGACCTCTTAAGGTATGCGATACAACACGGCCCAAACAGCCTTTCACTAAGCACCACCTAAGAATCTCTGTTACGTGTATGGATAGCCCAGCTCGACCCTGTTGTGATTAGACACGATCTAAAGCCTATCCCGCATCTTGTAGCTCGTAGAGCCGTTAACGACTCTCAAACCACCACGAGATTCAGCCCCAGCACTCGTTCACACAATACAGTTCAAACTCGCTATTAAAGCACAGCCCAAGTAGCTTGTCCACAATACTTAAGGGTACAACTCAAGGTTCTGCCTTGTCAAACGCGGTCCGGCACTGCCCGTGAGGTTCGCCACTAAGGCTCATCTCATCTGTGGCTCAAGACCACTGAGATACAGCTCGATGGGCGACCTCACCCTCACAGTCCGGTACCACTTATGGAGCACAGACCGATCGGTTCTGTCTCCCTCAAGTCGGTAGTGTGGCTCCGTCCACGAAACACGCCCCGAAGGCCCTGCCCCTCCCGGTGCTACCCGAGAACCACTATGAGACGGGTCTCAAAAACCCGAATCACCCGGAGCAGTTCAAGTTCACACCGAAAGGCGGTCAACGGTCTGCCTCGCACGGTTCAGTCCAACACCACCTCAGGACTGGCGCCAGTACATTTTCAAGTACTAAAACGTACACAAAGTCACTCACCTGTCAAACGCAGGTTTCACACGTGATTCTCTACCGCCGACTCTCCAGACCAATCTGGTCAGCTCCAAGGTCTCGCCGTCTCTGGACCCCGGCGTATCACCACTAGGCAGGGCACCCTCGATCAGACGGGCGGGGCAAGCCACAGAAACAGAGCTCTATCTTGTGGGGGCCCCCGATCCGCCCGCTAGACCAGCCTGCACCCCGACCTCACGACCCGTTTACGGGTGTGATGGGTGATTAATCGCGGGGTCCCTGTTCGGGCGCCAACTGATGGAAGTGACCCGTATAGGGTCACTCGGGTTACTACACCACCTCTCGGCCTTACCTATATCAATGAAGAGTCGGTCAACCAGTAGAGAATGCAAACAAGCAGTTTATTATCTATACTCTGCAGAGGAGCCCAAATACAACATGCACCATGCAATGCTTGCTAATGGACTGACTCAATAATCATGCGCAGCATAGTATGATACATCAAACACGTCATAAACATCTAGAGCACGCCTACAAGGGAAAGTTACAGGTTTAGGGATGCGTACTTTAGGGAGGCAGAGGGGCGTACATCACCAGCCCGAGGCAGGCACACGGTATCTCTTAGCCAAGGTCAGCCAGCTGCATCCCTGCTCCTCCCAACGTAGGAGAGGTGCTGCAAATAGAATATTACTTACGCACACAGAAAGGCTTATTCATAAGCGAGGCAGCGCCCCTTATTGAATAAAGAAACGAAACTGGGCGTATACTTATCAGGTGAACAACAAGTGTCATGGCGCAGCTGTCTGGGCCTACCTCGTTCGCAGTTTAGAGCTCACCGCGTGCTTAAACATAGCCATAATGTAAGATGGCGGCCAGTATACAAAATGGCTGCCACCTGTCCAAGACTAACCTGTTCTGTAAAACATCATCTTTCTTAATATAGCTCAGTGGGTTGTCAATATAGATGACTACCACTGCTATATTTAGCTATATAAGGCTAATCTAATAGTGTAACATAAGGGGCATAGCCCTATGATTATTTTGAAACCTACAGTACCACCACCAGTACCACCAGTACCACTTCCAGTACCACCACCAGTACCACCACCACCAGTACCACCACCACCACCAGTACCACCAGTACCAGTCCCACCAGTACCAGTACCACCAGTACCAGTCCCACCAGTACCAGTACCATTACCACCAGTACCAGTACCACCAGTACCACCAGTACCACCACCAATACCACCACCACCAATACCACCAGTACCAGTACCACCAATACCACCAGTACCACCACCAGTACCAGTACCACCACCAATACCACCACCACCAATACCACCACCACCAATACCACCACCACCAGTACCACCAGTACCAGTTTCACCAGTTGCAGTACCACCAGTACCACCAGTACAACCAGTACCAGTACCACCACCACCAGTACCACCAGTACCAGTACCACCACCACCACTACCAGTACCACTACCACTACCAGTAACACAACCGTCAATACCACCACCACCAATACCACCACCACCAATACCACCACCACCACCAATACCACCACCACCAATACCACCACCAATACCACCACCAATACCGCCACCACCACCAATACCACCACCACCACCTCAGCGCCTCGCGCTCACTAGTAATAGCAGGGGTACTGTGCGAGGCCGGAGCTGCAGCCGAGACCATCCCTCCCTCCCTCCATGCGTGCCATGTGGCACAGCCCAACCTGCACCAGGAGGTGAAGCCAGGGCCCTACTACAGCTGGAGTGTTTATTAAGCCAAAGATGGCAATGACATTACACAATGCCACATTGCACACTCAAATCATGGAGAGGGCAGGAAATGGCCCCCCCTTCCGCTCTTCCTCCTGAGCCGCGACAGTGTAATCACAGTGCGAAAGGTGTTGGAGTGCTTTGTTAGTGTTTATAGCTCTGGCCATATGCAACTCTCACTTCACACTTTGTGTCTGTGTAATTTACAACACTTACACATCTTCTTCACTGCACTATTTATCACTACTTTGAAGACGTCGCAGGCCGGTCTTTTCCTCTGATATTTACAATCTAACAAGCGGTCGAGAAGGCCCTTTATTGCAATGCAATAGGTCTTGCATTTGCAAGAGTTTAAGCTATTAGTATTGTAAATGACAATGCCTTTTATTTATGTTTTAAAACCCAAAACATAAATAAAAGGCATTGTCATTTACAATGGCAAAAGCTCAAATTCGCGTGAATGTGAGACCTATTGCATTGCAAATGCTTGTTGCTGAAGTCTCTGCCACTTGCAAAGGTTCCTGGGCTGGGATCTGTTGTGCAAACTGAATTGCACTGTGTTCTTTAGTAGCGATGGTAGCTTTTCAATGGTTCCTTAATGTTCCACAGACTAATTAAAATGAAGTTTTAGCTATGTACTGTAAACCTGATAAACTGCTGAATGAAAAACACAATTCTCTTAAGCTTTTCATAAGCTACTTTAACAAGTTCCTTTTTCTATGTGGTCTGAACATGCATATTAAGTTAGGTATATCCTTTCCATTGCCCCTGTTAAGGTCCAGGTGAACCCCAAGAGGAAACGATCTCGCTTTCCACAATACCCTTTGCATATTCGCACTTACGCTGGGATTCACCCAATGTAAGTACCTGAAACACACCCTTTCTCCCTGTTAAAAAGCCAGGAAAAATGTATACCACTTCATCCAAGACCTCAGGGTGATCAATAGTGTAACAGTTCCCAGCTTCCTTGTGGTGGTTCACTGTCTGGTGGGTCACTGTTGTATACCTTGGTTCTGCCAGCTTTTCCATCCCATTACATAAGGAAAGCCAGAACCTCTTTGTTGTCCATGCGGCACAGGGTAAACTGTTGGATTTTTCTTGACTCCTGTTGTGGCGTGCCACATTCCAATTGTAGAATGTGAAGTGGAACGTTGAAGGAAGTTTTGGCAGTTGCTTCCTGCCTGTGGCTCTACAGACTCATTATAAGTTAATCCTAAATAAAGACCATCAACTACTCACAAATGTGTCCTCGTCTTTTGAACTGGCGATAAGTGCCAGTAGAACCACTTCAGTGGGACCCACGTTTCCCGGCTCACGGTTTTCTTAGAGGAACCTCTGCATTCAGCAGGAGTGGCCCATGCAGGTAAGAGTAGTGAGGTGGTGGGGTGGTGTGGGGGGGACTCGACAGACAACAAGGGAAAATTAAATAAATATTTTAATTTTCCCTCGTCATCGTCTGTCGAGTCCCCCAACCCAACCCCACCCCACCGCCCAACAGTTCTTACCTGCACGGCCGATCCTGGCATTCTCTGCGTCTTCTGGTTCTTCATTAACCACCAAGTAGTGTCTTCTATGCAACTGTTGATTGATATACTCGCAGGAGTCTGCGAGCGATGAGGTTGTGTAGCACAGACATGCTTCCCTCAGTGGTATAACTTTTGGAGATTGGTTGATTATTTCAGTGACTTTACCTCACCATTTCTTTTAGTGCCTGTGTATCAACGTTGGCAAGCACAACCCAGGAAAACAAATCTTTTTCTTATTGGGCCTTAAGAAACTTGTGTTTGTCTTCAATTATACATTTATTTTTGGTATTTCTCATTGGCACATGCTGTGACAAGTCTTGCTCTTGTTTCCTAATGACTACAAATGTTTATTTGGTATCTACGCTGCATGCGTTTTAACAGTGATTCTCATACAGCACCAGTTTTTACCCTTGTGTGTGTGTCAACAGTGATATGTACACCTTGTAATGTCATTGAACTGCAACAATGCTTTTCAAGAGTAATTCATGCAGTATTAGTTCCTGTAGATTGAGAGTGTTTTTACGGTTACACACACAACTTTTACAGTAAGGATTAAACACTGAGCGTGTAGATGCTTACACAATGGTGTTAAGCACACCTTTTAAACAGAAATAAAATTAAATACGCTACTGTCATGTCCTTTAGGCTAGTCCTGTCATGTATACCCCTTTTTACATACATTGTCCCAACCACACGACAATAACGGTTCTGAAACAGGTGACCTTATACCTAGTAGCTTGCTCCTGTCTCTTCGACACCAGGCTCTTAGTATTCTATCATAATCCCTGTACCTGACATACATAAACATGCCCTCAGGCAAAGTATAATTATTCTGTATAAGGGTCCCCACTTTTTTTCATCCTTGGCCAACAACCAGCTGTGCATGATTGCATTTGTTTGGAAAAACAATTATGATTTTTTTCAAAACAGTTATGACTGTTTTCAAAACATATCGATTCTAGAAGAAACCCTGGAGTGACCACTCTAGTATATAAGACCCTTATTCCCCCCTGCAAATTAGAGGAGAACTACTTCCACACTGACACAGGGTCCTGCATGCTTAATCTTCTACACGCAGCTGTCTGACATCCCTTGCGGGGTGTCATCCTCGAAGCAGAGACGGGGTCCTTCATTCTCAACCATCAGGTGAGAGGGTTGGTTCTTCCCTAGGGGATTCTTGGCTAGATACATACATATATAACTACACACATATACATGCTACACCTACATATCCAGGTTAGGTACTCTTAGGCAAATTACTTAGGACGTGCATTATAGGAGTATGCAAATACTGCTATATATGTTCATCTTTTTAGCATTATGGTAGAAATGTATCTACTGTTTACCATATTAGTACTTGCGATTTCTTTCGTATGCTTCTGTCTCCTGATTGTTGCAGCAAATATGTTTTACACAAGACTAACACTGGACCAATAAATACTTATTGAAACGTCCTGATTGCCCTCTTGAGTACTTTCTGAGAATAAGTAAGCACGAGTGACTGAGCGAAAAGTACTGTACTGTTTTCCACGATCCCTGAGGAATCAGGGTGGTCAGGTACAGTGGTTGCCAGAAACTACCTACACCACTGTAAGATACAGGGGGGTGGTAGTGGCACTGTACAGCTAGCTGGTTTAACGGCTGATATATCCTGTGGGGGTGTCCGGAAGCGGTTGGACACCAAGTCCTCAGTTTAGGTCATCCAAAAATACGCAGGTCCTGGGGATTCCTAGGAACTACATGACATGGCGCCGCCAACATTAGTTTGGTTGTTATATTGACAGTTAAAATTTGAGTAGTTCAGTCGTACTTCTTCAGAAAGCCCTACTCACACTTTTCAGAGACGTCTGAAGTGGGAAGTGAAATCCGCCTCAGCTGAGCAGATATACCCTGTGTATTGGCTGAAGGTTTAAACAAGCTTGTAAGGATAAAAGTTCCCACATTGTGCAAAACCCTAGCTCTTAACTTTTTCTCCTCGTTAAAAATGACTGACCCTGCAAGTAGTAGTGGAGGTTCGGAGGAAGACAAATTTGCTAAATGCTCTTAACATTTCAGTAAACTGCCGGCATACAGTAACTGTGAAATTGTTAGAACACGGTGTACCAGCAACAGGTGGCTGTGTTACCTTCGGGATTGAGGCACACAAGGTGTTCGGATCAGAGGTATTCGATTCTTGGGTTCAGTTCCCACCTGTAAATCAGCAAACTAATTCACACATACATTGTAGTTGAACCACTGGAAGAATACATTCCATACAAAGACATTGAAGTCCCGTTAACTTACCAGCAACACAGAAACTGGTTTAAAGGTGCCCTCGCACACACATCTGCCGTAAGACTCGGTTCACTCAGCATAGAAGGAGCAACCAGGCCAGTCTTAGCGACATACACTCCACATCCCGAGATAGATACACTACCAGTGGATGAAGTCTGTCCAATATACAAAGATATAGTCAGGCTATACTGACACATTGTCCAGTTTGTCATGCGAACATTGGCAGTCCAACCTGCGAGAAATGCTCTAGCTGGTCCACATCAAGCAACTACAACAATTAGCCCACAGACACTGAAATCAGTAATAGGGACAATACCTTCCAAACTGAAGCAAATTCCATTCTGGATAGCACAAAAAATTGCACAGCTGGAAGCAGTATTTCCCCACATGGGTCCGCAGGAAAAACATAGAATGCTAACCATTTGCTTGCCAATGGGGATGGTTCCCTCGATCGAGGATTGTACCACTTGGGGATCCATTTTTGCTGCTGTTTAGATCAGAATACACAGTAACCCTTCCATAACAGTCATTCCAGAAGTATTGAAACAGATACAGAATGAGTACGGGGCAGGACCTGCCCTGGACTTGGGGATGAGACTGATGAGTAATTTTGCCCAAGTCTCTGCAATCATGCTGAGAAACATAAAGGGGGAGGCAGCAGCAGTTGCCATACACAGCTGCCTAAAGGAAATAGCACCTATAAATAAGGAGTGAGAGTTACCTATGCTGCATTAGGTAGAGATAATTTGGGAGCCAAACCAGGGAAGCCACAAATTGCGGTAGTCCCGACAAGGACAACTCGCAGCAAGCACCCTCTTCTTCTAAAAAGAAATGGGATAACAAACAATACAAAAAAACAATACAGAAAAGAATTTACGATCAAGGGGTGGGTCTCCCCAAAGGGAGTCCTCTGAAAAGAGGTATAACCTTAGGAATCGTGATAACATTAGGAAACCTGATAGGTATCAGGACACTCATACACGTTCCTTTCAGGGTTCATCAAAAAACTCGGAGAGGGACGGGCGATCAGAACAAAAGACTGAAGATCGACCAAAGACAAAAAGGGAAATACATTGTACTTCTGATTACATTATCAAACAGGAAGAACAACCTAAAACAAAACCTCAATTCAAAAAGAAGAAAGTAGCTGGCTTAAAAATTAGACATGCCCAGGTTACTGAGGACTCAGCTTCTGAACAGGGAATGGGCTCTGACAATGCTAGACAGCGCGCCAGAAGTGACAATAGCTCGCCAGAACCTGAAGGATTTTCTGGTGACAGCAGTATTAAATTAACATATCATGGTGAAAACACCTGATACAAGAGTTAGTGTCCCACATAGATTGTATGAAATTACACTCCAAATTTAGGGGGGCATCTCAAGAAAATTTAAAGGTCTCTTTTGGGAGAACTTAACATATGGATATGACATCCTGTTAGCAGAAAAAGATTGGCAGCCTAAGTTTGTGATGGATTGCCCAAAAGGCGAAAGTATAATTTTGCCTGCTTTCTCCGACCCCGTTCCAGAATCTTTAAAACATTTGTACGCGCAGGAGTGGGCACTAGCGCTAGCTCTGGCTTCATACTGCAACCATGTAGGGTGGGACGTGGAGTCTACTCACCACAAAATCCCATTAAAATCTACTCCAAATGCACACAGACAGTACCCTATTAAAAATTATGCAAAAAGACAGGTCAAAGAAATCTTAGACCAACTTGAATACCAAGGTGTGATTGAGACTTGCACCTCCCCAATGAACAATCCTTTGTTTCCCATAATGAAACCTGACAACTCATATCGTCTAGTTTTGGATTACCGACATTTGAACACATGTACACGAACATATGCAGTACAAAACGCACACAGTGCCGCATTAATGAATAACATTGTGCGGAAGAAATACAAAACAACATTAGATATCTCGAATGGATTCTCCTGCCAAAATATAGCTCCAGAAAGCAGATATTTGACAGCATTCTCTGCCCTCGGCACTCAGCGAAATGTTTGTCATTTTCCCCAAGGGTATAATAACAGCCCGGGGCTATTCTCGGCAAGAGTGTCAGAAATATTACAAACATGCGACGAGGAGGCAGTGTCCTATGTAGATGACATCTATCTGACGGACGATGAATTACTTGAATACTTGTGCAGAGTGAACAACATAATAGTGGGATTCGCCAATTTGGGCTACAAATTTAATTTCAAGAAATCAAAAATTGCCCATCTCAAGGTTCTATTTTTGGGTTATGAGCTATCAAGTGAAGGCAAGAGCCTGGTAGCCAACTTTTTAGAAAAGTGTGCGCTGCTCCAAAATCCAAAGAATATAAAGAGTTTGCAATCCATTTTAGGATTTCTACATTTTGGCATAACATACATTCTGGATTATGCAGAGAAAGTAAACCTTTCTAATACTTAATCAGACCGGATTTCACAGCACATCAGTGGACACAGGAACATACAGATATACTACGTTCAGTTCAGGCTGACATGATCGCATCAAAACATTTGCACACACGTGTGAATTCGACCAACTTGGTGATCTGGGTGGTCCCGGGTTTATCAGGATATACATACATCACTTTCAACGATGGTGAGAAGGTTCTAATTGCATACAAATCACATTTATACACAAATGCTGAAATGCGATTTGCAGCCACAGAAAAAATACTGACAGCAGTACAGACTGCTGTAGTGAGAGAAAGAGCACTAGCACAGGGGAAACGCATTATCGTTGTAACCCTGGTACCAACTTTAGAAGCTGCTACCAAAGCGAGCATTCCAAATGCAAAAGCACTGCATCCACAATGGATACAATGGGCTAATTCTCTCACTGAAACAGATGTAGATTACAAATATGATCCTACATTAAAAACAAAAGCATTCATGCAGTACGAACAAGAATACCCTCTCCATAATGAAATCTTGCCTCTAGAAAAATATGAATACATCATTTACACTGATGGTTCTGCTCAGCCTGCCATTGGAAGTAAACAGCAGTATAGCGCAGCATGTGCTATAGTAAAGGATTGTATGCGGGACAGTAAATTCCATCCCAGCAATACGACTACACAATCTCTAGGACATTGTACCGTGCAGCTGGCAGAACTAAAAGCCCTGATACTGGCTCTACAGTATATGGATAGGGAATTCCCCACACTGATAGTGTGCGATTCATTTTACTGTGCGCAGTCCTACAATGAATATCTTCATTACTGGGGCCAGAATGGGTATAGAGATTCCAAGGGTTGCACAATTAAGCAAAAATTGTTATGGGAAAAAGTGGCAAAGCTGAAAGAATGCCTGCCACGGGCTCAAGTTATTCACACTTTGAGTCACCAGTGTGTTGGCATACACGTTGAAGAGAATTCACTTGCTGATGAAGCCGCCAAGGCGACAGTGCGAACTGCTGCCGTTGCTGCAATCACTCGTTCTAGCACTAGGATAGACGGAGACATACTGATAGCTGTGAACGCCTCGAAATTGGCTCTGCCATTCCAAAGGGCTTCCCACTCAAATATTCCTAAATATTAGATGCACAAAACACACGGTATGCTCAAATTCCAGGAGTGGGGGATAGAGTTATACCAAACATGGATCGCAGATTAGGTTTATTTCTTGCTGCACATGAAGGTCTGGGCTCAGCACATGCAGGAGTCACTGCTACAATTTCATTACTGAAGCAGCAATTCTGGTGGCCAGATTTGTTTAAACAAACCAAGGGTTATGTCCTAAAGTGTGACATCTGCCAGCAGATGAAAGGTTCTACCGTAGCACGGCCACCGCAAACACCATTACTAATTTCAAACAGACCTCTCGTATGTGTCTATTTGGACCACTGCGGCCCCCTAAATTCAGACGGGGCTTACAAGTACATCTTGGTGGCAGTGGATTTATGCTCTAGATTTCT
Source organism: Calotriton arnoldi (assembly GCA_963921515.1). Taxonomy (NCBI): domain Eukaryota; kingdom Metazoa; phylum Chordata; class Amphibia; order Caudata; family Salamandridae; genus Calotriton; species Calotriton arnoldi. Next base: position 110,350 of record CAWUFW010018607.1, read on the forward strand.
ATGGGTTTGGCCTCAGCGCTCGGCTGACGCTTGAACTGTTATAAAGGATTTTTGAGTCCTCATCTGGACATACGCAATTAGCACATTCCATTCCAACCGTGGCCCTGCGTTTAGCTCACAGGCCTACAAAGGAAGCCATGGAAAGTATGGGCGTGGCCTTGCAGTACTCCTCCCCCTACCATCCTGAGGGAAATTCGGTGGTGGAGAGGAAAAACCGGGACCTAAAGCTATCCTTAACAGCAAGGGTATTAGGTGCAGGTGGTAGTTGGGTCAATCACCTATATGGAGTCCAGAGGGCACCAAATAACATGCCAAGAAGTTCCTTGGGAGGACGTACCCCCTATGAGATCTTGTTTGGTACAAGAATATGGGTACTTGACCTTGATTGTGCTAGCACAGTGGCGGATGTAAAAGCATTTGAATTGAATGATCATTTTGCTGTTTTATAGGAACTCAATGAATTTCGGGCATTACAAAGCAACGTCCAAGTCAAGACACCGCCACTGGGGAAGTGAAACCGGTTCCAGCAAGGCCTGCCTGGGTCCCAAAGGTTGGGGACCTGTTCAGAGAAAATATCGTGGACAAGAAGGAGTTTGGGCCATCCTACAGAACACCTGTACCTGTCCTGGTGGTTCAAGGAACAAGAACAGTACTTCTTCTGCCTCTTGCCGGCAAAAAAGAAAAAAGATTTGTCTCCATCGGTCTGATTAAACCACACAATGTGGCCGATTCTCAACAGCAGGCAGCCTGGAATCCTGAGTAGCCGCAGATCTCCTCTCGCTACTATACAGGAAGTTCATATGGAAAGACTAGTAACGTTTCAAGACTCCCCTGCGCAAAATGCAGAAGTATCAAATAACGGAGTACAAATTACATCAGTTGAAGTTGAAAAACATCCAAATATAAATGAAACGCAAATTGCAATTCGGCCCAATAATGACGTCTACATCAATGTGCCTTCACAAGAAGCAACTGCCAGTTCTACAAACACTGCTGAGCTACCAAAGATAGATCGAACTGCGTCTGGTTACTTCATCAACTTCGATTACTTTTCTTCACATCCAAGTGAACCTGAGCAAACGCCACCCATCTCCAAAAAAGAGAAATTTCGACAATTCTATCTCTGGCTGAAAAAGACTTAATTTGTGTCCCCTTGGTTGCATCTTTGGGTTCCTGTTAATTTGGATTTGAATAGTAACTGTTTTTGTCTGAATGGACATTACCTCCCACAGCGCTCTGCAGTACAACCTGTGAACTTGGTCTTGAGGCCTCATACATCATCACACCGTGAACAGAGAGACCTGTCCCTAGTGAACATTACAGCAGTTCCAATACCGGATAGTATAGTTTGGGATAGGGTTTCATATGATGTATTTGGTCCTACTGAACATTTGAAAATTCCTCATGTATTTAAAATTTCATTGAATGATTTCCTTACCCCGAGTACACTCTCTGATGATTGGGACATTGAGACCTGTAAATATTATGCTCTCAGATTTAGAACAATCTGCTGCATTTTCTTACAAGGAATTGTACGAAGATACACCTGACTTCGACAGTATGTATTGTTACCAGCATTATGGTCATCACTTTTTGCACAGAGCTAGTGTCCCCCGCACTGTTAACACTTACCATCAATGGGAACATGGGCAGACACCACCGAAAGGTATTTTTCTGCCACATTTGCACAGAAATTTGCATACTTTTCACGGTTCAATACATCAGACCCAATGTACTATAAGCTAGTACAGACAAATGCAACTGTGAAGAAAATGATGCAGACAAACACCAAGCTCATATATTCAGCACCTTTTATCTCCCAACTGTCTATAAAAGGTTTTGACTATTGGAGGGGCACGATAGACACAAAATCCATCTGGGGGGTGAAAGATTGGCAGGTTCAGGGAACAGAAGCTTTATTTAGAGCTTGCCTCATACCATTACAGATAATCTTCCTGAACAGAACAGTGCAGCAGGCTACCTGCTACGGGTCTGCAAAAATAAAAGACCTGAAAACACCACGCATCCCCTTGCCCACACCTATTGAAGGTATATTGAATGATAAACTGATAAGTGAGGACGTACTGGGTACAATGATACAGAATGTTACATACAATTTATCAGCTCCCAATTGGAAGGGATGGTTGGTTTGGCCGTTCAACACAAATAAGTGTCAATCAAGATTCAAGGGTACCATCAGAGGGTTTAGTATCCATAGGTCTGACCCATGCTATGTCCACACAGACGACCCAGGGGTAGTGACTTTTTATAGGTTTGTGAAGATGTGCCTAGAATGGCTAAAAACCTCAACACTATTAATGGGGAAACAACACTTGTCCCTTCTATCTGACAACATGGATCTTAGGGACTTCTTATTAGGTCCCAAGAAACTGCGTAAGAAACGCTTCTTATATGCCATCTACAATGAACTGTGGAAAGTCTCCCAACAGGGTGCTGCTGAGAGATTACGTGAGATGATTGATAGAATTAACCTAGAAAAGGCCTTGGTTGTGGTGGACAATGGAATGACCACACTTTCTTCAGGTATTTATTCACTGGGCAACATTGTGTCCTTAGCAATTGACATAATGGAACAAGATTTGTCTATTCTACAACATGGGCAATCTCAATCGCGCTCCATTTTGCTTTTGAGCTGGACACTACAATCATTGCGTTCTGGCCATGTGCCATGGCGGTACATTAATGGTTCCAATTTATTTTTGGCTTATAATCTGACCGACAGACAAATGACTATGGCACGCAAAGATGCAAAGTACACAATGCTGCTCATTGAAAAATTAGGCAAGTTACCTTTTCCAGTAGGAGAGTCACCGTCTACGGAATGGTTAATTCATAGCTATATCACACTGCCAATCACGACATTCCAGTTCCAATACTGCTTAAAGCAGGCAGGTATTATGCGTTGGGTGAAGGGTACATACACGAAACATCAGAGTTGCCGTCGTACAGGTATAGGTGTAGAAATAAGGACGCTGAAGGTTTCTTAAGTGGTATAGACTGTGAGAAGGCTTTAAGGGGTCTTTAGTGTGCAAGGAGGTCTCGCTTCATGGAGCGTGTAATGCGTCAAAAGTGAACTTATCTTGCTACTTGAAAGGCTACCAAGCTGCCGTGATTCATCCGGTTTTCGAGTTGCTCTCGAATGGGAGTTATTCACTGCTGAATGATCAAGGCTGTTGCGGGATGGTGCCAGGCATCGCATATCTAGTCACAGTAAACTTCAGGGTTGTTTTTTGTCAGCAAATATTGTTTCCTCCGGCTCGCACAGTTAGGGAGGCACCACTGAGGCCTTCATTGAATGTTTCCAGTATAAGGTTTGATTCGCTGAGCAGACTGAAAGCCATGTTGTTTCAACAAAATGGGGCCTTAACTTCAGCCCGAGAGACTTTTGATCTCCAGGTTGCAAGGTCTTTGGCAGAGATACAGGCCCTGGTCCGTACGAACTTCCCAATCCATTTCGGAGAAATGGTTCATCGTATCTTTAACAAGTCTGATACGAGGGGGATCGGACACTTATTAAAACGTCTTGGATCAGGTCTCTTAACCACCTTTCAGACCATCTTCGGAGTAATTCCAGCTTTCATACACTCCGTACTTGGAAGTGTTTTTGGAGGGCTTTCTTTGGTTCTGCTATCAGTAGCGGGCATCCTGATTTTAATCCTATTGCTTTGCAATGGAAGTCTCAATCCCTCAAGACATGGAGAGAACATTGCTCGAACGACATTGTTGTGAGCGTATGGTGTTCTACCTGAGTACGCCTCTGCTTCGAGAGCTGCCTGTGTTCCGTTGCCTCCTCTGTGGATTTGGCTGCGTGTTGGACCTATGCCTGACACTTACATCGGTTGCGCACCGGACATAGACGTGCTCCGGGAGCCCTTGCAGGCCCACATGTATAGTTGTCCACAGTGTATTCCCATGTTGATGACGGCATTTCTAGAGCCTCCAAGGGATGCTTCTGCTCCTGTTGGAAGGGAAATCGGCTCTGCTCCAGAGGTACAGGCATCAGTTCCAGGTGTGCAGGCATCTAATTCATCCCCGTCGGCTGCTGTGGGAACCGGAGATGACCATCTTTGCTCACTCAACATGATTCTGGAAGTTCTGGAGGGATTGTCACCTGCGGATACGATGTTCAGCGATGTTGAGTCTTCAGTGCAGGATTCATAAACAATCTGGATTCTCCTGGGCTGGGAACTATTTATCAACTTTTTAAACATTTACCAAATTGAAGGTCGAAACTGACTTTTTAAAATTTTTCCTTCTATGCTCTAACTGAGCATAGTGGCTTTCAATGTACTCAGTGTAATAATAACCACATATAGAAGTTTAGAGGACCCTTCTGAATGCTTTTGGGAAAATAGCTTTTCTTTTATGGACATTTTTAGCAGGATTTTAAAGAAATGCTTTTTTTTGTATCTTAGTTATAAATGATTTTTATGCTTTTTATGGCTTTACCTTTATTATTATTTAGCTGACCCTGTTGACCTTTTGATGAGGAGTGGGTGTCATTTCCTTTAGGCTAGTCCTGTCACGTATACCTTTTTTTACATACATTGTCCCATCCACACGATAATAACGATTCTGAAACAGATGACCTTTTACCAAGTAGCTTGCTCTTGTCTCTACGACACCAGGCTCTTGGTATTCTATCATAATCCCTGTACCTGACGAACATAAACATGCCCTCAGGCAATGCATAATTATTCTGTATAAGGGTCACCACTTTCTTTTAGCCTTGGCCAACAGCCAGCTGTGCATGATCGCATTTGTTTGGAAAAACAATTATGATTGTTTTCAAAACAGTTATGACTGTTTTCGAAACATGTCGATTCTAGAAGAAACCCTGGAGTGATCACTTTAGTATATAAGACCCTTATTCCCCCTGCAAATTAGAGGAGAATTCCTTCCATGCTGACATGGGGTCCTGCATACTGAATCTTCGACACGCAACGGTCTGACATCCCTTGTGGGGTGTCATCTTTGAAGCAGAGATGGAGTCCTTCATTCTCAACCATCAGGTGAAGGGGTTGGTTCTTCCCTAGGGGATTCTTGGCTAGATACATACATATATATCTACACACATATATATGCTACACCTGCATATCCAGGTTAGGTACTCTCAGGCAAATTACTTAGGACGCGCATTATGGGAGTATGTAAATGCTACTATTTTATCTGAACTGTATATGTTCACTTTTTAGCATTATGATAGAAATGTATCTACTGTTTACCATATTAGTACTTGCGATTTCTTTCATATGCTTCTGTCTCCTGATTGTCGCAGCAAATATGTTTTACACAAGATTAATGCTGGACCAATAAATACTTATTGAAATGTCCTGATTGCCATCTTGTGTACTTTCTGAGAATAAGTAAGCACGAGTGACTGAGCGATAAGTACTATACTGTTTTCCATCAACCCTGAGGAACCAGGGTGGTCATGTTCAGAGGTTGCCAGAAACTACCTACACTACTGTAAGATACAGGGGGTGGTAGTGGCACTGTAGAGCTAGCTGGTCTAATGGCTGACATATCCTGTGGGGGTGTCCGTAAGCGATTTGGACACCAAGTCCTCAGCTTAGGTCATCCAAAAATGCGCAGGTCCTGGGGATTCCTAGGAACTACACGACACCACAGTCAGTTTTGAATCATTTCTTTGGATTGTCTTTCATCTTTTCAAGTGTTTTTTCATAAAGGACTACAGGGACAGTATTTATTTACAAACACATTGTTACACATGCAATACCTTTCAAGGAATTAGAAAATAAAACGATCAGATAGTTGAAAAAAATTATAATAATCAGAGGATTCAAGAAACGTTTTTGATGACTTCCAAATTACCTTTAGACAAAGCAATAGAGCTAGCATTCTAGTATCGAAAGCACAAGATCCTGTATGGAACTAATGTCACTTTTATCACAGAGTCTGGAAGTTCATGTAGTTACAATGCACAACAAAACATTTTTAAAAAATCTACCAACGATGTTTGGAGAAAATTAAATGGCATGAAATGTTATCTGGGAGTAGTAGTCATTTGGGAAATACAACATCCTGTCCAGCAGTAGATCATTTTTTGCCAAATGCACAAAAAAGAGATCATTTGCTAAAGTTGTTAGAAGTTTGTCCTATTCTACTAATATGAAATGAGTGAATTTTGTTGATGTGCCTAGTAAATCATTTAAAGATTCAATTTCAGGTGATGAAAACTTAATTTTGATGGGGGACTTAGACAGTTATATCAGTGATGTATTAGTAGAAGGAGTTTACATTAAAAAAACTTTTTTAATGGTATGATTGGTCAAATGAAGGTGCAAATGATGGCTGATTCAGGGTCTCCTTTTACCTTAATTGGCATTGATGAATGTGAAAATCTTTCTGAATTAACGTTGAAGATGGTGTGCAGAGAGAATATCGAGTAAAAAATATTGAATTGCACAAATATCGAGTCATAAATATCGTGGTTCAGAAATATCGAAAGCAAGAATATCGTGATCAAGAATATCGACTTAAGGTAAGAAATATCGATTTTAAAAATATCGAAGTGTTTAATATCGTTTGCAAAAATATAGTTGTTAAAAATATCGATTTTCAAATTAATGTTATGTATTTTAGTATATGTTTTAAATGTATGTGATGTATGTTTTTTTGTATAAGAATTGTTTGTATTTTCAATATATGTGTTACATTTTTAGTAGTCATTAATTTTTGTTTATTTTAATTTTGCGTTTTTAGTTCCATAGCGGGTTGTGGGCTTATAGGGGAATAGGGTGGGAAGTAATTTAATTATAATAAATAATTGATTATTTTTTATTTATTAATGTTTATTTAACTGAGATGTTATAGTGTTAACTGTGTAAAGAAATGTATTATTAATTAGTTAATAATTGGTTGTTAACTAATAATAATTAATTAATTGGTAATTAATTATGGCAATTGGGTAATTAATTTTAGGTGTGAGTTCTGGTGTTTATAGGTTTAAAGAGTGGGAAGTAATTTATTTTTAATTGATGAATTAATAATTGGTTGTTAATTGATTTTAATGAATTAATTGGAAATTAATTATGGTAATTGTGTAATTAATTTTAGGTGTGCATTTTGGTGTTTATAGGTGTAAACTGTTGGAAGTAATTTATTTTTAATTGATGAATTAATAGTTAGTTGTTAATTAATAATAATTAATTAATTGGTAATTAAATATGGTAATTGTGTAATTAATTTTAGGTGTGTGTTTTGGGGTTTATAGGGGTAAAGGGTGTTAAGTAGTTTATTTATTTTTTATTAATAATTATTTGATAATTCATATTAATTAAATTAATTAAAAATGTATTACGGTAATTGTGTAATTAATTTTAGGTGTGTGTTGTGGTGTTTATAGGGGTAATGGATGGGAAGTAATTTGTGTTTAATTAATATATAGTTGTTAATTAATGTTAATTATTTGATATTTATTTTAGGTAATTGTTTATTTTTGTGTGTGTTGTTTTTACTTTTAAAGGGATAAAGGGTGGGTATTAAATAAATTTTAATTACTTTATAATTAGTTGCTAAGACTTAAAGAGCAGGTTTATCCAGCATCGACTAGGAGCACATGACTCGAAGGATTTGCTACCAACTTGGAAAGGCAAAAATCTAAATGCAAACTGTCGCTTATGTGGATACCAAAATGAATCCATAAGCCACTTGATGTGTGTGTGCCCCATAGTTAAGGACTTAAGAAAGACAATCCTAAAACCAATCTTTAATGAATTAAATATTCACACCTGCATGCAAGTCGTTATCTGCTGGATGGAGGGCACATCAAACATCCTAACCTGCCGAGGGGTAAAAGATTTCATACAAATTAGTACCATCCTCCAAAAAGCGGACTCATTACAGCTAAAAGGGCCTCATAAAGGGACAGTTTTAAACATTTCAAATTTTGTAAATATAACATGAACTATTTTTATGGGTACAATACTACTTTAAATCATGTATTTTGAATGATTTTAAATGTAACAAAAGTATATTTTATTTACTGAGCTTTACGGTTATGAAAAAAAAACAAATAAAGGACTTTCTGACTGACTGACTAGTTGCTAATAGTAATAGTTTTTAATTTAAAAATATGTTTTAATTATGTTTTATTATTTTATAGTTCAATTTAGGTGTGTGTTGTGGACATTATAGTTTTAAAGTGTGTATAGTTAATGTTTTTTTCAAATTAATAATATTTTTTTAATTGATTATTAATTATGTTAATTATGGAAGTAAATTCAATTTAAAATGTTGAAGTGTGTTGTTTTTTGTGTGGTGTTATAGGATAGGAAATAAAATAAATACATTTATGTATTAATTAATGTTTTTGTTTGTAAATATTTTCTAGGTTAAAAGAATTATTTTTTTAAATGTATTTATTATTTGATTTTATACAATATTTGTAGGTATTTGTTATACGTAATTAATATTATAATATGTTTTCTTTTTATATATTTAATACATTTGATTTTCAATTTTTTAAATATTTTTTATTTATTTTTATAATTGTATTCAATTTTTAATATATATATATATATTCACTGAAAAACCATAGGTTTCAGGGACGTTATAGTTAGAAATTAGCATTTAAAAAACCTTAGAAATTCACTGAAAAAACCACAGGTTTCAGGGACGTTATAGTTAGTTGGACATTTCACTCGTACAAAACCAGAGAAATTCGGCCGTTATAGTTAGTTCAGCTAACTATAACTCGCGCCCCCGGAATGCACTGCTGATGACGTCACATATTACATCATTCATGACCTGGTCAGTGATGACATCACTGATGACATCTCAAATGACATCACTGATGACATCATCCAGTGACTGTGTGTTTCTGTAAAGTTTAAATATGTTTTATATATATATATATATATATAGGCCAAGGTGTATTGAAGAATGAATGGGTGTATAAGTGTCTGAATGGATGATTTAGTAGGTGCGTGACTGACTGTATAAGTGAGTGATTAAATGTGTCTTACTGAATGCATGGGTTAGTGACTGATACAGACATTCACACAGTTTAGTTTGTCAGTTGTGTGTAAGCGGTTGCATGGGTTGGTGAGTAGCTAAATGAGGGTCTATATGGGTTATTGATTGGTTGTCTGAGTATCTGTATGGGTGCCTGAGTGTCTGTGTGGGTGGGTGGCAGGGTGTGACTCTGTGAGTGGGTGATTCACTGGGTGTATGGGTTCAAGAGTGCATCTGTGAAGGGCTGTATGGGTGGGTGATTGTGTGTATGGGTGTGTTGGTGAGTGAATGGATGTCTTAGTGGTACATGTGTGAGTAACTGCATATGTGAAAGGCAGTATATGTGAGTGTTGGAGTATATAAATGACTATATGTGAGAGTGAGTGATTGTGAGAGTGGCTGTATGGATGAGTGTGTGCTTGTATTAGTTATTGTATAAGAGTGTAAGTATGTGTTAGTATGTGTTAGTATATGTTTGAATAAGTGAGGTGGTGTGTGTATAACAGTATAGGTGAGTAAATGGGAGTGTGATTGATTCTTTGCATGACTGACTAGGTGTGTGAGTAACTCTATGGATGAGTGGCGGTGTGTGAGTGTCTGTATAGATATGTGAGTGCATATGATAGTGCCGTATTGATGGTTGACTGCATGTATGAGTGACTGTATGGGTGAATGAGTGGATGTGTGTGTAGACCTAGGAATTAGTGAGTGGGTATGTACTAACTGGTATTGGTTTGTCTATGGTTTCGAAAATGGTAGTCTGTATTTTAGAGTAGGTGTATTGTTATTATTAATTTGAATTTATAAAGCGCTTAATACCAGAAGGTCTCCAAGCGCCCCAAGAAGAGTGGCGTCAGTCCAGGGCAAGTGGAAAACAGTTAAGCCCAGGCTTCAGTGAAGAGAATGGTTTTCAGTTTTTTTCTGAAAGGAAGAAGGCGGCTTTCTGCACGGAGCTGGCTAGGCAACTTGTTCCAAAGGGTGGGTAGAAGAATGGAGAAGGCTCGGCCCCCCTTGGTGACATAGTTGAAGTGTGGGCAAATTAGGAGGCCCATCGTGGATGACCTTAGCGAGCGACATGGGGCGTATTTCTCAAGGCGTTGTTTAATAAAGGTGGGTGCCTGTCCATAAAAAGCCTTGTGAACAATACAGAGGCCCTTGAATTTGGCCCTCTGTTTTATGGGCAGCCAGTGAAGACTTTGCAAGAGGGGGGATGCGCGCGTATGCCTGGGTACTTTAAAAATTAACCTTGCCGCATCATTCATGACTATCTGCAGTTTGCCTACTAGAGAATCTGGCAGTCCAATGTAAAGCGAATTGCCGTAGTCGCGGCGGGACAGGATCATGGCAGTCACGACTATTTTCATGGTCGAGAAGGAGAGGATAGGGGAAAGTCTCCTAAGTAGCCTGAGTAGGCCCACACAGGTTCCAAACACAGTGGAAACCTGGTTAGCCAGTGAAAGCTTAGCGTCCACTTTGATTCCCAGACTTTTTACCACTGGGACTGGGGCCGGAGCATCACCCAGTTCCTGGGGCCAGTAGAGGGAATTCCATGGGTTGTCAGCATCGGTCATGGCCAGAACCTCAGTTTTGTCTGGGTTGATCTTTAGGGAATTGGCAGTCATCCAATTGACCGTGAAACGTAAAACATCTTTCGCCCGGGAGTATGCTTGGGGGGTCTTTCCAATTTGCAGAATAATTTGAGTATCATCCGCATAATTGAAGACTTGACACTCCATAGCCGAGAGGGCATTGATTAATGGTCTGAGATATATGTTAAATAGGAGGGGAGATAGGGCCGACCCTTGTGGGACTCCACAGGAACGCAGCCCCCTCTCTGAGACCCAGTCACCCATCTGAATTCTTTGGGAGCGGTTCGTCAGGAATGAGGTGATCCATTGTAAAACAGCACCCCGATCCCAATTGTTCTTAATCTTTCTAGAAGTAGAGCGTGGTTGACCGTGTCGAACGCTGCCGACAGGTCAAGGAGGACTAGGACACAAGGCTTTTTATTATCGGTGGTCCTCCTGAGGTCATCAAGCACTGATAACATCACCAGTTCTGTGCTATGGTGAGCTCGGAAACCAGCCTGCCTGTCCTCCAGAAGGTTGTAATCCTTCGTGAACTTGACCTTGTTTTGCAGGACATGTTCCTCTAAAATTTTAGCAAGAAATGGAAGTTGGGAAATGGGTCTAAAGTTTTTCTTATTGGATGGATCCGCGCCAGTCTTTTTAAGCAGGGGGATAATCCTGGCTTCCTTGAAATAACTCGGAACCTTCCCAGTCTCCAGGGAGAGGTTCAGCAGAGCGAGGATTTCTTCCTCGATTTCAGGGAAAGCTAAATTAAAGATCCTAGGGGGGCAGGGGTCGGCGGGTGAGCCAGATTTAATTTTTGTAGCAATGCGTCGGAGAATTTCAGTGTCAAGGTATTGGAATGAAGAGAGCAATTTTGCTTGCTTTCCCTGTAGGACCTTCTCTACAGCGGGAGGTTGCTTAAATGGGGAATTATCAATCTCAATCAGGATATCCCGTATTTTGTTGGAGAAATATATTAAAAATTCATTGCATTGTTCTTGATTAGATGGAGACGTCAGTGATTGTTTTTGGCTGAGTTCTTTCAGGATTTTAAACGTTTCTTTCTGTTTATTGGTTGCTACTAGGATCCTGTTTTCATAATAATCCGCCTTCCTACGGAGGAGCGCCTTTTTATAGGAAGCAATTTTGGCTCCATACTCTATAAGGGCCAGAGGCTCATAGTGTTTGCGCCACTGTCGTTCGTGGTGGCGAAGCATACGTTTCAGTGCTCTGAGCTCTTCCGTAAACCATGGAGCGCCTTTGCCTTTATTACCAGTTTTTATTTTCCTTTCAGGGGCTATTTTATTGATGGCAGAAAGAAGCCGGCTGGAATTAGCTTCGGACCAGCCATCAATATCCGGAGGGCGCTTACCAATATTGGGGCCTCGATTTTTGACCAGCTACGGACATGTTTCCAGTCCGAAGGGGGTCGGGCGTTGAGCTTAATAAGAGGAAGGATCAAGTTAATACAATAGTGGTCAGACCACGCACATGGGGTGATATCCTTTAGTGTCGTAAGCGAGGTGGTGGACCATACCAGGTCAAGGGTATGTCCAAGCTCATGCATGGAGGTTGTTACTAACTGAGTAAGGCCAAGATTAGTGAACGTCTCCTCCAGCTGACGGGCCTGTGCCTCTCTGGGTTGTAGGTCCCAGTGGTAGTTAAAATCTCCTACCACCAGGAGTTGTTGAAAACGTGAACGGAGATTAGCGACACATTCGGTCATGAGATCTATGAAGTGTGGGGGGCATTTGGGTGAGCGATATACAATGGTGATAGTTATGCTAGATGAATGGTTACAGACCTTGAAAGTGAGGGTATCTGCCCCTTCTAGGGTATCTCCAGACACCATTTCAATGGTCAGGTATCTTTTGAACAAGACCGCCATCCCACCTCCCCTTTTTCCCGCTGGCCTGTTATGCCAGAAGGCGTCATAGCTGTCGGGTAGTGCAGCCCGTAAGGTGGGGCCAGAATCATCGTCTAGCCAGGTTTCAGTCAAGGCTAGGATGTCTGGTGCCTCATCTTGTAGGAACGTAAGAATCTCGGTAGCATGTTTCTGTAGTGATCGTGTATTCAGGACCGAAAGTTTCAGGGTATCAGTGCCGCTAGAGATTGAATGGCCCGAAATGTTAGCCTGATTGGGACTAGGTATCTCTCCCCTCTGTGGGATAAGGAGTCCTTCTCTCCTGAGCACACTTGCTGTCTCGGGTTTCAAGGGGCACGGTCTATGATTGAGTAATCTAAGTTCATTACTAGTATAGGCCAGTAAATGGCCAGGGGTCCTGGCCCCTGGACCCGTTTGGGCGCGGACGGGCCAGCATGCACTGCCTGTGCTAGCGCGTTCTTCTTTGACTGCGCGTCCGCTCCAGCGTGCGTTATATGCCCCCGTGACCCCTGGCTCCTCCCCGCCAATCAGCCCTGCTGTGCAGCAGCTGACACCCTCAGGGTCGCTAGACTAAGTGCGAGCGCGCGGGGGAGAAGAGGCAGGACTGGTCGAGGATAGGAACAGGTAAATAGCACTTCAGCTTTAAAAAGAAATATTACACTCCAATGTTTAAAACAAGTAAAAAATGTAAAAACACAGAGCTCGGGATACCAGCATGCACTGCCTGTGCTAGCGCGTTCTTCTTTGACTGCGCGTCCGCTCCAGCATGCGTTATATGCCCCCGTGACCCCTGGCTCCTCCCCGCCAATCAGCCCTGCTGTGCAGCAGCTGACACCCTCAGGGTCGCTAGACCAAGTGCGAGCGCGCGGGGGAGAAGAGGCAGGACCGGTCGAGGATAGGAACAGGTAAATAGCACTTCAGCTTTAAAAAGAAATATTACACTCCAATGTTTAAAACAAGTAAAAAACGTAAAAACACAGAGCTCGGGATACCAGCATGCACTGCCTGTGTTAGCGCGTTCTTTTAGGGTATGAGGAGGTGCATCAGATTATCACGTGGATGATGTCATCGGTGATGTCATCAGTGATGTCATTTGAGATGTCATCAGTGATGTCATCAGTGATGTCACTGACCATGTCATGAATGATGTAATATGTGACATCATCAGCAGTGCATTGCGGGGGCGCAAGTTATAGTTAGCTGAACTAACTATAACGGCCGAATTTCTCTGGTTTTGTACGAGTGAAATGTCCAACTAACTATAACGTCCCTGAAACCTGTGGTTTTTTCAGTGAATTTCCAAGGTTTTTTAAATGCTAATTTCTAACTATAACGTCCCTGAAACCTGTGGTTGTTTCAGTGAATTTCAAAAGTTTTGTAAATGCTAATTTCTAACTATGCCTACAGAGGTAGGACATGTGCAGAAAGAGGAAGAAAGGCGCAGAAAGAAGCAAGAAAAATGCAGAAAGAGGCAACAGAAGTCCAGAAAGACAAAGAAAGGTGCAGAAAGAAGCAAGAGATGTGCACAAAGAACCAACAGAGGAGCAGAAAGAGGCCTTAATGCAAAGTCATCCTGTGCCCCCAACTTTTTGCAGACGGGTACTGGTGGTAACTGAACCTGACTAGCCAGGCCCGGAGCCAGTGCAATGCTGAAAGACACTTAGAATACAGTTAAAACACCTACATACACTAGGGTACACTATGGGTTGGGCTACCCCTGTGATTGGCATGACCTCTCCTGTAAGGCCCTAGTACATAATAGGGCAGGGGGATTAACACTACCTCTAACTAAGAGGTGCAGAAGGAGGCAAGAGAAGTGCAGAAAGAAGCAACAGAGGTTCCGAAAGAGGCAAGCGAGGTGCAAAAAAAAAGCAAGTGAAGTGCAGAAAGAGGGAAAAGAGGTACATAAAGAGACAACAGGGGTGCATAAAGAAGCAAGACAGGTGCAGAAAGAAGCATGGAAAGTGCAGAATGAAGCAACAGGGGTGCTGAAAGAGGCAAGAGATGTGTAGAAAGGAGCAAGTGAGGTGCAGAAAGAGCCAACAGAGGTGCAAAAAGAGGCAAGAGAGGTGCAGAAACAGGCAAGAGAAGTAAGTGCACAAAGAGGCAAGAGAATTGCTGAAAGAAGCAACAGAGGTGTAGAAAGAAGCAAGAAAAGTGCAGAAAGAGGCAAGTGAGATGCAAAAACAGGCAGGAAAGGTACAGAAAGAGGGAATACGAGTGCAGAAAGAGACAACAGGGATGCAGAAAGAAGCAAATGAGGTGCAGAAAGAGGCAACAGACGTGCAGAAAGAGGGAAGAGAACTGCAGAAAAAGGCAAGAAAAGTGCAGAAAGAGGCAAAAGAGGTACATAAAGAGACAACAGGGGTGCAGAAAGAAGCAAGACAGGTGCAGAAAGAAGCATGGAAAGTGCAGAATGAAGCAACAGGGGTGCAGAAAGAGGCAAGAGAAGTGTAGACAGGAGCAAGTGAGGTGCAGAAAGAGCCAACAGAAGTGCAAAAAGAGGCAAGAAAGGTGCAGAAACAGGCAAGAAAAGTGCACAAAGAGGCAAGAGAATTGCTGAAAGAAGCAACAGAGGTGTAGAAAGAAGCAAGAGAGGTGCAGAAACAGGCAAGAGAAGTGCACAAAGAGGCAAGAGAATTGCTGAAAGAAGCAACAGAGGTGTAGAAAGAAGCAAGAAAAGTGCAGAAAGAGGCCAGTGAGATGCAAAAACAGGCAGGAAAGGTACAGAAAGAGGGAAGACGAGTGCAGAAAGAGACAACAGGGGTGCAGAAAGAAGCAAATGAGGAGCAGAAAGAGGCAACAGACGTGGAGAAAGATGGAAGAGAACTGCAGAAAAAGGCAAGAAAAGTGTAGAAAGAGGCAAAAGAGGTACATAAAGAGACAACAGGGGTGCAGAAAGAAGCAAGACAGGTGCATAAAGAAGCATGGAAAGTGCATAATGAAGCAACAGGGGTGCAGAAAGAGGCAAGAGAGGTGCACAAAGAGGCGAGAGAGTTACAGAAAGAGGCAAGTGAAGAGCAGAAGGAGGCAAGAGAACTGCAGAAAGAGGCAATAGAGGTGCAGAAAGAGGCAAGTGAGATGCAGAAACAGGCAGGAAAGGTACAGAAAGAGGGAAGACGAGTGCAGAAAGAGACAACAGGGGTGCAGAAAGAAGCAAATGAGGTGCAGAAAGAGGCAACAGACGTGCAGAAAGAGGGAAGAGAGGTGCAGAAAAAGGCAAGAAAAGTGCAGAAAGAGGCAAAAGAGGTACATAAAGAGACACCAGGGGTGCAGAAAGAAGCAAGACAGGTGCAGAAAGAAGCATGGAAAGTGCAGAATGAAGCAACAGGGGTGCAGAAAGAGGCAAGAGAAGTGTAGAAAGGAGCAAGTGAGGTGCAGAAAGAGGCAACAGACGTGCAAAAAGAGGCAAGAGAGGTGCAGAAACAGGCAAGAGAAGTGCACAAAGAGGCAAGAGAATTGCTGAAAGAAGCAACAGAGGTGTAGAAAGAAACAAGAAAAGTGCAGAAAGAGGCAAGTGAGATGCAAAAACAGGCAGGAAAGGTACAGAAAGAGGGAAGACGAGTGCAGAAAGAGACAACAGGGGTGCAGAAAGAAGCAAATGAGGTGCAGAAAGAGGCAACAGACGTGCAGAAAGATGGAAGAGAACTGCAAAAAAAGGCAAGAAAAGTGCAGAAAGAGGCAAAAGAGGTGCACAAAGAGGCGAGAGAGTTACAGAAAGAGGCAATAGAGGTGCAGAAAGAGGCAAGTGAGATGTAAAAACAGGCAGGAAAGGTACAGAAAGAGGGAAGACGAGTGCAGAAAGAGACAACAGGGGTGCAGAAAGAAGCAAATGAGGTGCAGAAAGAGGCAACAGACGTGCAGAAAGAGGCAAGTGAGATGCAAAAACAGGCAGGAAAGGTACAGAAAGAGGGAAGACAAGTGCAGAAAGAGGCAACAGATGCGCAGAAAGATGGAAGATAACTGCAGAAAAAGGCAAGAAAAGTGCAGAAAGAGGCAGAAGAGGTACATAAAGAGACAACAGGGGTGCAGAAAGAAGCAAGACAGGTGCAGAAAGAAACATGGAAAGTGCAGAATGAAGCAACAGGGGTGCAGAAAGAGGCAAGAGAGGTGCACAAAGAGGCAAGAGAGTTACAGAAAGAGGCAAGTGAAGTGCAGAAGGAGGCAAGAGAACTGCAGAAAGAGGCAATAGAGGTGCAGAAAGAGGCAAGTGAGATGTAAAAACAGGCAGGAAAGGTACAGAAAGAGGGAAGACGAGTGCAGAAAGAGACAAAAATGGTGCAGAAAGAAGCAAATGAGGTGCAGAAAGAGGCAACAGGCGTGCAGAAAGAGGGAAGAGAACTGCAGAAAAAGGCAAGAAAAGCGCAGAAAGAGACAAAAGAGGTACATAAAGAGACAACAGGGGTGCAGAAAGAAGCAAGACAGGTGCAGAAAGAAGCATGGAAAGTGCAGAATGAAGCAACAGGGGTGCAGAAAGAGGCAAGAGAAGTATAGAAAGGAGCAAGTGAGGTGCAGAAAGAGCCAACAGAGGTGCAAAAAGAGGCAAGAGAGGTGAAGAAACAGGCAAGACAAGTGCACAAAGAGGCAAGAGAATTGCTGAAAGAAGCAACAGAGGTGTAGAAAGAAGCAAGAAAAGTGCAGAAAGAGGCAAGTGAGATGCAAAAACAGGCAGGAAAGGTACAGAAAGAGGGAAGACGAGTGCAGAAAGAGACAACAGGGGTGCAGAAAGAAGCAAATGAGGTGCAGAAAGAGGCAAAAGACGTGCAGAAAGATGGAAGAGAACTGCAGAAAAAGGCAAGAAAAGTGCAGAAAGTGGCAAAAAAGATACATAAAGAGACAACAGCGGTGCAGAAAGAAGCAACAGGTGCAGAAAGAAGCATGGAAAGTGCAGAAGGAAGCAACAGGGGTGCAGAAAGAGGCAAGAAAGGTGCACAAAGAGGTGAGAGAGTTACAGAAAGAGGCAAGTGACATGCAGAAGGAGGCAAGAGAACTGCAGAAAGAGGCAATAGAGGTGCAGAAAGAGGCAAGTGAGACGTAAAAACAGGCAGGAAAGGTACAGAAAGAGGGAAGACGAGTGCAGAAAGAGACAAGGGTGCAGAATGAAGCAAATGAGGTGCAGAAAGAGGCAACAGATGTGCAGAAAGAGGGAAGAGAACTGCAGAAAAAGGCAAGAAAAGTGCAGAAAGAGACAAAAGAGGTACATAAAGAGACAACAGGGGTGCAGAAAGAAGCAAGACAGGTGCAGAAAGAAGCATGGAAAGTGCAGAATGAAGCAACAGGGGTGCAGAAAGAGGCAAGAGAAGTGTAGAAAGGAGCAAGTGAGGTGCAGAAAGAGCCAACAGAGGTGCAAAAAGAGGCAAGAGAGGTGCAGAAACAGGCAAGAGAAGTGCACAAAGAGGCAAGAGAATTGCTGAAAGAAGCAACAGAGGTGTAGAAAGAAGCAAGAAAAGTGCACAAAGAGGCAAGTGAGATGCAAAAACAGGCAAGAAAGGTACGGAAAGAGGGAAGGCGAGTGCAGAAAGAGACAAAAGAGGTACATAAAGAGACAATAGGGGTGCAGAAAGAAGCAAGACAGGTGCAGAAAGAAGCATGGAAAGTGCAGAATGAAGCAACAGGGGTGCAGAAAGAGGCAAGAGAAGTGTAGAAAGGAGCAAGTGAGGTGCAGAAAGAGCCAACAAAGGTGCAAAAAGAGGCAAGAGAGGTGCAGAAACAGGCAAGAGAAGTGCACAAAGAGGCAAGAGAATTGCTGAAAGAAGCAACAGAGGTGTAGAAAGAAGCAAGAAAAGTGCAGAAAGAGGCAAGTGAGATTCAAAAACAGGCAGGAAAGGTACTGAAAGAGGGAAGACGAGTACAGAAAAGAGACAACAGGGGTGCAGAAAGAAGCAAATGAGGTGCAGAAAGAGGCAACAGACGTGCAGAAAGAGGGAAGAGAGGTGCAGAAAAAGGCAAGAAAAGTGCAGAAAGAGGCAAAAGAGGTATCTAAAGAGACAACAGGGGTGCAGAAAGAAGCAAGACAGGTGCAGAAAGAAGCATGGAAAGTGCAGAATGAAGCAACAGGGATGCAGAAAGAGGCAAGAGAGGTGCACAAAGAGGCGAGAGAGTTACAGAAAGAGGCAAGTGAAGTGCAGAAGGAGACAAGAGAACTGCAGAAAGAGGCAATAGAGGTGCAGAAAGAGGCAAGTGAGATGCAAAAACAGGCAGGAAAGGTACAGAAAGAGGGAAGACGAGTGCAGAAAGAGTCAACAGGGGTGCAGAAAGAAGCAAATGAGGTGCAGAAAGAGGCAACAGACGTGCAGAAAGAGGGAAGAGAGGTGCAGAAAAAGGCAAGAAAAGTGCAGAAAGAGGCAAAAGAGGTATATAAAGAGACAGAAGTGGTGCAGAAAGAAGCAAGACAGGTGCAGAAAGAAGCATGGAAAGTGCAGAATGAAGCAACAGGGGTGCAGAAAGAGGCAAGAGGAGTGTAGAAAGGAGCAAGTGAGGTGCAGAAAGAGCCAACAGAGGTGCAAAAAGAGGCAAGAGAGGTGCAGAAACAGGCAAGAGAAGTGCACAAAGAGGCAAGAGAATTGCTGAAAGAAGCAACAGAGGTGTAGAAAGAAGCAAGTAAAGTGCAGAAAGAGGCAAGTGAGATGCAAAAATAGGCAGGAAAGGTACAGAAAGAGGGAAGACGAGTGCAGAAAGAGACAACAGGGGTGCAGAAAGAAGCAAATGAGGTGCAGAAAGAGGCAACAGACGTGCAGAAAGAGGGAAGAGAGGTGCAGAAAAAGGCAAGAAAAGTGCAGAAAGAGGCAAAAGAGGTACATAAAGAAGCATGGAAAGTGCAGAATGAAGCAACAGGGGTGCAGAAAGGCAAGAGAAGTGTAGAAAGGAACAAGTGAGGTGCAGAAAGAGCCAACAGATGTGTAAAAAGAGGCAAGAGAGGTGCAGAAACAGGCAAGAGAAGTGCACAAAGAGGCAAGAGAATTGCTGAAAGAAGCAACAGAGGTGTAGAAAGAAGCAAGAAAAGTGCACAAAGAGGCAAGTGAGATGCAAAAACAGGCAAGAAAGGTACGGAAAGAGGGAAGGCGAGTGCAGAAAGAGACAAAAGAGGTACATAAAGAGACAATAGGGGTGCAGAAAGAAGCAAGACAGGTGCAGAAAGAAGCATGGAAAGTGCAGAATGAAGCAACAGGGGTGCAGAAAGAGGCAAGAGAAGTGTAGAAAGGAGCAAGTGAGGTGCAGAAAGAGCCAACAAAGGTGCAAAAGAGGCAAGAGAGGTGCAGAAACAGGCAAGAGAAGTGCACAAAGAGGCAAGAGAATTGCTGAAAGAAGCAACAGAGGTGTAGAAAGAAGCAAGAAAAGTGCAGAAAGAGGCAAGTGAGATTCAAAAACAGGCAGGAAAGGTACTGAAAGAGGGAAGACGAGTACAGAAAGAGACAACAGGGGTGCAGAAAGAAGCAAATGAGGTGCAGAAAGAGGCAACAGACGTGCAGAAAGAGGGAAGAGAGGTGCAGAAAAAGGCAAGAAAAGTGCAGAAAGAGGCAAAAGAGGTATCTAAAGAGACAACAGGGGTGCAGAAAGAAGCAAGACAGGTGCAGAAAGAAGCATGGAAAGTGCAGAATGAAGCAACAGGGATGCAGAAAGAGGCAAGAGAGGTGCACAAAGAGGCGAGAGAGTTACAGAAAGAGGCAAGTGAAGTGCAGAAGGAGGCAAGAGAACTGCAGAAAGAGGCAATAGAGGTGCAGAAAGAGGCAAGTGAGATGCAAAAACAGGCAGGAAAGGTACAGAAAGAGGGAAGACGAGTGCAGAAAGAGTCAACAGGGGTGCAGAAAGAAGCAAATGAGGTGCAGAAAGAGGCAACAGAAGTGCAGAAAGAGGGAAGAGAGGTGCAGAAAAAGGCAAGAAAAGTGCAGAAAGAGGCAAAAGAGGTATATAAAGAGACAGAAGTGGTGCAGAAAGAAGCAAGACAGGTGCAGAAAGAAGCATGGAAAGTGCAGAATGAAGCAACAGGGGTGCAGAAAGAGGCAAGAGAAGTGTAGAAAGGAGCAAGTGAGGTGCAGAAAGAGCCAACAGAGGTGCAAAAAGAGGCAAGAGAGGTGCAGAAACAGGCAAGAGAAGTGCACAAAGAGGCAAGAGAATTGCTGAAAGAAGCAACAGAGGTGTAGAAAGAAGCAAGTAAAGTGCAGAAAGAGGCAAGTGAGATGCAAAAATAGGCAGGAAAGGTACAGAAAGAGGGAAGACGAGTGCAGAAAGAGACAACAGGGGTGCAGAAAGAAGCAAATGAGGTGCAGAAAGAGGCAACAGACGTGCAGAAAGAGGGAAGAGAGGTGCAGAAAAAGGCAAGAAAAGTGCAGAAAGAGGCAAAAGAGGTACATAAAGAAGCATGGAAAGTGCAGAATGAAGCAACAGGGGTGCAGAAAGGCAAGAGAAGTGTAGAAAGGAACAAGTGAGGTGCAGAAAGAGCCAACAGATGTGTAAAAAGAGGCAAGAGAGGTGCAGAAACAGGCAAGAAAAGTGCACAAAGAGGCAAGAGAATTGCTGAAAGAAGCAACAGAGGTGTAGAAAGAAGCAAGAAAAGTGCAGAAAGAGGAAAGTGAGATGCAAAAACAGGCAGGAAAGGTACAGAAAGAGGGAAGACGAGTGCAGAAAGAGACAACAGGGGGGCAGAAAGAAGCAAATGAGGTGCAGAAAGAGGCAACAGACCTGCAGAAAGAGGCAAAAGAGGTACATAAAGAGACACAGGGCTGCAGAAAGAAGCAAGACAGGTGCAGAAAGAAGCATGGAAAGTGCAGAATGAAGCAACAGGGATGCAGAAAGAGGCAAGAGAGGTGCACAAAGAGGCGAGAGAGTTACAGAAAGAGGCAAGCGAAGTGCAGAAGGAGGCAGGAGAACTGCAGAAAGAGGCAATAGAGGTGCAGAAAGAGGCAAGTGAGATGCAAAAACAGGCAGGAAAGGTACAGAAAGAGCGAGGACGAGTGCAGAAAGAGACAACAGGGGTGCAGAAAGAAGCAAATGAGGTGCAGAAAGAGGCAACAGACGTGCAGAAAGAGGGAAGAGAAGTGCAGAAAATGGCAAGAAAAGTGCAGAAAGAGGCAACAGAGGTACATAAAGAGACACCAGGGTGCAGAAATAAGCAAGACAGGTGCAGAAAGAAGCATGGAAAGTGCAGAATGAAGCAACAGGGGTGCAGAAAGAGGCAAGAGAAGTGTAGAAAGGAGCAAGTGAGGTTCAGAAAGAGACAACAGAGGTGCAAAAGAGGCAAGAGAGGTGCAGAAACAGGCAAGAGAAGTGCACAAAGAGGCAAGAGAATTGCTGAAAGAAGCAACAGAAGTGTAGAAAGAAGCAAGAAAAGTGCAGGAAGAGGCAAGTGAGATGCAAAAACAGGCAGGAAAGGTACAGAAAGAGGGAAGACGAGTGCAGAAAGAGACAACAGAGGTGCAGAAAGAAGCAAATGAGGTGCAGAAAGAGGCAACAGATGTGCAGAAAGATGGAAGAGAACTGCAGAAAAAGGCAAGAAAAGTGCAGAAAGAGGCAGAAGAGGTACATAAAGAGACAACAGGGGTGCAGAAAGAAGCAAGACAGGTGCAGAAAGAAACATGGAAAGTGCAGAATGAAGCAACAGGGGTGCAGAAAGACGCAAGAGAGGTGCACAAAGAGGCGAGAGAGTTAGAGAAAGAGGCAAGTGAAGTGCAGAAGGAGGCAAGAGAACTGCAGAAAGAGGCAATAGAGGTGCAGAAAGAGGCAAGTGAGATGTAAAAACAGGCAGGAAAGGTACAGAAAGAGGGAAGACGAGTGCAGAAAGAGACAAAAAGGGTGCAGAAAGAAGCAAATGAGGTGCAGAAAGAGGCAACAGGCGTGCAGAAAGAGGGAAGAGAACTGCAGAAAAAGGCAAGAAAAGTGCAGAAAGAGACAAAAGAGGTACATAAAGAGACAACAGGGGTGCAGAAAGAAGCAAGACAAGTGCAGAAAGAAGCATGGAAAGTGCAGAATGAAGCAACAGGGGTGCAGAAAGAGACAAGAGAAGTATAGAAAGGAGCAAGTGAGGTACAGAAAGAGCCAACAGAGGTGCAAAAAGAGGCAAGAGAGGTGAAGAAACAGGCAAGACAAGTGCACAAAGAGGCAAGAGAATTGCTGAAAGAAGCAACAGAGGTGTAGAAAGAAGCAAGAAAAGTGCACAAAGAGGCAAGTGAGATGCAAAAACAGGCAGGAAAGGTACAGAAAGAGGGAAGACGAGTGCAGAAAGAGACAACAGGGGTGCAGAAAGAAGCAAATGAGGTGCTGAAAGAGGCAACAGACGTGCAGAAAGATGGAAGAGAACTGCAGAAAAAGGCAAGAAAAGTGCAGAAAGTGGCAACAAAGATACATAAAGAGACAACAGCGGTGCAGAAAGAAGCAACAGGTGCAGAAAGAAGCATGGAAAGTGCAGAAGGAAGCAACAGCGGTGCAGAAAGAGGCAAGAGAGGTGCACAAAGAGGTGAGAGAGTTACAGAAAGAGGCAAGTGACATGCAGAAGGAGGCAAGAGAACTGCAGGAAGAGTGCAATAGAGGTGCAGAAAAAGGCAAGTGAGATGTAAAAACAGGCAGGAAAGGTACAGAAAGAGGGAAGACGAGTGCAGAAAGAGACAACAAGTGTGCAGAATGAAGCAAATGAGGTGCAGAAAGAGCCAACAGAGGTGCAAAAGAGGCAAGAGAGGTGCAGAAACAAGCAAGACAAGTGCACAAAGAGGCACGAGAATTGCTGAAAGAAGCAACAGAGGTGTAGAAAGAAGCAAGAAAAGTGCACAAAGAGGCAAGTGAGATGCAAAAACAGGCAGGAAAGGTACGGAAAGAGGGAAGGCGAGTTCAGAAAGAGACAACAGGGGTGTAGAAAGAAGCAATGAGGTGCAGAAAGAGGCAACAGACGTGCAGAAAGAGGGAAGAGAGGAGCAGAAAAGGCAAGAAAAGTGCAGAAAGAGGCAAAAGAGGTATCTAAAGAGACAACAGGGGTGCAGAAAGAAGCAAGACAGGTGCAGAAAGAAGCATGGAAAGTGCAGAATGAAGCAACAGGGATGCAGAAAGAGGCAAGTGTGGTGCACAAAGAGGCGATAGAGTTACAGAAAGAGGCAAGTGAAGTGCAGAAGGAGGCAAGAGAACTGCAGAAAGAGGCAATAGAGGTGCAGAAAGAGGCAAGTGAGGTGCAAAAACAGGCAGGAAAGGTACAGAAAGAGGGAAGACGAGTGCAGAAAGAGACAACAGGGGTGCAGAAAGAAGCAAATGAGGTGCAGAAAGAGGCAACAGACGTGCAGAAAGAGGGAAGAGAGGTGCAGAAAAAGGCAAGAAAAGTGCAGAAAGAGGCGAAAGAGGTATATAAAGAGACACCAGGGGTGCAGAAAGAAGCAAGACAGGTGCAGAAAGAAGCATGGAAAGTGCAGAATGAAGCAACAGGGGTGCAGAAAGAGGCAAAAAAAGTGTAGAAAGGAGCAAGTGAGGTGCAGAAAGAGCCAACAGAGGTGCAAAAAGAGGCAAGAGAGGTGCAGAAACAGGCAAGAGAAGTGCACAAAGAGGCAAGAGAATTGCTGAAAGAAGCAACAGAGGTGTAGAAAGAAGCAAGAAAAGTGCAGAAAGAGGCAAGTGAGATGCAAAAACAGGCAGGAAAGGTACAGAAAGAGGGAATACGAGTGCAGAAAGAGACAACAGGGATGCAGAAAGAAGCAAATGAGGTGCAGAAAGAGGCAACAGACGTGCAGAAAGAGGGAAGAGAGGTGCAAAAAAGTGCAGAAAGAGGCAAAAGAGGTACATAAAGAGACAACAGGGGTGCAGAAAGAAGCAAGACAGGTGCAGAAAGAAGCATGGAAAGTGCAGAATGAAGCAACAGGAGTGCAGAAAGAGGCAAGAGAGGTGCACAAAGAGGCGAGAGAGTTACAGAAAGAGGCAAGTGACATGCAGAAGGGAGGCAAGAGAACTGCAGAAAGAGGCAATAGGAGGTGCAGAAAGAGGCAAGTGAGATGTAAAAACAGGCAGGAAAGGTACAGAAAGAGGGAAGACGAGTGCAGAAAGAGACAACAGGGGTGCAGAAAGAAGCAAATGAGGTGCAGAAAGAGGCAACAGACGTGCAGAAAGAGGGAAGAGAGGTGCAGAAAAAGGCAAGAAAAGTGCAGAAAGAGGCAAAAGAGGTACATAAAGAGACACCGAGGGTGCAGAAAGAAGCAAGACAGGTGCATAAAGAAGCATGGAAAGTGCAGAATGAAGCAACAGGGGTGCAGAAAGAGTCAAGAGAAGTGTAGAAAGGAGCAAGTGAGGTGCAGAAAGAGGCAACAGACGTGCAAAAGAGGCAAGAGAGGTGCAGAAACAGGCAAGAGAAGTGCACAAAGAGGCAAGAGAATTGCTGAAAGAAGCAACAGAGGTGTAGAAAGAAGCAAGAAAAGTGCAGAAAGAGGCAAGTGAGATGCAAAAACAGGCAGGAAAGGTACAGAAAGAGGGAAGACGAGTGCAGAAAGAGACAACAGGGGTGCAGAAAGAAGCAAATGAGGTGCAGAAAGAGGCAACAGACGTGCAGAAAGATGGAAGAGAACTGCAGAAAAAGGCAAAGAAAAGTGCAGAAAGAGGTGGCGTTCCCCGGGGCTGTGGGAGCCCCCGCAGGCCCCCACACCATTATTTTATATTGCCCCCGGGACCTGGCCCACCCAGTGGCTTTTACTAACGAAGTGCGGGAGCCCAGCGCTTCATTTTTTTGTAATAATTTCTGCCGGATTCGCGGACCCTACGCGAAATCGGCCGAAATTATTTTTAAAAAATGCTTTTTTTTGGCCTGGGGTCCTTGTGGGACCCCCTGAGCAGGTCTAGGGGGTCAGGGTGTTTCTACCCTGCCCCCTTTTCTTCTTTTTCAACCTTTTTCTCACTCATTTCTTGTGACTCTGTTCTACCGAGTCACAAGATGGCTGCCAACACTTCCTGGTTTGGAGTGTTGGCAGCCAATCAGAGGCAAGCTTGTGCTCGGGAGGAGATGTGTGGTTAGGCTCCGCCCAGATATCGAAAGCTTTCTTTTTTTTAATTTCTCAGGAACTACTGAACGGACTTACACCATTTAAAAAAAAGGTCGCTTTCTGAACCAAGCGCTACCTTTTTTGCCAAATTTGGTGTAATTCCGTTCAGCAGTTCGGGCTGTAGCTTTGTCTAAAGTTTCCTATGGAAATTAACCTGGGGAAAACGTGTTTTGAGACCCCCATTTTTTCTCGGCCCCCGCTTGACAAATCAGCCTGAAACTTTCAAGACAGGAGCTGACCGGAGCGCCCCACTAGTTTTGAAAATTTCGCGAAGATTCGTCAACCGGCGCCAAAGTTATTGGGAAAAGAAAAAACACTTTTTGAATAGAAACGAGGTCCTAACTATAACTACCTACTGGCGAAACGCGTCATAGCGGAAATTTCGAAATAAATAGAAGAATGAAATAGCAATGATTCCCCTGTGTCGGTGTCTGATCTGTATGGAGTTCAGAATTGGTTCGAATATATATATATATATATATCTATATATATATATTTTTTTTTCTGCAATGTGATCCTATGACCCAGGGCGCTCGTCAGCGGGTGCTCTGCGTAGGGGCCGGATCCTGGCCCAAAGACATCAATTTTGAAACGAAGGACGCGGCACACAAAGTTTGGATTAAGCTTACTTTATTTCAAGTTAGGTTCAGCACTCAGACCAACGCGTTTCAGCCTACACGGCCTTGATCACGGTTAGTGAGTCTTTCTTTGTTTCTACTATTTATCCCATATTTGCCTCAATGTGGCATTATGGGAGTTGTAGTATGTACACTTTCAATTAACTTTATTTACATTTATACAAACAAAAAGAAGGCATTTTTTCAGGTCTTTCATATTTGATTAAGGCGATCTGCCTTGTCTAGATTCTGATCCTAAATTCGGATATATCAATGGTATAGTACCAGACAGCTTAATCATTCATTTCCATTTGATACAGTTGGTGCACTCTTACTTTGAATTTTAAGTGATGTCATCAGTGATGTCATTTGAGATGTCATCAGTGATGTCATCAGTGATGTCACTGACCATGCCATGAATGATGTAATATGTGACGTCATGAGCAGTGCATTGCGGGGGCGCAAGTTATAGTTAACTGAACTAACTATAACGGTGGAATTTCTCTGGTTTTGTACGAGTGAAATGTCCACCTAACTATAACGTCCCTGAAACCTATGGTTTTTTCAGTGAATTTCAAAGGTTTTTTAAATGTTAATTTCTAACTATAACGTCTGTAAAACCTATGGTTTTTTCAGTGAATTTCAAAGGTTTTTTAAATGCTAATTTCTTACTATAACGCCTATAAAACCTATGGTTTTTTCAGTGAATTTCTAAGGTTTTTTAAATGCTAATTTCTAATTATAATGTTCATTAAACCTATGGTTTTTTCAGTGATTTTAAATTATAATTCCATTCTGAACCTAGTGAAAACAGCCGATATCGCCAGTTTTCCAACAATAGCTTCCGCAAAAAAATTCGCCACAAATGAGAGCGACAACTAACACTAATAATATGCAGAGTTGACGTTCCTGTGCAAAAATAACACGAAAACACCAGTTCCCGATATTTTCAACGAGCAGCCAAATCTGGGGTGCGATCCAAAAACAGGCGATAAGCTGCGTTAGCAGTAAGAATTTAACATCTGCCTTTACTGGTGTAAAGCAGGATGACTACCTACAGTGTGAAAGGGAGCCCAGCCCATAACCACATCTAAAGACCAACACATGTCATAGAGCTACTGACCATGCAGCTCCGACACCCAAGAAGGCCACAACACCCACTGCCATCACCCTCAGGACCTCCCCCGGACCACCCCCTCCCTACTACCACCGAGGCAGCGCAGAACAGGACAGCAGACCCTTCAAAAACGGCATGGTCCCTCAGCCACACAATAGCTGAATGTTGGGAGATGTGGCAACCAAGTATGTGTGAAGGACGCAAGTCACCCATCAATAAAAATGCACACAATACCAAGTGTAGCGGTGATGTGGTGGACAGACCTCACTATGCAGAGCACAAACCTCTCCATGTGGACATATACTGCTGGTGCTTGTAGTGTTGTGGACAATATACGCAACCATGTTACCTCAGGCAGCGGGGAAGATCTCGGTCATGTAGCTGTGTTGTCCCCCCCTGGAAGCGGAAGCGGAGTGGGCTGGTCCAACGTACGCCAGCGTAGGAGTATGAATAAATAGGCTGGGGCTCTGGGCGTGGTTCACTTGTGGGAAGGCCAAAGAGTCTGCCAGGGCGCAAGCCCTCACCCTGCCACGAGGCCTCCGCCGTGACCGCCGGCCTCCTCGACACAGGCCCCCTGCGAACCCAGCAGCTGAGCACCACAGACTTATGTCTGTACAGACTACTGCCTTCGATCTACACTGCGGACAGCAGGGCTCACAATTCAGATCGAGTCCCGATTGCAGATGACGCAGTCCAGTAGGCAAGAGACATTGTTCCCAGAGCGGCCCGCCCGGACCACGCATCATCGCAGGCTGCGCACACGCTGAGTGATTCAGGTGCCACTAACTTAGTGCACCACAAGTCATCGCCACCTAGCCTTATTAAGGCAGAATTCATTAGACAAAAGACATTGCTACCAGTGTGGCCCGGCCGGACCACGCATCATCGCAGGCTGCGTACACGCTGAGTGCTTCAGGTGCCACTAACTCAGTGCACCACAAGTCAACGCCATGTGGACTTATTAAGACAGAATTCATTAGGCAAAAGACATTGCTACCAGTGCGGCCCGCCCGGACCACGCATCATCGCAGGCTCCACACACGCTGGTTGCTTCAGGTGACACTAACTATACAGCTCAACTCAACGCCACGTGGCTGTGGGCCCTTGCTGACCGCTGCCTCCGGCCTACACTGCGGTCATCAGGGCTCACATTTAAAATTGACTCTTGATTCATTAATTGCAGAGTCCAGTAGGCAACTAAGTATTACGTCCCTAAAACCTACATAATATCCTTTTAGTATCCTTGCTTCAAGAACTTGTTTTATATCAGTTATAGCTTTAGTACAATGACCAACTTCATCTTGCAAGTCCAAAGGAACACTGAATGGTAGTCTACACTGCGGACAGCAGAGCTCAACATTTGAATTCAGTCTTGATTTATTAATTGCAGACAGAATTGTACTCTATGTCCTCGAATTTTGTCAAGAGGAAGTGACAAAAAGCATTCCTTGATGTCTGTGCTGACTACTGCCTTCGATCTACACTGCGGTCAGCAGGGTTCACAATTCAGATCGAGTCGCGATTGCAGATGACGCAGTCCAGTAGGCAAGAGACATTGCATCATCGCTGGCTGCGCACATGCTGAGTGCCACACCTACCACTAACTCTATGCAGCTCAAGTGAACGCCACGTGGCTGTGGACTCTTCCTGACCACTGCCTCCGGCCTACACTGCGGTCAGCAGGGCTCACAATTCAGATCGAGTCGTGATTGCAGATGACGCAGTCCAGTAGGCAAGAGACATTGCATCATCGCTGGCTGCGCACACGCTGAGCGCCACACCTACCACTAACTGTATGCAGCTCAAGTCAACGCCACGTGGCTGTAGGCCCTTCCTGACCGCTGCCTCCAGCCTACACTATGCTCAGCAGGGCTCACAATTCAAAATCAGTCTTCATTCATTAATTTCAGAGTCCAGTAGGCAACTAACTATAACGTCCCTCAAACCTACATATTTCGACAGTGTATTCCATAAATGTTTCATCTTTTGTTCCATACACCTACACTGCGGTTAGCAGAGCTCCCAATTTAAATTGAGACATGATTTATTTATTGCAGACAGAATTGTACTCTATGTCCTCGAATTTTGTAAACAGGAAGTGACTAAAAGCATTCTTCGATGTCTGTGCTGACTACTGCCTTCGATCTACACTTCGGATAGCAGGGCTCACAATTTACATCGAGTCGCGATTGCAGATGACTCAGTCCAATAGGCAACAGACGTTGCGTGGTGCTCGCCCGCACCACGCATCATTGCTCGCTGCGTACACGCTGAATGTTTCTGATGCCCCTATCTCAGTGGAGCACAACTCATGGACCCTTTATGATACAATGTTTTGTGTATAATTTCACATGTGCTGCCCCTACCTCAGTGTACCACAAGTCATGGACCCTTTACGATACAATCTTCTGTGTATTATTTCACATCTGTTGCCCCTACCTTAGTGCAGCACAAATCATTGACCCTTTATGATTGAATCTATGTGTCTGATCCAATGATTACTGTTGTACTTGTTGCCAGCACCAACCATTCCCGGAGGGCTGGCTTACACTCACCCCACACGCATCCAGCACAGACGGCACTGGACATGTGACCCTGGTAATAAAAATGAGTCGAGCGCACGTGCCCGTACCCAGTTCCACTATCTATCTGTCTCCGTGTGTTCATTATGTATGCAAGATGCCGCCCCTGGGCACTACCACATTACATTGTGCTGTGGACAGCGTATGCAACCATGTTACCTCTGGCAGTGGGGAAAACTTCGGTTATGTAACTTTCTCTCGGTCATTGTACAAGTACGTACGTAGAGACTGGATCATTAGAGTACTGCAAGGAGAGTGTATAGTGAATTTATAAGTGCTTGGGGATTGGCGGAGTAATTCTATAAGTACATATGTTGGCACAGCCTAACCCCGAACAGAAGCTTGGCTCTAATTGGCTGCCCTCCATGTGCCAAAAACTGAAACTTAAACTTTCCATGGCCCTGTATTGCTACAGCTGCAACACTCCACTGAATGTGCATTAAACATTCATATCCACACAGATGTGTCATGTCCACCATCTTTCATGTGTGGAACTATGGATGAATGTAGGGTCAGTGATTCCCTGTACCTTCCATGTTGGCCATGTTGTGGGACTTGGCTCACAGATTGACACATTGGCGCTTGCGACCCGGGTGACATCAGCACTACAACAGGGACACCCGCATCAGTTGATTCCTCATACAGCCCAGGACGGAGCCACGCCCATAACTCCGGAGTCATTCTTCACAGCCTCACACAGGCCAGCCCACTCCGCTTATGCTTACAGGGAAGGACAACAACGCTACATGGCCCAGATTTTCATTGCAGTGATCTGCTGGTCACACCCTAGTTGTCAGTACGCCACAGCCACTCCCTCACGGCTAGTATACACCCACACCACACCCATCCAGCACACGCGTCACAAGACACGTGACCCTGCCAATAAAAAAGACCGGGCGCACGTGCTCGATGCCATTTTAGAGTTGCTCGCACCGGATACACTGCGGCCGCCACAGGCACACCGGCACGTGACGGTGACTTTCGGTCCACTGAGGTACGGGTACCGTAACTGCTGAGCGGGTGTGCAGCCTGCGGTGATGGCCCGTCCCGGCGGTCTGGACAGCTCAGGTTTTGTGTGCCCTGCTGGACCGCAGTGTAGGTCTGAGCCATCAGACAGCGCAGGCCTACCGCCACGTGGCGTCGCCTCGCTGGTCACAGAGTTAGTGGCACCGCAAGGGCTGAGCGGGTGTGCAGCCTGCGATGAAAAGCCCGGTGCACTGGTATGTCCTCTGCCATGGCGAAATCAAGACCCAGCACCAAATGTGAGACCTGGTGGCCTGCGGAGCGGGGCTGCATGACATGCAGGGTGTGGTGTCCGCGGGCCCAGGGCTTGGGGCTTGCAGCGGCACGTGGTAGGCCCTCTTTTCTACATGCAGGTTGCGAAAGGTGAGCAGAGAGGCTTGTTAGCGCAGTGGCAGGCAGTCACCTCCGGGCAGTGGGAGTGGATGGGGTGCAGCAGCGGCGGACAGTCACCTCCGGGCAGTGGGAGTGGATGGGGTGCAGCAGCCTGGGTGCGCAGCGGCGAGCAGACACCTCTGGGCAGTGGAAGTGGATGGGGTGCAGCAGCCTGGATGCACAAAGGCGGGACAGAGAATTAGGCGTGTGCAGTTGTATGTACTCTGCCATTACTGATTCCATACTACGTTTCAGATGAGTAAGCTTGAGGGCTCCACTATGTCCCGGCACGTGGTTGGAGACACACCGGTGACGGAAAGGTGAGCTGTGAGGGTTTTGTCCACAGTGTCGGCACTCACTGTCCCTCTCCATCTCTTCCTTTCTCTCCCTCACACTCTTCTCTCTCTCCCTTCCTCTCTCTCTCACTCTATCTCTTCCTCTCTCTCACACTGTTTTTTTCTTTCTCTCTCTCTCTACCTCTCTCTCTTTCTCTCTCTCTCACTCTTCCTCTGTTTCTCTCTTCCTCTTTCTCACACTGTTTATCTCTTTCTCTCTCTCTTCCTCTCTCTCACTGTTTCTCTCTCTCTCACTCTTTCTCTCTGTCTACCTCTCACTCTTTCTTTCTTTCTCTCTCTCCTTTGATGGACGCATGACGCACAATCTTATCTTGCTTTTTGTCTAGCAGGCTGTGATTCACAGATTGACAACCCCCGCCGCGACACGGACCTCCCGCCACGAGGCGATGACTTCAGTTCCACTGAGTTAGTGCCACCAGAGCTGAGCGCGTGTGCACCCTGCGATGATGCGTGGCCATTCTGCAATCAACACCCGCTCTGAATTGTGAGCTCGGCTTGACTGCGTGTACGCAACTTGCGCCTGAGGAGGTTGGTTCTGGTGGACCCTTTTAGACACACGCCGGTGGCAGGAAGGTGAGCAGAGAGCCTTGTTTCCGCAGCAGCGAGCAGTCACCTCTGGGCGGTGGGAGTGGATAGTGTGCAGCACCCTGGGTGCACAAGAGCGGGCAGATACCTCAGAGCAGTGGAAGTGGATGGGGTGCAGCAGACTGGGTGCACAGGAGCGGGCAGAGGCCTCTAGGCAGTGGGAGTGGATGGGATGCAGCACTCTGGGTGCGCAGGAACGGGCAGTCACCTCCGGGCAGTGGGACTGGATGGGGCGCCCATCCTGGCTGCACAGCAGCGGGCAGACACCTCTGGGCAGTGGGAGTGGATGGGATACAGCAGCCTAGGTGCGCAGAGGCGGGCAGACACCTCTTGGCGGCGGGAGTCGATGGGGTGCAGCAGCCTGGGTGCGCAGGGGCGAAACAGAGAATTAGGCGTGTGCAGTTGTATGTACTCTGCCGTTACTGATTCTATACTATGTTTCAGATGACTAAACTTGAAGACTCTACTATGTCCCGGCACGGGTTGGAGACACACCGGTGGCAGAAAGGTGAGCTGTAAGGATTTTCTCCACAGTGTCAACACTCACTCTCCCTCTCCATCTCTTCCTTTCTGTCACTCACACTCTTTCTCTCTCTCTCACTCTGTATCTCTTCCTTCCTCTCTCTCACACTCTTTCTCTCTTTCTATGTCTCTTCCTCTCTCTCTCATTCTTTCTTTCTTTCTCTCTCTCTTCCTCTCTGTCTCACTCTTTCTCTCTTTCTCTCTCACTTCCTTGTATCTCACTCTTGCTCTCTTTCTCTATCTCTTCCTCTCTCTCTCACTCTCTCTCTTTCTCTGTCTTCCTATCTGTCTCACTCTTTCTTTCTCTGTCTTCCTCTCTCTCACTCTTTCTCTCTTTCTCTCTCTCTCTCCTTTCATGGACGCATGTCGCACAATCTTATCTTTCTTTTTGTCTTGCAGGCTGTGATTCACAAATTGTCGAGGGATGACACGCCATACCTGTACCTACTTTTATTTTGTTGTTTTCTTTAAATAAAATGTTTTATATGTAAATCCATAGATGACTGAGATTCTTATTTGTCCAACCTCACATGCATCTTCTTTACTATAATTGTGCGACATCAGCCAATTTGTTACGTTCCAGATTTCCTAACGTTGCTGTCACATTTGTTTGTGTGGGGGGTGAGGGGGATGACGGACAAGGGGCTGGTGGCGGGGGGTGTCGGAGCAGTGTTGGGTGTCCGAGCTGCATGATCGTTGGCTCCATTGCATCTGTTGTCATTCACCTATGGCTCTGGGTGGGCTCCCTTTCATATTGCAGGTTGTAGTCCGGCTTTACACCAGCTCAGAGCAGGTGTAAACTTTCTGCTACTAACGCACCTTATCGCCTGTTTTGTACTCTCTTCGACGATCTTGCTGGTGGTTGAGACACTTGCGAAGTGATGTGTTCGCTGCTTTTTGCACGAGAACGCCTACTCTACATCTCATTAGCAATATTTGCCGGACTCATCCGTGACGATGCTTTTTCAGGCTGCTATCGCCGCTAAACTGGTGATATGGGCTGTTTGCTCCAGCTTGTGAATGGTGCGTTAAATTTATCACCATTTTGGTTGCGATAAAGTGCCGTTAACTCGGCGATATGTCCTTGAGAATATACCCCACGGTGTTTCAAAGACTTAAGAAGTACTCGAGTGCCGCGCTGAGAGCCGCGCACCCATCGCTTTCACAAGTTTGCTATGACAGGGCGGGAGAGAGCGAGGGAGAGAGACAGAGTGAGATAGCACAAGCAGCGCAAGGCTGCACGGGCACCTGGCTCCACATACTAACATGTGTGTGTGCATCGCCATCCGTGCACAGGCAATTCCCCCACAATGCAGCCCACACAGACATCAATCACAGAACATCAGCAATGAAGGCAATGTGGTACAAAACTCCCCTCATACGGGTTCTGTGTCCGGTGTGTGTGGCGGGGTGATGGCTGCATGGCTGTGTGCCCCTGACACATCAGACTGCGTAGGTGATGGGGCTGCATCAGATGTCGTCCAGCACCTATGCAAAAACAATGTCTGGCTCACAGAGGCGGAGCTTGCCAAAGGGATACACCCCCGCACATAACACACCTTCTTAATTTCTAATTTACCTTCCTAGTTGGTATGCAGATTTCAAATGTCACAAACGCATGCAATTCTTTTCTTGTCACACAGTACATGTAATGCACCACTTTTATCAAGAATGGAACCAGTAATGGCACAATTTCCCTGTTCCTCCACACATAAATCCATGTAAAGAACAAATCAGAATAGTTCCTTATTTTTTTTAGATTGCAAAACCTCTTTATTGCTTATTTTTGAACTTTCCATATAAACTGTTTTGTTAAGGACACATACAGGTGAAAAGTTCAAGGTATTGTATCAACACTTTCTAGAACATTCTACGTACACGTGCAGGTTAAAAGTTCATCATTTTTTTAAACCTACCGATATTTTTTTTTGCAACATTTTCTCCAACATTTAATGGCACGTGGAGGTCAAAAGTTCACCATTCTTTCAAGTTTGAACTGCACCTTCCAAATACAATTAGCAGGTGTGGTTGAACTGAGCAAATTTCATCCTATAATATGTACTCCACGTATAAACTGCTTTTTATTAACCAATCACAAAGATGCTTTTCATCACAACTAATATACACCCTACTTTTTAGGACACAATACATTTCATCTCCCAATCCGTTAACGTTTTGTATGTAAAAAAAGTAGTTCCCCATGTTTAAACATATTCTTATTCTACGAACGGACTGCATGAGCTACAGACATTTATCCATATCTTCTAGCCATACCTTCAAAATGCTAGTGTGGATTGTAGGACATAGCTATGTTTTCTGGTGCAAGAGGTATGCAGAACAGAGACGTATTGACTTAGACCTAGGTTTACAAAATGTGTACATTAAATGGTTTGCACAGAGAGGATTGAAGTGGCACCAATTGCTCCCTTTGGTTAAAACCTGTTTGCATCTCCAACACCCTGATCTCATGATTGTGCACTGTGGTGGTAACGACCTAGGCACATTGACTGGGTAGGTTTCGAAATGCTTATGAAGAACACCTTTGGACAATTGATGTTACTTTTGCCTCAAACTGTCTTTGTATATTCCAATATATGCCAAAGACAGAAGTGGAAATGGTCAAAACAATTTTGTCATAAGATTGAAAAATCTAGGAAGAATGTCAACAAAGCTGTGTCTGCATACCTCAGAGACCATAGAATGGGGTCGATTTACAACAACAACATACGTTTTGATATCACTGATATCTACAGAAGTGATGGAGTACACTTCACAGATGAGGGAAACCGAATTTTCCTGATTAACCTGAAGCTGTGCATTCGCACTTACATGTAGCTCCAACTAATAAACAGAAGGGCTTTTTTTTAGAGCCGCCTTATATTCCCAATTTCGGCTCGCAGAGTGTCAGCTGCGATTCGGCTAGCAAAGGGACACCTGCAGGCCGTCGGGCAGGCTCGCAAAGGAAGAGCTGCGGCCCGTGGGCTCAGCTCGCAGAGGGAGACCTACGAGCCGTTGGCTCGCAAAAGCACAGCACCGTACCGGCTCGCAGAGGGAGAGCTGTGGCCTGACTCGCAGAGGGAGACCAACAGGCCTGCTAGCAGACACACTGCTATCAGTTAACGGGCTGGCTCGCACAGATACAGCTGCGAGCCATCCGAGCTGCAACCCGACGGGCTAACTCGCAGAGGGAGAGTAACGGGCCGACGGGCCTCCTAGCACAGACACAGCTACGAGCTAACGAGGTGGCTCACAGAGGTAGAGCAGCGGGCCCGACGGCTCGCAGACACAGAGCTGCGAGCCGACGGACAGGCTTCTAAAGGCATAGCCGCGAGCTGATAATGTGGGGAGAGGGAGCGTAAAAGGAGTATCTCGCACACACAGACCTGCGGGATATTTTCAGTATTGCCTCGCAGAGGTAGAATTACGGATCCGATGCCTTTTAGAGGGAGAGATGCGAGCTAACGGACTCAGTCACAAAATGGCTCACAGCTCGCAGTCGCAGAGCTGCGAGC
Organism: Calotriton arnoldi; assembly: GCA_963921515.1. Taxonomy (NCBI): domain Eukaryota; kingdom Metazoa; phylum Chordata; class Amphibia; order Caudata; family Salamandridae; genus Calotriton; species Calotriton arnoldi. The sequence continues at coordinate 146,490 of CAWUFW010018607.1, forward strand.
CGACGGACTTGCTTCTAAAGGCATAGCCGCGAGCTGGTGATATGGGGAGAGGGACCGCGAAAGGGGTATCTCGCACAGACAGAGCTGCGGTATATTTTTAGTGTTGCCTCGCAGAGGTAGAACTACAGACCTGATGCCTTGTAGAGGGAGAGTTGTGAGCTGACGGACTGAATCACAAAATGGCTGCCAACACTTCCTAGTTTCAACAATTCGCAACCAATGAGCCGCACGCTCGTGCTCGTAACGCCTCAGCCAATCAGATGTCAGAATTCTCAAATATCGATATCTGTAAATTTTGATATTTCTCTAAAACTACTGAACGGACTTACCCCATTTAAACAAAAGTGTGCTTTCTGGACCAAGACCTTTCTCCCTGCCAAATTTGGCGTAATTCCGTTCAGCAGTTTGACCTGTAGCCTTGTCTAAAGTTTCCTATGGAAATTGCATGGAGAAAACACGTTTTGGGACCCCCCTTTTTCTTAGCCCCCCTTGATGAATACCCCCAAACTTTCAGGATAGGAGCTGACCTGCAAAGAGGAACTTTTTGGAAAATGTCGTAAAGATTCGTCAAACGACGCCAAAGTTATAAGCACATTAAAAAATGCTTTTCCTATGGAAACGTGGTCCTAACTATGACTACCTACTGGCGACCGCCAGTAGGTAATATATATATATATATATATATATATATATATATATATATATATATGCATATATATATATATATACTGCTAGCTTCGCCGCGAAGACCACTCAGTCCCAAAGAAGACGAATATATATATATTATCTACTGGCGGTCGCCAGTAGATAGTTATAGTTAGGACCTATTTTCCGTAGGAAATCCGCGACATTCTATTTGAAATAACTCTCTTGCCGGTTGACGAATCTTCGCGAAATTTTCAAACTTTATGGCCCGCTACGGTCCGCTCCTACCCTGAAAGTCTCGGGGTGATTCGTCAAGCGGGGGCCGAGAAAAAGGGGGTCCCAAAACGTGTTTTCCCATTCATTTTCCCATAGGAAACTTTAGACACGGCTACAGCCCGAACTGCTGGACGGAATTACACCAAATTTGGCAAAGAGGTAGTTCTTAGTTCAGAAAGAACCCTTTTGTTAAATGGTGTAAATCCGTTCAGTAGTTCCTGTGAAAATCAAAAGGAAAATCACATATATATCTATGGCCGCGTCGGATTCGCGCACCCTCCCGATCACGAGCTGCATGATAATTGGCTGTCAAGTGGCTGTCAACACTCCAAATCAGGAAGTGTTGGCAGCCATTTTGTCCCTCGGTAGAACCGAGGCAGAAGAAACAAGTGCGCAAGTGCAAAAGGGGGCAGGGTAGAAACACCCTGACCCCCTAGGTCTGCTCAGGGGTCCCACAAGGACCCCTGGGCAGAAAAGCATTTTTTTTTTTAAATCGGCAGGATGCGCTCAGGGTGCGCGGATCCTGCCGATTAGAAAAAAAACCCAGAAGAAACAAGTGCGCAAAACGCACAAAGGGGGCAGGGTAGAAACACCCTGACCCCTAGGTCTGCTCAGGGGTCCCACAAGGACCCCTGGGCAGAAAAAAGCATTTAAAAAAAAAATCGGCGGGATGCGCTCAGGGTGTGCGAATCCCGCCGGAAAACGAAGCGCGGTCTCCCGCGCTTCGTTGTTAATTGGCCCCCGGGTGGGCCAAGTCCCGGGGGCATGGGGGGGTATTTATAATATGTGGGGGGCCTCTAAGACCCCCCAAGCTCCGGGGACCGCCACCCCCGGGGCTTTAAAATAAATGGTGCGGGAGGGCTCTCGGCCCTCCCGCAGCCCCGGGGACCGCCACCTCCCCGGGGCTTATTGAAATATTTTTATGAATTTACCTGTGTGGGGGGGCTTGAGCCCCCCCACACGCCCCGGGGACCGCCACCTCCCCCGGGCACTAAAAATGTCAATATGGGGGTCCATTACGGACCCCCAGAGCCCCGGGGACCACCACCTCCCCGGGGCTTTGTCAATGGAGGGAGGGGGCCGCGCGGCCCCCTCCTGGAGCCCTTGATGGCCCTGGGGACCGCCACCCCCAGGGCCGGCTCCTGCAGTGTCCCGGGGTGCCTACCCCGGGACACTGTAGTTTGCTATGACAGGACGGGAGCCTCGCGGCTCCCGTCCTGTCATAGCAAACTTGGTTTGCATTTTGAAAGCCTGCTCTCTCTTTCAAAATGCAAACCAATTGCTTTTCCACACGGGGAGCAGCATGTTAGCTGCTCCCCATGTGGAAAAGCAATGCCGGCTCGCGCAGGAGGCGGGGAGCCGGCTGGGACTGTGGGGGGATTGGGGACCCCCCCACAGTCCCCAACGAAGAGGGCCAGCCCCGGGGGATGGGGTCCCTGGGGCAAGTAGTGGCCCGGGAGGGGGGGCCACGCGGCCCCCCTCCCCAAAAATAATCATTTAAAAAAAAATAAAGGCCTGCCCCGGGGGATGGGGTCCCCGGGGCAAAAGGAGGCCTGAGGAGAGGGGCCACGCAGCCCCCTCCTTAAAAATGTATTTAAAAGTGTGGCCATGCCCCGGGGATGGGGTCCCCGGGGCCGGATTCGGCCAAGGGAGGGGGCCACGCGGCCCCCTTCCCATTTAATAAAAAAAAAAAAAAGGGATAAGGCCCTGGGGAATGGGGTCCCCAGGGCCCAAAAATAGGAAAAAGTAAGGGGGCCGCACAGCCCCCTTGGGGAAAAAAAAACGATCGGGCCGCAGGCCCCGCCCTTCCTTTACCACTCTGCAAACGCGCCCTGGCGTGTTTGCAGATGGGGAACGATTCCCCTTCAATACTGGGGGTCCCTGGGGCCAACTAGCCCACCAGGAACCTCCAGTATGCGCCAGGGGCTGCGTTGCAGAGAGGTGTAAAGAGGCCACGCCCCTTTTACATCTCTCTGCAACGCAGCTCTGTGGCGCTTTTGGAGGTACATGGTGAGCTAGTTGGCCCCCAGGGACCCTCAGTATTCAAGGGGACTTAATCCCCCAACTTAAAACGCGCCACGGGCGCGTTTGCACAGTGGTGAAGGGAGGGCGGGGCTTCAGGTGACATGTGTGCAAACAGGCCCCGGCGCGTTTTAAGATGGGGAATTAAATCCCCTTCAATCCTGAGGGTCCCTGGGGCCAACTAGCCCACCAGGTACCTCCAGTAAGCGCCACGGAGCTGCGTTGCAGAGTGTTGTAAAAAGGGGCGTGGCCTCTGTACACCTCTCTGCAACGCAGCCCCCTGGCGCATACTGGAGGTTACTGGTGGGCTAGTTGGCCCCTAGGGACCCTCAGGATTGAGGAGGAATTAATTCTCCAACTTAAAACGCGCCACAGGGCGTGTTTGCAAACATGTCACCTCAGGCCCCACCCCTTCCTTCACCATTGTGCAAATATTCCTCTAAAATCAGCCGAACTACGAATTCCGATTTACTCACCTGTTATCAGGAGAGACCTCAGTGCTGCATCTTTCAGCCCAGTACTGATCCTGAAAAGTAATTCTAACCGTACTTACCAGTAACTTGAATTTCCTTCCATAGGATATCATTGCCTGCTTTCTGCTGAAAAAGTTTCTAAGTGTCGATTTTTGAAACATACAAATATTCCTCTAAAATCAGCCGAAATACGAATTCCGATTTACTCACCTGTTATCAGGAGAGACCTCAGTGCTGCATCTTTCAGCCCAGTACTGATCCTGAAAAGTAATTTTAACCGTACTTACCAGTAACTTGAATTTCCTTCCATAGGATATCATTGCCTGCTTTTTGCTGAAAAAGTTTCTAAGTGTCGATTTTTGAAACATACAAATATTCCTCTAAAATCGGCCGAAATACGAATTCCGATTTACTCACCTGTTATCAGGAGAGACCTCAGTGCTGCATCTTTCAGCCCAGTACTGATCCTGAAAAGTAATTTTAACCGTACTTACCAGCAACTTGAATTTCCTTCCATAGGCTAACATTGACTGGTTTCACTTGGAAATTCTTCTAAGTGTGGAGTTTTGGAACTTTATAATATTCCTCTAAAATCAACCGAAGTACAAATTCCGATTTACTCACCTGTTATCAGGAGAGAACCCAGTGCTGCATCTTTCATCCCAGTACTGATCCTGAAAAGTAATTTTAACCGTACTTACCAGTAACTTGAATTTCCTTCCATAGGATATCATTGACTGGTTTCACTTGGAAATTCTTCTAAGTGTGGAGTTTTGGAACTTTATAATATTCCTCTAAAATCAGCCGAACTACGAATTCCGATTTACTCACCTGTTATCAGGAGAGACCTCAGTGCTGCATCTTTCAGCCCAGTACTGATCCTGAAAAGTAATTTTAACCGTACTTACCAGTAACTTGAATTTCCTTCCATAGGCTAATATTGACTGGTTTCACTTGGAAATTCTTCTAAGTGTGGAGTTTTGGAACTTTATAATATTCCTCTAAAATCAACCGAACTACGAATTCCGATTTACTCACCTGTTATCAGGAGAGAACCCAGTGCTGCATCTTTTAGCCCAGCACTGACCCTGAAAAGTAATTCTAACCGTACTTACCAGTAACTTATATTTCCTTCCATAGGAATCCATTGTCTGGTTTTCAGCAGAAAAGTTTCAAAGTGTCGATTTTCACAAATTACAAATATTCCTTAAAAATCGCCTGTATGACTTAAACGCATTCTTTCAACTGTTTACAGGAGATGCACCAGTGCTGGATCCAGGATCCAACACTGAGTAAGAAAAAGTAACGATAACACTACTTACCTGCTAAGTGAATTTCCTCCCATAGGATAACATTGGTGATTCTATGTGAAAAGGTTTCTGTCAACTTTTAAAATACAATAATATTCCTTAAAAATCACTACTGTAACCAAAACGCTTTTACTCAACTGTTTACAGGACATGTCCCAGGACTGAATCTAGGATCCAGTCCTGTGGTTAGAAAAGTAATCCATAAAGTAACTAAATGCATTTAACTAGAAATTCACATTGAGCTCAATGTTGCATTGTGTTTGAAATTGTGTTGCCCATTGCAACAACTGTAACTACTGTACTTAAAACTCTATTGCCTATTTGCAAACTATTTAAACTAAAGTAATTCATTCTGAGAAAGTATATTTTGTAATGTAATGTATAATGTAATTACAATGTAATTTAATAAATAAAATAACAAAAAATAAATAGTTTTAAAAAATGTAGTAAATCAGTATCAAAAAAATAAATATAACAATTAATACATTTAAAAATTGTCATTTACAAAACCTTTGAAATTCACTGAAAAAACCATAGGTTTCAGGGGCGTTATAGTTAGAAATTAGCATTTAAAAAACCTTTCAAATTCACTGAAAAAACCATAGGTTTCAGGCACGTTATAGTTAGAAATTAGCATTTAAAAAACCTTAGAAATTCACTGAAAAATCCATAGGTTTTAGGGAAAGTTATAGTTAGTTGGACATTGCACTCGTACAAAACCCGTGAAATTCCCCCGTTATAGTTAGTTCAGCTAACTATAACTCGCACCCCCGCAATGCACTGCTGATGACGTCACATATTACATCACTCATGACATGGTCAGTGACATCACTGATGACATCACTGATGACATCTCAAATGACATCACTGATGACATCATCCATGTGATAATTTAATGCATCTTCTCACACCCTAATATAACTTTTGATACACCCACTCTAAATTACAGACTGCCATTCTCAAAACCATACACACTCCAATACCAATAACTACATACCCACTCACTGATTCTTAGGTCTACACACACACACATCTACTCACTCACCCGTACAGTCACTCATACTTACAGTCACTCAGTACAGGACTATCATATGCACTCATACACCTATATTAACACTCACACACCGCCACTCATCCATAGAGGTACTCACACACCTAGTCAGTCATGCAAAAAATTAATCACACACCCATTTACTCACCTATACAGTTATACACACACCAGCTCACTTACTCATACAAATACTAGCACATTCTTACGCTGTTATACAATAACTGATACAAGCACACACGCATCCATACAGCCACTCTCACAATCACACACTCTCACTTATAGCCATTTACATACTGTAACACACATATATTCTGCCTTTTACATATGTAGTTACTCGCACATGTACCACTGAGATATACATTCACTCACTAACACACCCATACACACACTCACCCACCCATACAGTCCATCACACATGCACTCTTGAAACCATGCACCCAGTGAATCACCCACTCACACATCTATGCACAGAGTCACACACACCCCACCCACACAAACACTCAGGCACCCATACAGATACTCAGACAACCAATCAATAACCCATGTAGACACTCATGTAGCTATTCGCAAACCCATGAAGCCGCTTACACACCAACAGACAGACAGATACAGACATTCACACAGTTTAGTCACTAACCCATGCATTCAGTAAGATACGTTTAATCACTCACTTATAGTCAGTCATGCACCTACTAAATCATCCATTCAGACACTTATACACCCACTCATTCTTCAATACGCCTTTCCCTATATATATTAAACATATTTAAACTTTACAGAAACACACAGTCACTGGATGATGTCATCAGTGATGTCATTTGAGATGTCATCAGTGATGTCATCAGTGATGTCACTGACCATGTCATGAGTGATGTAATATGTGACGTCATCAGCAGTGCATTGCGGGGCGCGAGTTATAGTTAGCTGAACTAACTATAACGGGGGAATTTCACGGGTTTTGTACGAGTGCAATGTCCAACTAACTATAACTTTCCCTAAAACCTATGGTTTTTTCAGTGAATATATATATATATATATATATTTTTCCTGTTAGAGTGTGAATAGTAATTTTTGTCTCTCCGCTATCCAACACTTTCCTTACTGTTGCAATCACTAGAGTGGGAATAGTAATTTTTCCCCGTTCACTATCCAACACTTTCCCCACTGTTGCGCTCACTGGAGTGGGAATAGTAAATTTTACCCCTCCGTTATCCAACACTTTCCCTACTGTTGCACTCACCAGAGTGGAAATAGTAAATTTTACCCCTCCACTAACCAACACTTTCCCTATTGTTGCACTCACTGGAGTTGGAATAGTAATTTTTACCCCTCAGCTATCCAACACTTTCCCTACTGTTGCAGTCACTGGAGTGGGAATAGTAATTTTTACCCCTCAGCTATCCAACACTTTCCCTACTGTTGCACTCACCGGAGTGACAATAAAATGTTTTACCCCTCTGCTATCCAACACTTTTCCTACTGTTGCACTCAGTGAAGTGGGAGTAGTAATTTTTACCCCTCCGCTATCCAACACTTTCCCTACTGTTGCACTCACTGGAGTGGGAATAAAAAATGTTACCCCTCCGCTATCTAACACTTATCCTACTTTTTCACTCAATGGAGTGGGAATAGTAGTTTTTACCCCTCCGCTATCCAACACTTTCCCTACTGTTGCACTCACTGGAGTGGGAATAGTAATTTTTACACCTCCGCTATCCAGCACTTTCCCTACTGTTGCACTCACTGGAGTTGGAATAGTAATTTTTACTCCTCCGCTATCTAACACTTTCCCTACTGTTGCACTCAATCAATCAATCAATCAATCAAAATACTTTATTCGGCTTTAGGATTAAAACCATAAAAGTTACACAACTCCATATAACAGTTAAGACATATAATTCATAACAATAATGTTAAAACAAATTGTCCCCTAAAATACAGAGATATATACATCTAATACATAAAATTATATGGGGGAACCACTACACCAGAGGACCAAATTACATCAATATGGATAGTAATGGGGGTACCTACCAACGTTAGAAGTTTACTATCTCTCCATACAAATCCTAGATCTCAGAGAGGATTTCAGAAAGCCTACTATAAAAGTCACACAGTCTAATTTCAACAGTTGTAAATAAAAAAGAGCTGGGCGGACCTGAATAAAATTCAACTTCTTTAAAAGGGGTGTTAAAAAATATCTGCGAGGTACATCATAAAATTTACAAAAAACATAAAGTGTAGCAAATCCTGAGGAGACACTCCGTCGCAGCCACAGGATGCTAACACCTGGCCTCTGCGGCTCCCTTTTGGGACAGCTAATAACAAATGAAAATAATCCAATCGAAACCTGGTTAATAAAAACCGCTCATGGGGCGACAATGGCCACAGAAGATAAGGCTCAATAGATGGGATTGTTTTAAGCATCACATATTTACGGACGCTTGATTTCCCAATTTCTAAATCGTCTCTACCATGCTTTTTAAGGTAATAAAGGTTTTTTTACAAATTCCACATCCTTCATGGTAATAGAATCAGGCTTTAAAAAAGGTCCGGCCGCCCCAGCTCTTCAAAACAACCCCTAATATATTTTAACCATGGGATACGAGACATGTAATCAAGACTCATAATTTCTCTTAAAATCTGATGGTTGAGAACTAACTCCTTGTTTAACCAACAATTGAGCCAAAACAACAAGGGGCGCATGGCCAAGGTGTCGCATAAAAATGGCAACCCCAGTTCTTCATGTACCACCAGATTTGATGTTCCAGTGGGCACTCCTAGGAGACGTTTTAGAAAGGTGTTCTCCACCACCTGTAGAGCATCGGTTGCTACATAGCCCCAGATTTCACTCCCATAGCCAGCTATAGCAACACTTTTGGCCTGAAATATCTTCAACATTGCGGCAATTGGGCGCTTACCCATCTTCGCTGCAAAGTTGAAGATTGCCGCATTCGCCCTTGTAACCTCCCTTTTTTCCTCTGGATCAGGGCACCCCAATTCAGACGGTCATCTATTAGAACACCCAGGTAAGAGAATACCGAAGTCGTTGGTACTTTCTCATTACCTACTTTAAAATGGAACGATTTCTTCGGGCGAATCCCAACCTGCATAATATAGGATTTGGAATTATTAATTGCCAAATCACGGGCTTCCATAAAACTCCGAAAGGTGTCTAACAATGTCTGAAGTCCCCTTGCCGTCCTAGCAATGAGGACCGCATCATCCGCATATAGCAGGACGGGCAGACCTCTTTGCCCCACATATGGAAAATCAACCCCTGTTTTTATCAAAAATTTTTCCAGGTCATTGATATATAAATTAAATAAAAAGGGGGCCAAGATACACCCCTGCCGAACCCCCTCTCTATTTTAAAATCTCTGGATACACGAAGATCCTGTGCATATCTGATGTTAGCCTTTGTATCCCTGTGCAGATCCTCCAGGAAGTCAACCAAATTTTCCTCCACCCCCATGGCCCGCATTGATTGCCACAGTTTCCCCCGATTGACACAATCAAAGGCAGAGGAAAGATCCATGAAGGCCATGTAAATTGTACCTTGGCGGGCAATTGTATACTTTCCCAGGATCAGATATAAATTAAGGCATTGGGCCAAGGTGGAGCGCCCTGGGCGGAACCCATACTGTATATCAGAGATGATCTCATTCTCTGCCGCCCAAGAGGATAATCTTCCCAGTAATACCCCACCCACAACCTTGACCACAGAGTCAAGAAGGGAGATCGGTCTATAACACAAAGTGCTATTACGATCGCCCTTCTTGAATACCGGCACAATGGTTGAGATGCTCCAGGAGTCCGGACAACCAATCCTGGCCGCCGCGTTAAGGACAGCCATCAATACTGGGGCCCAAAAAGATGGATTAGATTTAAAAGGTCTGGAGGTATACCATCCGGACCTGGGGCCTTATTACACGTTAGCCCTAAGATGGCCTTCTCCACCTCTTTCTGCTCAAACACTATTGGAGCAGTGATATTAACCCTACTTTTGGATTGATGAGGCTCCATGGGGCGTCTAAAAATAGATTTAAAATGAGACACCCATTCATCCTCAGATATATTAGTGCCTACTTCTCCATCCCTAGCCTTTTCAAATAAAGGTCGATTAATAATGCCCCAAAACCTTGCACTGTTCCCCAAAGTGCTTGCCTCCAGTAAGTCCCTCCACATTTCCTCCTTCAGTACGCCCTTACGGTTAACCAATGCCCGTTTATATTCACGACGACGGGCACATATCAGAGACTGATTTCTCGGGGTAGCTTTTAAAGCATCTTTCAAAAGTTTAGCTGCCTTAGAACACTGTGGATTAAACCATCTAGGGTCAGATAACACCGTCCCATGAGAGGGGGCACTTAAAAGTGCCCCTATCTTTAAAACAATAACATCAAAAGCCCCAAGAACCCCCGGGTGGAAACCAAGTGACACACAAGAAGCTAATTCGGTAGCACACGATACTTGTACCTTGCCAAAAAATGAGTCTGGGGATATCTGTGACCATTTTAGGCGGCGTTTACCATCCACCGGTCTCAGCATGCCTGGGAATGTCACCCTAGCTTGTGTTATCAACAGCCTACCTCCAAGGTGGACACAGATGGGATTATGATCGCTAAAAGCGCTATCCTGTTGCACTCACTGGAGTGGGAATAATACTTTTTACCCCTCCGCTATCCAACACTTTCCCTAATGTTGCACTGACTGTATTGTGAAAATATAGTTTAAATATTTTTTAATAGTTTAATGTTTTAATGTATTATAGAATTTAGTATTTTTATATTTTAAATCGTTAATATATATTTTTATTTTTTATATATTTCAAAATGTTAACATAAATTAAAAATTATGGTTTATTAATTGTTTTAAAGTAAATATATGTATAATTATGTTTGTGTGTTTATCTTTTTTTATTAAGTTTATTTGTTATATTTTATTAAAATGTATATAAAATTTATTTTATTTTGTTACAATTAAATATATTATTTAATATATTTAATATATATTACTTTATTTTATATTTATATAAAATTCGATATTTTATACATCTATATTTTTTACATCAATATTTTTTAGTCGATATTTTTGTACTTATCCGTTTAAGTATAGGAGGCATTTTCGTTCTCTTGCCATCTTCCTGCATATTGCCACGGAGGTCATATTGGATTAAGTGATTTTACTCTTGGACAGGAACAGGGGTGGGAGCACACCGCTTCACCCCCCAGCAAGGTTCGCCCCTGGCATTCTGGTAAATGTAGTCTCTTGTTGCTTGCTTCGCTATAGTATTCCAAGTATTTCGCCAAAGTTGGCGCAGATAGTGCTGATCTCTAGACACGTGTTTCTGGTTCTTTAACCGTCATCAGTAGAGATTACAGGCTTCAAATTTGGGGTTTGCTGAGTGGGCTGCCAAACATTACATCAGGTCAAGTACCTCTCACTGGCGCGCGGGTGCTTCTTCCACGAGCTCGTCAGCTCAATGACTCACGGGAGTACTTTTAAACAGGAACAGGGGTGGGAGCACACCGCTTCACCCCCAGCAAGGTTCGCCCCTGGCATTCTGGTAAATGTAGTCTCTTGTTGCTTGCTTCGCTATAGTATTCCAAGTATTTCGCCAAAGTTGGCGCAGATAGTGTGCTCCCACATCCTGTTGTTTATTTAAAGTACTCCCGTGAGTCATTGAGCTGACGAGCTCGTGGACGAAGCACCTACGCGCCAGTGAGAGGTACCGGACCTGATATAATGTTTGGCAGCCTACTCAGCAAACCCCAAAATACAAGACTGTATTCTCTACTGATGACGGTTAATAAACCAGAAACACGTGTCTAGAGATCAGCACTATCTGCGCTAACCTTGGCGAAACACTTGAAACTATCGGAGCGAACTACAAGAAACTGCATTTACCAGAATGCCAGGGGCCAACCTTGCCTGAGAGGTCAGCGGTGTGCTCCCACATCCTGTTGTTTATTTAAAGTACTCCCGTGAGTCATTGAGCTGACGAGCTCGTGGAAGAAGCACCTGCGCGCCAGTGAGAGGTACCGGACCTGATATAATGTTGGCAGCCTACTCAGCAAACCCCAAAATACAAGACTGTATTCTCTACTGATGACGGTTAATAAACCAGAAACACGTGTCTAGAGATCAGCACTATCTGCGCTAACCTTGGCGAAACACTTGAAAATATCGGAGCAAACTACAAGAAACTGCATTTACCAGAATGCCAGGGGCGAACCTTGCCTGAGAGGTCAGCGGTGTGCTCCCACATCCTGTTGTTTATTTAAAGTACTCCCGTGAGTCATTGAGCTGTGGAGCTCGTGGACGAAGCACCTGCGCGCCAGTGAGAGGTACCGGACCTGATATAATGTTTGGCAGCCTACTCAGCAAACCCCAAAATACAAGACTGTATTCTCTACTGATGACGGTTAATAAACCAGAAACACGTGTCTAGAGATCAGCACTATCTGCGCTAACCTTGGCGAAACACTTGAAAATATTGGAGCGAACTACAAGAAACTGCATTTACCAGAATGCCAGGGGCGAACCTTGCCTGAGAGGTCAGCGGTGTGCTCCCACATCCTGTTGTTTATTTAAAGTACTCCCGTGAGTCATTGATCTGACGAGCTCGTGGACGAAGCACCTGCGCGCCAGTGAGAGGTACCGGACCTGATATAATGTTTGGCAGCCTACTCAGCAAACCCCAAAATACAAGACTGTATTCTCTACTGATGACGGTTAATAAACCAGAAACACGTGTCTAGAGATCAGCACTATCTGCGCAAACCTTGGCGAAACACTTGAAAATATCGGAGCGAACTACAAGAAACTGCATTTACCAGAATGCCAGGGGCGAACCTTGCCTGAGAGGTCAGCGGTGTGCTCCCACATCCTGTTGTTTATTTAAAGTACTCCCGTGAGTCATTGAGCTGACGAGCTCGTGGACGAAGCACCTGCGCGCCAGTGAGAGGTACCGGACCTGATATAATGTTTGGCAGCCTACTCAGCAAACCCCAAAATACAAGACTGTATTCTCTACTGATGACGGTTAATAAACCAGAAATACGTGTCTAGAGATCAGCACTATCTGCGCTAACCTTGGCGAAACACTTGAAAATCATCGGAGCGAACTACAAAATGCATTTACCAGAATGCCGGGGCGAACCTTGCCTGAGAGGTCAGCGGTGTGCTCCCACATCCTGTTGTTTATTTAAAGTACTCCTGTGAGTCATTGAGCTGACGAGCTCGTGGACGAAGCACCTGCGCGCCAGTGAGAGGTACCGGACCTGATATAATGTTTGGCAGCCTACTCAGCAAACCCCAAAATACAAGACTGTATTCTCTACTGATGACGGTTAATAAACCAGAAACACGTGTCTAGAGATCAGCACTATCTGCGCTAACCTTGGCGAAACACTTGAAAATCATTGGAGCGAACTACAAGAAACTGCATTTACCAGAATGCCAGGGCGCAACCTTGCCTGAGAGGTCAGCGGTGTGCTCCCACATCCTGTTGTTTATTTAAAGTACTCCCGTGAGTCATTGAGCTGACGAGCTCGTGGACGAAGCACCTGCGCGCCAGTGAGAGGTACCGGACCTGATATAATGTTTGGCAGCCTACTCAGCAAACCCCAAAATACAAGACTGTATTCTCTACTGATGACGGTTAATAAACCAGAAACACGTGTCTAGAGATCAGCACTATCTGCGCTAACCTTGGCGAAACACTTGAAAATATCGGAGCAAACTACAAGAAACTGCATTTACCAGAATGATAGGGGCGAACCTTGCCTGAGAGGTCAGCGGTGTGCTCCCACATCCTGTTGTTTATTTAAAGTACTCCCGTGAGTCATTGAGCTGTGGGGCTCGTGGATCGAAGCACCTGCGCGCCAGTGAGAGGTACCGGACCTGATATAATGTTTGGCAGCCTACTCAGCAAACCCCAAAATACAAGACTGTATTCTCTACTGATGACGGTTAATAAACCAGAAACACGTGTCTAGAGATCAGCACTATCTGCGCTAACCTTGGCGAAACACTTGAAAATATTGGAGCGAACTACAAGAAACTGCATTTACCAGAATGCCAGGGGCGAACCTTGCCTGAGAGGTCAGCGGTGTGCTCCCACATCCTGTTGTTTATTTAAAGTACTCCCGTGAGTCATTGAGCTGACGAGCTCGTGGATGAAGCACCTGCGCGCCAGTGAGAGGTACCGGACCTGATATAATGTTTGGCAGCCTACTCAGCAAACCCCAAAATACAAGACTGTATTCTCTACTGATGACGGTTAATAAACCAGAAACACGTGCCTAGAGATCAGCACTATCTGCGCTAACTTTGGCGAAACACTTGAAAATATCGGAGCGAACTACAAGAAACTGCATTTACCAGAATGCCAGGGGCAAACCTTGCCTGAGAGGTCAGCGGTGTGCTCCCACATCCTGTTGTTTATTTAAAGTACTCCCGTGAGTCATTGAGCTGACGAGCTCGTGGACGAAGCACCTGCGCGCCAGTGAGAGGTACCGGAGCTGATATAATGTTTGGCAGCCTACTCAGCAAACCCCAAAATACAAGACTGTATTCTCTACTAATGACGGTTAATAAACCAGAAACACGTGTCTAGAGATCAGCACTATCTGCGCTAACCTTGGCGAAACACTTGAAAATATCGGAGCGAACTACAAGAAACTGCATTTACCAGAATGCCAGGGGCGAACCTTGCCTGAGAGGTCAGCGGTGTGCTCCCATATCCTGTTGTCTATTTAAAGTACTCCCGTGAGTCATTGATCTGACGAGCTCGTGGATGAAGCACCTGCGCGCCAGTGAGAGGTACCGGAACTGATATAATGTTTGGCAGCCTACTCAGCAAACCCCAAAATACAAGACTGTATTCTCTACTGATGACGGTTAATAAACCAGAAACACGTGTCTAGAGATCAGCACTATCTGCGCTAACCTTGGCGAAACACTTGAAAATATCGGAGCGAACTACAAGAAACTGCATTTACCAGAATGCCAGGGCGAACCTTGCCTGAGAGGTCAGCGGTGTGCTCCCACATCCTGTTGTTTATTTAAAGTACTCCCGTGAGTCATTGAGCTGATGAGCTCGTGGACGAAGCACCTGCGCGCCAGTGAGAGGTACCGGACCTGATATAATATTTGGCAGCCTACTCAGCAAACCCCAAAATACAAGACTGTATTCTCTACTGATGACGGTTAATAAACCAGAAACACGTGTCTAGAGATCAGCACTATCTGCGCTAACCTTGGCGAAACACTTGAAAATCATCGGAGCGAACTACAAAATGCATTTACCAGAATGCCAGGGCGAACCTTGCCTGAGAGGTCAGCGGTGTGCTCCCACATCCTGTTGTTTATTTAAAGTACTCCTGTGAGTCATTGAGCTGACGAGCTCGTGGATGAAGCACCTGCGCGCCAGTGAGAGGTACCGGACCTGATATAATGTTTGGCAGCCTACTCAGCAAACCCCAAAATACAAGACTGTATTCTCTACTTATGACGGTTAATAAACCAGAAACACGTGTCTAGAGATCAGCACTATCTGCGCTAACCTTGGCGAAACACTTGAAAATCATTGGAGCGAACTACAAGAAACTGCATTTACCAGAATGCCAGGGGCGAACCTTGCCTGAGAGGTCAGCGGTGTGCTCCCACATCCTGTTGTTTATTTAAAGTACTCCCGTGAGTCATTGAGCTGACGAGCTCAGTGGATCGAAGCACCTGCGCGCCAGTGAGAGGTACCGGACCTGATATAATGTTTGGCAGCCTACTCAGCAAACCCCAAAATACAAGACTGTATTCTCTACTGATGACGGTTAATAAACCAGAAACACGTGTCTAGAGATCAGCACTATCTGCGCTAACCTTGGCGAAACACTTGAAAATATCGGAGCGAACTACAAGAAACTGCATTTACCAGAATGCCAGGGGCGAACCTTGCCTGAGAGGTCAGCGGTGTGCTCCCACATCCTGTTGTTTATTTAAAGTACTCCCGTGAGTCATTGAGCTGTGGAGCTCGTGGACGAAGCACCTGCGCGCCAGTGAGAGGTACTGGACCTGATATAATGTTTGGCAGCCTACTCAGCAAACCCCAAAATACAAGACTGTATTCTCTACTGATGACGGTTAATAAACCAGAAACACGTGTCTAGAGATCAGCACTATCTGCGCTAACCTTGGCGAAACACTTGAAAATATTGGAGCGAACTACAAGAAACTGCATTTACCAGAATGCCAGGGGCGAACCTTGCCTGAGAGGTCAGCGGTGTGCTCCCACATCCTGTTGTTTATTTAAAGTACTCCCGTGAGTCATTGAGCTGACGAGCTCGTGGATGAAGCACCTGCGCGCCAGTGAGAGGTACCGGACCTGATATAATGTTTGGCAGCCTACTCAGCACACCCCAAAATACAAGACTGTATTCTCTACTGATGACGGTTAATAAACCAGAAACACGTGTCTAGAGATCAGCACTATCTGCGCTAACCTTGGCGAAACACTTGAAAATATTGGAGCGAACTACAAGAAACTGCATTTACCAGAATGCCAGGGGCGAACCTTGCCTGAGAGGTCAGCGGTGTGCTCCCACATCCTGTTGTTTTTTTAAAGTACTCCCGTGAGTCATTGAGCTGACGAGCTCGTGGACGAAGCACCTGCGCGCCAGTGAGAGGTACCGGACCTGATATAATGTTTGGCAGCCTACTCAGCAAACCCCAAAATACAAGACTGTATTCTCTACTGATGACGGTTAATAAACCAGAAACACGTGTCTAGAGATCAGCACTATCTGCGCTAACCTTGGCGAAACACTTGAAAATATCGGAGCGAACTACAAGAAACTGCATTTACCAGAATGCCAGGGGCAAACCTTGCCTGAGAGGTCAGCGGTGTGCTCCCACATCCTGTTGTTTATTTAAAGTACTCCCGTGAGTCATTGAGCTGACGAGCTCGTGGATCGAAGCACCTGCGCGCCAGTGAGAGGTACCGGAGCTGATATAATGTTTGGCAGCCTACTCAGCAAACCCCCAAAATACAAGACTGTATTCTCTACTAATGACGGTTAATAAACCAGAAACACGTGTCTAGAGATCAGCACTATCTGCGCTAACCTTGGCGAAACACTTGAAAATATCGGAGCGAACTACAAGAAACTGCATTTACCAGAATGCCAGGGGCGAACCTTGCCTGAGAGGTCAGCGGTGTGCTCCCACATCCTGTTGTTTATTTAAAGTACTCCCGTGAGTCATTGAGCTGACGAGCTCGTGGATGAAGCACCTGCGCGCCAGTGAGAGGTACCGGACCTGATATAATGTTTGGCAGCCTACTCAGCAAACCCCAAAATACAAGACTGTATTCTCTACTGATGACGGTTAATAAACCAGAAATACGTGTCTAGAGATCAGCACTATCTGCGCTAACCTTGGCGAAACACTTGAAAATCATCGGAGCGAACTACAAGAATGCATTTACCAGAATGCCGGGGCGAACCTTGCCTGAGAGGTCAGCGGTGTGCTCCCACATCCTGTTGTTTATTTAAAGTACTCCTGTGAGTCATTGAGCTGACGAGCTCGTGGACGAAGCACCTGCGCGCCAGTGAGAGGTACCGGACCTGATATAATGTTTGGCAGCCTACTCAGCAAACCCCAAAATACAAGACTGTATTCTCTACTGATGACGGTTAATAAACCAGAAACACGTGTCTAGAGATCAGCACTATCTGCGCTAACCTTGGCGAAACACTTGAAAATCATTGGAGCGAACTACAAGAAACTGCATTTACCAGAATGCCAGGGGCGAACCTTGCCTGAGAGGTCAGCGGTGTGCTCCCACATCCTGTTGTTTATTTAAAGTACTCCCGTGAGTCATTGAGCTGACGAGCTCGTGGACGAAGCACCTGCGCGCCAGTGAGAGGTACCGGACCTGATATAATGTTTGGCAGCCTACTCAGCAAACCCCAAAATACAAGACTGTATTCTCTACTGATGACGGTTAATAAACCAGAAACACGTGTCTAGAGATCAGCACTATCTGCGCTAACCTTGGCGAAACACTTGAAAATATCGGAGCGAACTACAAGAAACTGCATTTACCAGAATGCCAGGGGCGAACCTTGCCTGAGAGGTCAGCGGTGTGCTCCCACATCCTGTTGTTGCTTTTACTCTTGGCCTGCAGTCTCTCAATGTGCTCATTGTTCCCAGTAAAACACATATGTACGCATTGGCACAGAAGTATTACACTCGATTCTGGGCCTCTATTCAGGGGCCGCATTGGCGCTGTGGAAACATTCCTCCAGGTCAGTTACTCACCATTTCTTGATGAGACTGTCCTGTTCATCACGGAGTTGCGCACGGCATTTGAAAGTTCCGTGGCAATATGCAGGAAGATGGCGAGAGAACGAAAATGCCTGAAAATCAGCACTCAGTTGAAAGACATTAGAAATGCAATTAACCCAACATAGGTTAATTAATTAATATTGCACAGTGCAAGCCACATATATATAACAAAGCAAGTACTCACAAAAATAACTTTCAGCAGAAAATATGAATGGACTAGATATCCCAGAATGCCTGTCATCTATATAAGGAGCAAAGGCAATTATTAACAGAGACTAAAAACAGACTAAACCACCATGAAGAAGACGAAAGTTGAAATGCGTTGTGGTGTCTGACGCAACATTTAATTGGCTTATAAAAGAAGTTTACCGAATACAGCTTCTGGGAGTGCAGCGTGGTTTTTCCTGGCTTTTCAAATTCACGAGGGTAGTAGTCTTAACCCTTAACGCTAGCACCAGCAGTCAGAGCGCTCCTCCTTCAAGTCCTTCTTGCTTTGGATATATATATATATTCCGCGTCAAGCCAGAAAACGCGGTTCAAGGACCCGCCCTTTCAAGTGTCCCGGGAGTAGCTGGCAACGTACTTTTGTGCATCAAGGTATTGATATTCCGGAGACCGCCACGAGATCGGGCCATTTCTGTGGCCGCTGCCAGGTTGCTGCCTGTGATTTCACAGGGGAGAGGGCTCATTGAGCGTTTTCTATGGCCCAAGATGTTCCATTCTTTTGGCTGGGGCGTAGGGGACTTGATGGATCCCTGAACACGGACATTGTGTGGATGATGCCTGCCTCTACAAGGCCCCCCCTTGACACGGTATTTCCAGCGCTCATTTGAGTTAGATTCATCCTGCTTTGGTACTTACCTGAATAATGCACCTTGGAGCTGTAGTCTCAGATGTGACTGCAACTGCTGCCAATCAAGCGGGAGCAGCTGAACACCGTAGGAATATCAAGGAGGAAACGGCATCACCCAGTTGTGAGCAGCATCTGAGGAAGGCTGTCAGAGCCGAAATGCATTATGCTGCACAATTTATGGTGAATAAAGGGCTCCTTCAATCATCCCCGCTGTGTCCTTGGGTCACTTTCCTGAGTGGTCTTTCCTGTTATATATATATATATATATATATATATATATATATATATTCACTGAAAAAACCATAGGTTTTAGGGACAGTTATAGTTAGTTGGACATTGCACTCGTACAAAACCCGTGAAATTCCCCGTTATAGTTAGTCCAGCTAACTATAACTCGCGCCCGCAATGCACTGCTGATGACGTCACATATTACATCACTCATGACATGGTCAGTGACATCACTGATGACATCACTGATGACATCTCAAATGACATCACTGATGACATCACTGATGACATCATCCAGTGACTGTGTGTTTCTGTAAAGTTTAAATATTTTTAATATATATTGGAAAAGACGTATTGAAGAATGAGTGGGTGTGTAAGTGTCTGTATGGATGATTTAGTAGGTGCGTGACTGACTCTATAAGTGAGTGATTTAACGTATCTTACTGAATGCATGGGTTAGTGACTAAACTGGGTGAATGTCTGTATCCGTCTGTCTGTTGCTGTGTAAGTGGCTGCATGTGTTTGTGAATAGCTACATGAGTGTCTATATGAGTTATTGAATGCTTGTCTGAGTATCTGTATGGGTGCCTGAGTGTTTGTGTGGGAGGGGTGTGTGCAACTCTGTGCATAGATGTGTGAGTGGGTGATTCACTGGGTGGATGGTTTCAAGAGTGCAACTGTGATAGACTGCATGGGTGGGTAAGTGTGTGTAAGAGTGTGTTAGTGAGTGAATGTATGTCCCAGTGGTACATGTGTGAGTAAGTACATATGTGAAAGGCAGTATATATGTGTGTTGGAGTATATAAATAGCTATAAGCAGAGTGAGTGATTGTGATAGTGGCTGTATGGATGAGTGTGTGCTTGTATCAGTGATTGTATAAGAGCGTAAGAATGTGCTACTATTTGTATGAGTAAGTGAGCTGGTGTGTGTATAACTGTATAGGTGAGTAAATGGTAGTGTGTTTAATTATTTGCATGACTGACTAGGTGTGTGAGTACACTCTATGGATGAGTGGCGGTGTTTGAGTGTCTATATAGGAGTATGAGTGCATATGATAGTCCTGTACTGAGTGACCGTAAGTATGAGTGACTGTACGGGTGAGTGAGTGGATGTGTGCGTAGACCTAAGAATCAGTGAGTGGGTATGTAGTTATTGGTGTTGGAGTGTCTATGGTTTTGCGAATGGCAGTCTGTAATTTAGAGTGGGTGTATCAAAGGTTATATTAGGGTGTGAGGAGGTGCATCAGATTATCACGTGGATGATGTCATCAGTGATGTCATTTGAGATGTCATCAGTGATGTCATCAGTGATGTCACTGACCATGTCATGAGTGATGTAATATGTGACGTCATCAGCAGTGCATTGCGTGGCGCGAGTTATAGTTAGCTGGACTAACTATAACGGGGGAATTTCACGGGTTTTGTACGAGTGCAATGTCCAACTAACTATAACTGTCCCTAAAACCTATGGTTTTTTCAGTGAATTTCAAAGGTTTTTAAATGCTAATTTGTAACTATAACGTCCCTGAAACCTATGGTTTTTCAGTGAATTTCAAAGGTTTTTAAATGCTAATTTGTAACTATAACATGTCTGAAACCTACAGTTTTTTCAGTGAATTTCAAAGGTTTTGTAAATGACAATTTTTAAATGTATTAATTGTTATATAAATTTTTTTCATACTGATTTCCAAATTTTTTAGAAACAATTTTTTTTTACATATTTTATTTTTTAAATTACATTGTAATTACATTATACATTACATTACAAAAATACTTTCTCAGAATGAATTACTTTAGTTTAATTACTTTGCACATAGGCAATAGACTTTTAAGTACAGTAGTTACAGTTGTTGCAATGGGCAACACATTTTCAAACACAATGCAACATTCAGCTCAATGTGAATTTCTAGTTAAATGCAATTAGTTACTTTATGGATTACTTTTCTAACCACATTACTGGATCCTAGATTCAGTCCTGGGACATCTCCTGTAAACAGTTGAGTAAAAGCGTTTTGGTTACTGTCGTGAATTTTAAGGAATATTATTGTACTTTAAAAGTTCACACTTAGAAACTTTTTCTCATAGAATCACCAATGTTATCCTATGGAAGGAAATTCACTTAGAAGTTAAAAACTGTTATCGTTACTTTTTCTTACTCAGTGTTGGATCCTGGATCCAGCACTGGTGCATCTCCTGTAAACAGTTGAAAGAATGCGTTTAAGTCATACAGGCGATTTTTAGGAATATTTGTAGTTTGTGAAAATCGACACTTTGAAACTTTTCTGCTGAAAACCAGACAATGGATTCCTACGGAAGGAAATTCAAGTTACTGGTAAGTACGGTTAAAATTACTTTTCAGGATCAGTACTGGGCTGAAAGATGCAGCACTGAGGTCTCTCCTGATAACAGGTGAGTAAATCGGAATTCGTATTTCGGCTGATTTTAGAGGAATATTTTAAAGTTCCAAAACTCCACACTTTGAAGAATTTCCAAGTGAAACCAGTCAATGTTAGCCTATGGAAGGAAATTCAAGTTACTGGTAAGTACGGTTAAAATTACTTTTCAGGACCAGTACTGGGCTGAAAGATGCATCACTGAGGTCTCTCCTGATAACAGGTGAGTAAATCAGAATTCGGATTTCGGCTGATTTTAGAGGAATATTTGTATGTTTCAAAAATCAACACCTTGAAACTTTTTCAGCAAAAAGCAGGCAATGATATCCTATGGAAGGAAATTCAAGTTACTGGTAAGTACGGTTAAAATTACTTTTGAGGATCAGTACTGGGCTAAAAGATGCAGCACTGGGTTCTCTCCTGATAACAGGTGAGTAAATCGGAATTCGTATTTCGGCTGAATTTAGAGGAATATTTTAAAGTTCCAAAACTCCACACTTCGAAGAATTTCCAAGTGAAACCAGTCAATGTTAGCCTATGAAGGAAATTCAAGTTACCGGTAAGTACGGTTAAAATTACTTTTGAGGATCAGTACTGGGCTGAAAGATGCAGCACTGAGGTCTCTCCTGATAACAGGTGAGTAAATCGGAATTCATATTTCGGCTGATTTTAGAAGAATATTTTAAAGTTCCAAAACTCCACACTTAGAAGAATTTCCAAGTGAAACCAGTCAATGTTAGCCTATGAAGGAAATTCAAGTTACCGGTAAGTACGGTTAAAATTACTTTTCAGGACCAGTACTGGGCTGAAAGATGCAGCACTGAGGTCTCTCCTGATAACAGGTGAGTAAATCAGAATTCGTATTTCGGCTGATTTTAGAGGAATATTTGTATGTTTCAAAAATCAACACTTAGAAACTTTTTCAGCAAAAAGCAGGCAATGATATCCTATGGAAGGAAATTCAAGTTACTGGTAAGTACGGTTAAAATTACTTTTGAGGATCAGTACTGGGCTGAAAGATGCAGCACTGAGGTCTCTCCTGATAACAGGTGAGTAAATCGGAATTCGTATTTCGGCTGATTTTAGAGGAATATTTGCACAATGGTGAGGGAGGGGCGGGGCCTGAGGTGACATCTGTGCAAACGCGCCCCGTGGCGCGTTTTAAGTTGGGGGATTAAGTCCCCTTGAATCATGAGGGTCCCTACGGGCCAGCTAGCCCACCAGGAACCTCCAGTATGCGCCAGGGGCTGCGTTGCAGAGACATGTACAGAGGCCACACCCCTTTTACACCTCTCTGCAACGCAGCTCTGTGGCGCTTTCTGGACGTACCTGTTGGGCTAGTTGGCCCCAGAGACCCTCAGGATTGAAGAGGATTTAATTCCCCATCTTAAAACGCGCCACGGGGCCTGTTTGCACACATGTCACCTGAAGCCCCGCCCCTCCCTTCACCACTGTGCAAACGCACCCCGTGGCGCGTTTTAAGTCGGGGATTAACTCCCCTTGAATCCTGAGGGTCCCTGGGGTGCAACTAGCCCACCATATACCTCCAAAGCGCCATAGAGCTGCGTTGCAGAGAGGTGTAAAAGGGGCGTGGCCTCTGTACACCTCTCTGCAAGGCAGCTCCTGGCGCATACTGGGAGGTTCCTGGTGGGCTAGTTGGCCTCCAGGGACCCCCAGTATTCAAGGGGAGTCGTTCACCCTCTGCAAACGCGCCAGGGCGCGTTTGCAGAGTGGTGAAGGAAGGGGCGGG
The DNA here is from genome assembly GCA_963921515.1 of Calotriton arnoldi. NCBI lineage: Eukaryota > Metazoa > Chordata > Amphibia > Caudata > Salamandridae > Calotriton > Calotriton arnoldi. Next base: position 169,842 of record CAWUFW010018607.1, read on the forward strand.
GCCTACAGGCCCGATCGTTTTTTTGTTGTTTTTTTCCCCTGAAGGGGGGCTGTGTAGCCCCCCTTCCTTTTTCCTATTTTTAGGCCCTGGGGACCCCATCCCCCAGGGCCTTAACCCTTCTTATTAAATTAAAAATAAAAATAAAAAAACGGGAAGGGGGCCGCGTGGCCCCCTTCCCTGGGCCTGTATTGGCCATCCCCGGGGCATGGCCTCTTTTTTTAATTTGGAGGGGGCTGCGTGGCCCCCTCCTCAGGCCATTTAAGGCCCGGGGACCCCATCCCCGGGCCGGCCTTGCACTTTTTTTTTTTTTTTTTGTTACTTTGGGGAGGGGGCTGCGTGGCCCCCTCCGTGGCCACTATGGCCCCGGGGACCCCATCCCCGGGGCCTGGCCTCTCGTTGGGGACTGTGGGGGTCCCCAAGCCCCCACAGTCCCGCCGGCTCCCGTGTCCTACGGGAGCCGGCATTGCTTTACACATGGGGAGCAGCTAACATGCTGCTCCCCATGTGGAAAGCAATCAGCTTTGGATATTGGAAGAGAGAGCAGGTTTCCTGCTCTCTTCCAATATCCAAAGCAAGTTTGCAATGACAGGACGGGAGCCGCGAGGCTCCCGTCCTGTCATTGCAAGCAGCAGTGTCCCGGGGTAGGCACCCGGGACACTGCAGGAGCCGGCCCTGGGGGTGGCGGTCCCCAGGGCCACCACAGGCTCCAGGAGGGGGCCGCGCGGCCCCCCTTCCTACATTTTGAAAGCCCGGGGAGGTGGTGGTCCCGGGGCTCTGAGATCCAAACGTACCCCCATTTTAATTTTTCTTAGTGCCCCGGGGAGGTGGTGGTCCCGGGGCATGTGGGGGCTGGAGCCCCCACACAGGTTTTCAAAATTAAAAAAGAAGCCCCGGGAGGTGGCGGTCCCGGGGCTGCGGGAGGGCTCAGAGCCCTCCCGCACCATTATACATAAAGCCCCGGGGGTGGTGGTCCCCGGGGCTTGGGGGCCCTAGAGGCCCCCACACATAAATTAACCACCCCCAGCATGCCCCCGGGACTTGGCCCACCCGGGGCCAGTGCTATCGAAGCGCGGGAGACCGCGCTTCGATTTTTTTTTCGGCAGGGTTCGCGCTCCCTGAGCGCATCCTGCCGATTTTTTAAAAAAACAAAAAACTTTTTTGCCCAGGGGTCCTTTTGGGACCCCTGAGCAGACCTAGGGTCAGGGTGTTTCTACCCTGCCCCCTTTGTGCGCTTTGCGCACTTGTTTCTGTCCCTCGGTTCTACCGAGGGACAAAATAACTGCCAACACTTCCTGATTTGGAGTGTTGACAGCCAATTAACATAAAGCTCGTGCTCGGGAGGATCCACGGCCCTAGATATATCTATCTTTTTACTTTTGATTTTCTCAGCAACTACTGAACGGATTTACACCATTTTAACAAAAGGGTTCTTTCTGAACCAAGAACTACCTCTTTGCCAAATTTGGTGTAATTCCGTTCAACAGTTCGGGCTGTAGCCGTGTCTAAAGTTTCCTATGGAAAATTGCATGGGAAAACGCGTTTTGGGACCCCCTTTTTTCTCGGCCCCGCTGACGAATCCCCCGAGACTTTCAGGGTAGGAGCGGACCGGAGCGCCCCACAAAGTTTGAAAATTTTGCGAAGATACGTCAACCGGCAAGAGAGTTATTTCAAATAGAATGTCGTCGGATTTCCTATGGATAATAGGTTGTAACTATAACTATCTACTGGCGACCGCCAGTAAATAATATATATATATATATATATATATATATACATATATATACATACATATATTAATGTATGTTTAAATGTGTACATATACACACGTATGATTACAAAATAGGGGTTTCACTTAACTGAAATATTCTTACCTTGCGATATAAAGGAATGCGTGGTATAGGCATAGGTATAGACATATGCGTGGTAAAGGCTTGCGTGCTTGTGTGGTAAAGACATTGTGTGCTAAAGGCATTGCATGGTAAACACATGCGTGGTTGTTAGAAATGGGGGTCTGTAGTTGGCAGAGGTAGGTACCTTTGACCAAGTAGGGGCCCTTGCTTCTAGTCAGGGTAAGGGGGCTACACTCCTAAAATAACCCCTGCTTACCCCCTTGGTAGCTTGGCACGAGCAGGCAGGCTTATCTCAGAGGCAGTGTGTAAAGCATTTGTGAACACATACAGTAATACAGTGAAAACACTACAAATGGACACCACACAAGTTTAGAAAAATAAGTAATCTTTATCTAGATTTAACACAAGACCAAACGACAAAAATCCACAATACAGTATTCAAAAATATGACTTTCAAATGGTAGAAATAGCTTAGTTCAATGTAGATGGTAAATGCAACACTTTACTCTCAAAGTACCTTGGATGCGTAACGCAATACAAACAAAAGGGTCGCAGGGAAGGTGATGCGTCGGTTCCTTGCTCCGGGGGAGGTGATGCGTCGGTTCCTTACTGCAGTGCAGGGGAGGTGATGCGTCGGTTCCTTACCGGAGAGGAGGTGATGCGTCGTTTTCTTACTGCGTTCCAGTTTACGATGCGACAAGATGGCGCCTCAATGCGATGCGACGATCCGGTGCAATGCAACAAAATGGCGTCTTTGATGTGATGCCACAACGTGGATGCGATGCGTGCACGCCCGACGGCCGTGCGGCGAACTCGGTAGACTCTTGAGCCGCGACAGGCCATGCGACACGCTTCTCCGGTGATGCGACGGCAACCTCTGCGGCGGCGACACGCTTCTCCGGTGATGCGACGCGCTTCGTCGGTGATGCGACAGCGAACAGCTGCGGTGGCGACACGCTTCTTCGCCGATGCGACGGCGACTGCTGCGGCAGCGACACGCTTCTTCCTCGTTGCGTCGCGCTTCCAGCTCCCAGCGACACGCAGTCTCCAGAGGGCCCAAAACAACAGTAGGCACCTCTCTGCAGGTAGAACTCTCAGCAAGGGAATTCAGGTGGAGCTGGTGGTGAAGTCTTTGGGTCCCTGAGACTTCAGAACAGGAGGCAAGCTCAATTTCAAACCCTTGGAGAGCTTCCTCAAGATAGTAAAAGTAAACACAAAGTTCCTTTCCTCCTTTCCTTGGCAATGAGTAACCACTGCAGGCCAACCCTAAACAGCAAACAGCACAGGGGCAGTCTCCTCCTTCAGCTTCCTTGGTTTCTCTCCTTGGCAAAAGGGTTCGTCTTGATTCCCAGAAGTGACCTAAATTTCTTGGGTCTGGGCCCCAATATTTATACTGCAAAATCCTTTGTTCTCTGAAGGCAGAGACTGTCTGTGCCCAGCCAAAACCAGTTCTGTCCTCCCTGGTGCAGCTTCCTGGCAGGAGGTGGAGACAGCATTGTTGAAAGCAGACCTGGCCCAGGTAGCTAAAAGGAAATCTCCTCCCCCTACTCTCTATTCTATGAAGGCTCAGGCAAGTGAAAGGAAATCTCCTCCCCTACTCTCTATTCAATGCAGGTCCTATTCAGCCCAGCCCTGACTCATCAGACTGCTGGAGCCAAAGCCCTCTCCAGCCCCCTGTCACTCACAAACCAGACATGGAATACACAAACTAGCAGAGGCATACTGAATGGTTAGGCAAGAAAATACCTACTTTCTAAAAGTGGAATTTTCAAACACAGAATGTAAAAATCACCCACACTAAAAGATGTATTTTAACATTCTGAGTTCAGGCATACTAAACTTTATTTTTCTATCTTGTTCCTAGGGTGAGTTATGTTTATAAGATGTTATAAACTAGCTCCCCATTCTGGCCTATGGGAACAGATAGCCTTGCAATAGTGAAAAACGAAATTGGCTGTAATTCACTATCAGGACATGCTACACACATCAGGGCATGTCCTACCTTTCACATACAATGCACCCTGCCCTTGGGCCTACCTTAGGAGTGACTAACATGTAGAAAAGGGAAGGTTTTAGGGACTGACAAGTGGATGCACTTGCCAAGTCGACATGGCAGTCCCAGACTGCACACAGGCTCTGCAATGGCAGGCCTGAGCCATATTTTACAAGCTGCTTCTGTGGGTAGCATAATCAGTCCTGCAAGCCCACCAGCAGCATTTGATTTACAGGCCCTGGGCACTCATGGTGCACTGTACTAGGGTCTGACAAGTAAATCAAATAAGCCAATCATGGAGTCACTAATCCATTACAACAATTTACAATAGGGAGCACTTGCACTTTGGCACTGAACAGCAGTGCCAAAGTGCCCAAAGCATCTAGACCAGCAAAAACACAGCAAAAATACAGGAGGCAACAGCAAAAAATGGAAGGGAGACCCACGCCATTGGTGCCAGGTCTAACAGTGGTAATATCATGCAACCAGTTATTTGTTGGAAGTTCCTACCCATCTTTGTGGAAAAATGTATAAATGTCACATAGGGATGGGAGTCAATGAATCAAAGACTACGGGAACGTTTTTGGAAGCATGTTATAGTATGTGAAAAAGTATGTTTCTTGTTAGACTTGGGAGAAATACAAATTATGCCCACATAATTAGCGTCATTTTGAGAATATTGCATCACGCTTGTTATGCGACATTCCTGAAATTATCCCATTATGCCACTTTGTGTAATTATGCACCATATGAAGTAAAATTCATTATGAATGGCAACAGGTAAAAAATGTATTGCAAACGCACAGAAACAACAGAACACATATGGCTGTTGTTCGCGTTTCAAGCGTCTTTGAACCAAAAGTTGATGCAAGGGTGCATTTCATGCTAAAATATAGAGCGAAATGACAGATTTTCATTTCACATAATTTCAATTAAACTTTTTGTGCAATTTTGCTGTAATTTTGCTTCATTTCACACTCCCCAATTTCTGTATCAGCAGGGATAAATCATGAGTGACTGTGCACAGCCCACTAGAATCAGTACCAGTTCCTGATAAAGCGTGGTCAAAATTGAGGCTTAATATCATTGATCCATTGAAAGTGCTAAATAGTGCATGCATGTTTGGCATTATGATTGTGGAGTATTGTGTTTTATGTCCATTGGTTAGGTGTGCAAGCAACACAAATAGTGCTAGTTTGATTGAGTCTTTGGAATCTTTGTTCTCAAGACAAGTGGTGCCTGATGAAATTGTTACAAATAATGGTGCACAATTCACACCAGAAACATTTGCAAAGTTTTTGTCAAGTCTCAGTATTGAACATGTGACTACCTCACTCTATCATCCTCGCAGTAATAGTTTGGTGGAAAGGTGCAGTAGAGTCATTAAGGATAATGTGCAGTTATACTTGTAAAATGGTTTCTGCTGGTTTCTGAGACTTACACAATTTTTCTGGGCTACACACACTGCACCTAATGCTGGCACAGGTGTCTCACCATTTGGGTTGTTATGAGAAAGATTTCCTGGTTGTAAACTCCATAGGTTGTGGATGAAGTGCAAATTTTCCAGACAAAATGTGGAAGAGGTGATGGATAAAACATATGGTGCTCAAGCAAAATATGTGGATGGTTACAAGTTTAGGTACGTACGATGGTTAGGGTGAAACTTCCTGGTTTTCATTAGGTCTGGGTGGTGAACTCCGCTCCGCTCGCGGAGTTTGCGGAGTGTTCTGCACTCCGCGTTACGCTGAGCTCGCGGAGTTCCGAAAACTCCGCTTCGCGTAGCAGAGTTTTTTTCCTCACTCGCGTTCGTCAACGTGAAGTTGGTGAGCGCGAGTGAGTAAAATCCACCTCCTGGTGAGATTTTTCCTCGTTCGCGATCGTCAACATCAAGTTGGCGAGCGCAAGTGTGGAAAATCAACCTCCCGGCGAGATTTCTCAATGCGGGCGGTCAGGTTTCTCATTGCGAGTGGTCGCGTATGCTTGCAACCGCTCGTGTTGACAAACCGTCCGTTCGCGTCGAGAAAGCTGCAGCTCGAGTAAAAATCCACTTGAGCGGCAGAAAGGAAGCAGCGTCCGCTTGCACTGTGTAGGGTGCTGTTCACGATGATTGCACAGTGCGGACAAGCACCTAGCACTGAAAATCACCGCAAACTGCATTTATCTAACGCACTCCGCTGCTCGTGGAGCTCTGCGTAGCATGGCAGAGTTTTTTTTGCACTTTGCGGAACTCCCCAAAATCCGCCCAGGCTTAGTTTTTGTCCAAAGTGTCAAAGTGGATTTTCCTCTCCTTCAAGAAGTCTGTTGTTAAATTGGAAGATGGTAAATGGTGGAACAAAGGGAAGCTAATGGTAGTTGCTTCCGGATTTTGTGCTGAAAACTTGGAATCTGATGATAGCAAGTGAGTAAAGACTCAGGTCATGTCCGGTGAACAGAAGATTTAAGAATTAATGTTGATTCCTCTGTCTTAAATTGTAGGAATCGTAGGTCCCAAAGGTTACACAAAATACCTGTTAAGTGGTAAGATTACTATTGTGTGGGAGAACTGAATAAATGTTTCAGCTGAACCTGAATGCCTAGTGCATCCATAATATTTTTAGTTTTTGCCTGTAGTTAGATCCAGGAAAGATGTGCAGATATGAATGTCTTGTGTGAGTATAGTATGAGTGTTTATGTGGTTGGTTAAGTGGATTTTGTCTGTGATTGCCCCAGTCAGTGATTAGATAAGGGGTGCTGTGGAGGGGCAGATATGTTGGGGTTTGCTTGGATCCTGTTATCACATGACAAGTTTCAGCCAGTTGCTTCCTCCCAGTGGTCCTGCTGGACGCACCATGAGTTAATCAGAAATAAAGACCTTCAACTACTCACCAACGTGTCCTCAACTAAAGTGGCATCCACTCCCACAAGGGTTTACCAATTTCCTCTCCATCTTTTCCCAAGTTTGAAAAAAGCCTTTTTGGGAATGGCAGGATATTGTAGACAATGGAATGTGGGGTTTGCTACCTGGATACAACCACTCCAAAACAATGTCAAAACGTACTCCTAAGAACCCTTAACTGGACTGAGGAGGCAGTCTCTTCCTGTGTGCACTATACTCACAGTTGGATGGCTTCACTTGCTGCAGGGTTTGCCACACAGGCCTGTCACTTGCTGGGCTCTGCCAATCAAGGAACATATCCCACCTGTACTTGGTACTAAAAAACTGTCTGTTCTATGTACAGGTGGGCACAAAAAATGTATAGAGTTACTAACTCTCTCTCTACAGCATGCAGAGGTAGAGCCAATCAGAGACACACATGTGCAGCCCATCCTCTGGAGTACTCTCTCTCTCTCTCTCTCTACAGCATGCAGAGTAACCCTGGGCGTAGTTCGCGTAGTAGCGCTACGCGCAGCTACGCGAAGTGCACTTCGCACTACACGAGCTACGCGTAGCACTACGCGAACTGCGTAGTGCGGTAGGAAATGCTGTTCGCAATGATTGCACAGTGCCGGATGCTTGTCCGCACTGTGCAATCATTGCAAACGGCATCTTGCACAGTGCAAGCGGTCGTTTTCTGCCGCTCAAGTAGATTTGTACTTGAGAGGCAGTTTTCTCAACGCGGACTGGTAGTTTCTCATCGCGAGCGGTCGCGAGCATACGCGACCACTCGCAATGAGAAACCTGACCTCCCGCGTTGAGAATCTCGCCGGGAGGTTTATTTTCCACGCTCGCGATCGGCAACTTGATGTTGCTGATCGCGAACGAGAAAAAGTCTCGCCGGCATGTCATTTTGCTCGCTCGCGGTCGCCAACTTGACGTTGAGGACCGCGAGCAAGCAAAATGCCCGCTACGCTACGCGTTTTTGCACTGTGCTACGTGCAATTCGTGTAGCGCGTAGTTGCGCAAACTACGCAAACTACGCGAGCGTAGCGTAGTTTTCCGCCCAGGCCTAATGCAGAGGTGGAGCAAATCAAAGACACGCATGCACAGCTCCTCCCCTGGCATACTCTCTCTCTCTACAGCATGCAGAGGTAGAGCTAATCAGAGACACACATGCACAGCTCCTCTCCTGGTGTACTCTCTCTCTCTCGCTCTACAGCACACAGAGTTACAGCTAATCAGAGACACGCATGAGTAGCTCCTCCCCCGGTGTACTCCCTCTCTCTCTACACCATGCAGAGATACAGCTAATCAGAGACCCACATGCACAGATCCTCTCCTGGTGTACTTTCTCTCTCTACAGCATGCAGAGGTAGAGCTAATAAGAGCCACTCATGCCCAGCTCCTAACCCTGGTGTACTCTCTCTCTCTCTCTCTCTCTCTCTCTCTCTACAGCACACAGAGTTACAGCTAGTAAGAGACATGCATGAGCAGCTCCTCCCCCAGCGTACTCCCTCTCTCTCTACACCATGCAGAGGTAGAGCTAATCAGAGACACGCTTGCCCAGCTCCACCCCCTGGCTTACACTATCTTTCTCTACAGCATGCAGAGTTACAGCTAATCAGAGACAGGCATGTGCAGCCTCTCCCCTGGCGTACTCTCTCTCTCTCTCCCTCTCTACCGCATGCAGAAGTAGAGCTAATCAAAGACACGCCTGCGCAGACTGTCCCCTCAGCGTAATTTCAGAGAAGATGCAGGACCTCCACCCATGTGTGCACCAGACACCTTGCCCACGCTCAAGCCTGGCAGTGCTCTTCAAGAAATATGAAAAGTATAAAGCTATGGGTTTTTTGGGCGGGGGGGTAAACACAAATATTGACTGGCATGGCCACATTTTAATGTTGTTGACCCTCTTTAAAGCTTTGAAAGTTTGAGACATGCATGTCTCCTCTTTGTCAAAAGTCCCCAAAATTCTTAGAACAGTTTTACAAGGGTCCTAATTAAACTAATAAAACTAAGCTATACATTTGTGCGCGCACCCCTATCCATAAGGACTCCCTCAATGCGGTTGCTCCTGCAGCAATACTTAGTTGCACTGGTTCCTTTACATGTGTGAAGAACCATGCACTACTCATAAAATGTCCTATTCAAGTACATAAGGCATGTGCTTGATTCTGTAGAGTCTAGAGAGAACATAAGAAAACCTTTGCACCAAGAGGGTAAAGGCTTTTGCCTTAGAAAGAAGTATTTGAAATTTGGAGTCATCATAGAAGGTGGATTATAGTCCATACTTGCACAGGGGCACATTCAGAGATGTGGAATGTAGACACAGTCCCCTAGTGTAACTGTAGAAGGAAACCTACTCTTGCTCAAAGCTAAATCAATGCTACTAGGTAGGGGCCATCTCTGAGATGCAAAGCTCTCATGCCAGGCATCTGGTCCAGGCATGAGACCTAATGCGGGCAGGAAAACTGATCAAAATATTGCTCCCGCCTATCTTCTTACCTTACCTCAAACATTTGTTTTCTAACATACTGTAATCGTTTCTGAAGATTTAAGTCTGTCTTCAGTGCCCCCACCTCTCCTCTCACGGTGAGTTAGCACTCAGCGCCTGCACGCATTGCCCTGTCATGCGTGATTCATGTCTCTATTTAACTGAGTAGAATCCAGCCCTCCCCTCCGTGTCGCTTGCTCCTAAGGATTTATCCCAACAGAACTGCGGTGAGTTAACTGCCAGCGCATGTGTTACTGACATGACCTGACCTTGACGGTTTGCCTTCAGTGCACACAGTCTCTTGTATTAAAACCCCTCTTCTTAATCGAATTTGTAGGCGCGATGGAAACTTGAAAGTTCCAGCCAGTATTTCTAACGAAGGTAATTGGGCATCTTTAACGCGCTCGTCCCTCTCTGTTAGTGAGATATTTTGTTGCACTCCTAAACACTTCACGGTGTGTTTTTCTAACCTGCTCGGATGTATTTTTAAACGCGCGTTTTCAACTTCCCTTTTAAAGCATCTGGTTGTGTTTAAGCCCGTTTTCAGAGCATTACGACCGCACAGTGCTCTCGTTTTTGCTTTGGCTGACTAGTTTTTCATTCGGCTTTTCTCCAACAATGTATTGACTCAAACCGGTGCATATGTGTGCTGACATTTATTCCTGACAAAGGCAAAACTATATGCGCGTAAGTTCATGTTGTGCTTCTATCTCTGTGTGCATTTTTGCACGGTCCTGTTTAGCTTTCATTTCTTTTTTCAGAATACTATATATGCCTTCAGCCGAGTAATTAGGCTTTCAACAGTGACTTTCACACTTCCAGTGAGTGATGCTTTTTCTATTATATAGAACTTGGCATTAAAACTCAATTCTCAAACATTGATAATGCACCTTATTTTTACAGGTGCTGTTTTCTCTTTCCCGGTCATTAGGAGCCACGTAGGCCCTCGCATAACTCCAGCCTCTCATCAGGGGCGGCTTATGGTAATCTACCATTTTTTACCATTCTACAATATACATTATTTGATCTTTATGACACCATATACAATTTATTAAGTTATTTTCATGCTCTTCCCTAGATCCCCTCACCCACCCTCACACCACAGTCCTGATGAAGACCCCGGCATAAGGATTTGAATAGCCTACGGATATATTGGGGTCGAAACGTCGAATTTTTTTTCTTTTGTCAAGCCAGTTCTAACACCAGAGATTTAGTACTGTTAACTATTACCATGGCGCTACAAGTGTTTTTTTTGTGTATATTATGATTAATAGGCTCAATCAAGGAGCCACATGTCTTTTGAGTATTATATCGTTTTGTTTTGATGCAAACTACACTCTTGAAGTCACTACCCTTACCTCACATGACTCACTTTCACTCCACTTCCCTCTCTTTCCCTTTTTCCCACCTAGGGATATCATTGTATATAATATGAATTATGTCAATAACAGATTAATGCTCAGTGTGAAAAACACTAGGAGCAACAAATACCTTGTGTCTCAGTTTTTTACAAATCTCGTTGTAATTTTGGACTTTGAATTGTATGGTCGTTTTCTGGGACCACTGTTCTTATGTACCCGCCCAGGGGGAGCAGCATAATAGCTGTTCTCTCCGTGTGGGAGCAATGCCGGCTCTCGCTGCATGCAGAAAGCTGGCTCAGCCATCGGCCCATAGCGAATATTTGCCCTAGGGAATGGAGTCCCCAGGGCCTAGCAATGCTAGGGGTAGGAGGCCAGTTGGCACTCTACCCTTTAATATACAGAAATGCTCTGGAGAATGGGGTCCCTCTGGGTTCCCCCATGGGTCTGGGGGGCAGGGTATCACTACCCTGACCCATTATATCATTTTTTTTAAACTTCAGGACAGGGGACTATGTCCCAGAGTCCTGTAATGACTGCCAGCAACATTTTACTCAGGTTTCTGGCGGCCAATCGAGCGCTTCTGTGGGAGCAAGAAGACCCAAGGAAAAAAAGCTCCCTGGGCCAATCAGAACACTCTATTTTCAAATTCACACTATCGCGAGGCTTTCAAGAGCCTCTCGCGGACCCAACCGTCCAGATATACAAATATTTTTAAACTTTGATTTCTCAAAGTCTACTGAACAGATTTACACCAACCCACAAAAGGCACAATCTGCAAACCATGATCTAGCTTTCTACCAAATTTGTTATAATTCCGTTCAGCAGTTTTTGTGGTAGCGCTGCTTATAAGAAGTCTATGGAAAATGCTGAGGAAATTTGCTATTTTTACCCGCCTTTTTTCTCGGCCTCCGGCTTGATGGATCACCCCAAAACTTTCCAGGAAGGAGCTGAGGTAAATATGCTTTTCTTGGATAGTTTCACGAAGATTTGTCAGCGCAAAAGTTAATAGCAAAACAAAAAAGACCTTGTCTATGGAAAAGCAATCCTGACTATAACTACCCACTGGTGACTGGGTATATATATATATATATCATGGCCAAACTTCCCTGGGTTAAAGAAGTCGAGCACACGCAGGTCAATCTTTGAAATGCTCCTTTATTCTGACATGGTGCATGACGTGTTTCATCCTTAGTGGACTTCCTCAGATGCAGTCAGAACCAAACGATTAAAACCCCCTCCAGGAGCCCTCTTTGGCCCTGGGGACCACCACCACCCAGTGCTGGCTCCAGCAATGTCCCGGTGTGCCCACCCCTGGGACATTGCAGTTTGCTATGGCAGGGCGGGAGAAAAACTGCTCTCGCTTCCATGAAGCGAAGCAGAATTGCTTTTAGGCAAAGGGAGCTACATGTCAGCTGCTCCCTTTGCCCAAAAGCAAATCTGGCTCCCGCAGGAGGCGGGGAGCCAGCAGGGACTGCAGGGGCCTTGGGGCTCCCCCCGCGGTCCCCAAACAGAGGCCATGCCCCGAGGGATGGGGTCTACAGGGCACAAAATGGCCTGGTAAGGGGGCCACTCGGCCCCCGTTCCCTTTTAATTTTGAAAAACAAATAAGGCTGGGCCCCGGGGGATGGGGTCCCCAGGGCCAAAATTGGCCTGGGGAGGGGGGCCACGCGGCTCCCCTCCAAAATTGTTTTTAAAAAAAGGCTGGGCAGGCCCCGGGGGATGGGGACCCCGGGGTCAAAAGTGGCCCAGGGAAGGGGCCATGTGGCCCCCTTCCATAAAAAAAACTTTTCGCCGGCCTGGGGAGGGGGGGGGCCGCACGGCCCTCCTCCCCTTTGAAAGAAATTGATAAGTATAGTCCTAGCCCTGGGGGATGGGGTCCCCGGGGCCGTAATCGGCCTCGGGAGTGGGGCTGCGCGCCCCCACCCTTTTCAATATATTTATATATTTTTTTAAATGGCTCAGGCCCCGGCTGATGGAGTTCCTGGGGCGCAAAAGGGTGAAGGAACACACAGCCCCCTTCCTAAAAAAAATAATAAATAATTTTAGAAAGACACCAGCAACTCGCCGGAGGCCCCGCCCCCTCCCTGCACCACTCTGCATGCACGCCTCCTGGTGCGCTCTGGATTGGGGGATGAAGTCCCCTTCACTGGTGAGGGTCCTTAGGGGTCAACTAGGCCACCAGGTACCTCCAGTAAGCCCCACACAGTGGGATTGCTGAGAGGTGGTAGGAGGCCACGTCCCTTTTTACACCTCTCTACAAACGCGCCTCTTGGCGCACTGCTGGTGGGGTGATGAGGTCCCCTTGTGTCATGAGGACCTCAGGACTAAAGTGGACTTCATCCCCCAAGCAGCAGTGCACCAGGAGGCGCGTTTGCAGAGTGGTGCAAAGAGGGGGCGTGGCCTGTAACCACTCTCAGCAATTCAGCTGTGAGGGGCTTACTAGAGGTAACAAGAGGGCTAGTTGGCCCACAGGGACCTTCAGGAGGCAAGGGGACTTCATCCCCAACAAAGAGCGCGCCAGGAGGTGCGTTTGCAGAATGGTGAAGAAAGGGGGCATGGCCTGTGTCAGCTCTCAGCAATCCCACTGTGTGGGGCTTACTGGAGGTAAAAGGTAGGGTAGTTGGCTCCTAAGGACCCCCAGCAGCGAAGGGGACTTCAATCCCCATCCAAGAGCGCGCCAGTGAGCGTGTTTGCAGAGTGGTGGGAAAAGGGGGCGTGGCCTGCTATGAGAATTAGCAATACTCCTGTGTGGGACTTACTGGAGGTAATAGGAGGGGTAGTTGCACCACAAGGATTTCATTGGGGGCCAACTACCATTCCTGTTACCTCCAGTAAGTTCAACACAGTGGGATTACTAAGAGGTCTTCAGAGGCCACTCCCCCCTTTCTCCACCACTCTGCAAATGCGGCTCCTGGCACACTACTGGTTGGGGGATGAAGTCCACTTTACTGCTGAGGGACTTTGGGGGCCAAGAAGCCATCCTGGTACCTCCTGTAAGTGCTATGCAGCGGAATTCCTGAGCGCTGGTCGGAGGCCCAGCCCCTTTCTCCACCACTCTGTAAACGCGACTACTAGTAAAGAAGCATTTGCAATGTAATAGGTCTCACATTTGCGAAAGTTAGGGGTTTTGGTGTTGTAAATGTTAAAGTTTTTTACTAATGTTTTTTGGAATGGAGTGGATGTACGTTGTGAGTAGTGGAATTATGTGGTATGTTGTGCAGTGAAATTATGTGGATGGAAAGTATGTGGTATTTAGTGTATAGGAATTATGTAGAGTGGGATTATGTGTTATGGAGAGTAAATATGTGGTATGGTGATTTGTGTTGTGGAGTGGTAACCTCAGGTTTAGTCTTCCTCGTTTCCATAGAAGCTAAACTATAAACCCAATGAGACAAAAAAAGAAGGAACCACTGAGGAGCACTTCTGGACCTAGTTTGAGGGCCACTGGAATTATGCAACTGTTCGGCTGCACCGATTTTCGCATAGTTAGACATTTTCCGCATTTGCCACATAATCCATCAGCTGCTACATAATCTGCAGCTTTAAACAAAAACACCCTTGTTTCTAGCTCAAACGGCTCAAACGATACCAAAAATGCAGCGACAAGTATTGAAGCGTGGTGGAAGGCCCTTTGCAAACCTGGAATGGTCACCTGTTACTTACTGCTAAATGTGGGTGTTAAATTGGTACTAATGGTGCGCAAACCACTCAAGCTTCTTTCTGTGCCTCTCTTGCTTCTTTCTGCATTTCTCTTGCTTCTTTGTGCACCTTTCTTTCTTCTGTTCTGCACTTCTCTTGCCTCTTTCTGCACATCTCTTGCTTCTTTCTGCACCTCTCTTGATTCTTTCATGCACCTCTCTTGCTTCTTTCTGCACCTCTCTTGCTTCTTTCATCTGCACCTCTCTAGCCTCTTTCTGCACCTCTCTTGCTTCTTTCTGCACTTCTCTTACCTGTTTCTGCACCCTCTTCACTCTTTCTGCACATCTCTTGTCTCTCATCACTTCTCTTGCTTCTTTCTACACCTCTGTTGCTTCTTTCTGCACTTCTCTTGCCTGTTTCTGTACCTCTCTTGCCTCTTTCTGCTCCTCTGTTGCCTCTTTCTGCACCCCTCTTGCTTCTTTCTACACCTCTCTTGCCTCTTTCTGCACCCCTGTTCCCTCTTTCTGCACCTCTCTTGCCTCTTTCTGCACTTCTCTGTACCCTCTTTCTGCACTTCTCCTGCCTGTTTCTGCACCTCTGTTGCCTCTTTCTGCACTTCTCTTGCCTCTTTCTGCACCTCTGTTGCTTCTTTCTGCACTCCTCTTGCCTCTTCCTGCACCCCTCTTCCCTATTTCTGCACCTCAGTTGCCTGTTTCTGCACCTGTCTTGCCTCTTTCTGCACTTTTCTTGCCTCTTTCCACACCGCTTTTGCCTCTTTCTGCACCACTCTTGCCTCTTTCTGCACTTCTCTTGCCTCTTTCTGCACTTCTCTTGCTTCTTTCTGCACCTCTCTTGCTTCTTTCTGCAACTCCTCTTGCCTCTTTCTGCAACTCTACTTGCCTCTTTCTGCACCTCTCTTGCTTCTTTCTGCACCTCTCTTGTTTCTTTCTGCAACTCTATTGCTTCTTTCATGCACCTCTGTTGCTTCTTTCTGCACTTCTCTTGCCTGCTTTCTGCACTCCTCTTGCCTCTTTCTGCACTTCTCTTGCCTCTTTCTGCACCCCTCTTGCCTCTTTGTGCACCTCTCTTGCCTCTTTGTGCACCTCTCTTGCCTCTTTCTGCACCTCTCTTGCCTCTTTCTGCACCTCTCTTGCCTCTTACTGCAGCTCTCTTGCCTCTTTCTGCACCTCTCTTGCCTACTTTCTGCACTCCTCTTGCCTCTTTCTGCACCTCTGCTTGCCTCTTTTTGCACCTCTCTTGCCTCTTTCTGCACCTCTTATGCCTCTTTCTGCATCTTCTCGTTGCTTCTTTCTGCACTCCTCTTGCCTCTTTCTGCATCTCTCTTGTTTCTTTCTGTAACTCTCTTGCTTCTTTCTGCACTTCTCTATGCTTCTTTCTACATCCTCTGTTGCTTCTTTCAGCACATCTCTTGCCTCTTTCTGCAACTCTCTTAGCCTCTTTCTGCAGTTCTCTTGCCTCCTTCTGCACCTCTGTTGATTCTTTCTGCACTTCTCTTGCCTCTTTCTGCACCCCTCTTGCCTGTTTCTGCACCTCCCTTGCCTCTTTCTGCACCTCTATTGCCTCTTTCTGCACTTCTCTTGCCGCTTTCTGCAGCTCACTTGCCTCTTTCTGCACTTCTCTTGCTTTTTCTGCACCTCTCTTGTTTCTTTCTGCAACTCTCTTGTCTCTTTCAACACTTCTCTTGCTTCTTTCTACACCTCTGTTGCTTCTGTCAGCACTTCTCTTGCCTCTTTCTGCACTTCTCTTGCCTGTTTCTGTACTTCTCTTGCCTGTTTCTGTACTTCTCTTGCCTCTTTCTGTACCTCTGTTGCCTCTTTCTGCACCCCTCTTGCCACTTTCTGCATCCCTCTTCCCTCTTTCTATACCTCTCTTGCCTCTTTCTGCATCCCTGTACCCTCTTTCTGCACCTCTCCTGCCTGTTTCTGCACCCCTGTTGCCTCTTTCTGTACTTCTCTTGCCTCTTTCTGCACCTCTGTTGCTTGTTTCTGCACCCTGTCTTGCCTCTTTTTTGAACTTCTCTTGCCTCTGTCTGCATTTCTGTTGATTGTGTCTGCACTTCTCTTGCCTCTTTCTCCACCCCTTTTGCCTGTTTCTGCACCTCTGTTGCTTCTTTCCACACTTCTCTTGCTTCTTTCTGCACCTCAATTGCTTCTTTATCTGCACCTGTATTGCTTCTTTCTTCACCGCTCTTGCCTCTTTCTGCACCCCTCTCCCCTCTTTCTGTACTTCTCTTGCCTCTTTCTGCACATCGCTTGCCTCTTTCTGCACCCCTCTTGCCTCTTTCTGTAGTTCTCTTGCCTCTTTCTGCACCACTGTTGCTTCTTTCTGCACTTCTCTTGCCTCTTTCTGCACCCGTCTTGCCTCTTTCTGAACCTCCGATGGTTCTTAGTGCTCTTCTCTTGCTTTTTTCTGCATCTCTCTTGCTTCTTTCAGCACCCCTCTTGCCTCTTTCTGCACCCCTCTTTCTTCTTTCTCCACCTCTCTTGCCTGTTTCTGCAACTCTCTTGCCTCTTTCTGCAGTTCTTTTGCCTCCTTCTGCACTTCTGTTGCTTCTTTCATCACTTCTCTTGCCTCTTTCTGCACCCCTCTTGACTGTTTCTGAACCTCATGTGCCTCTTTCTGCACCTCTCCTACCTCTTTCTGCACTTCTCTTGCTTTTTTCTGCACCTCTTGTTTCATTCTGCAACTCTCTTGTCTCTTTCATCACTTCTCTTTCTTCTTTCTACACCTCTGTTGCTTCTTTCAGCACATCTCTTGCCTATTTCAGCACTTCTCTAGCCTGTTCCTGCACCTCTCTTGCCTCTTTCTGTACCTCTGTTGCCTCTTTCTGCACCTCACTTGCTTCTTTCTGCACCCTTTTGCCTGTTTCTGCACCCCTCTTCCTGTACCTCTCTTGCCTGTTTCTGCATCCCTGTTCCCTCTTTCTGCACCTCTGTTGCCTCTTTCTGCACCTCTCTTGCCTCTTTCTGCACCTCTGTTGCTTCTTTCTGCACCCCTCTTCCCTCTTTCTGCACCTATGTTGCTTCTTTCTGCACTTCTCTTACTTCTTTCGGCACCTCTCTTGCTTCTTTCTGCACCCCTCTTGCCTCTTTCTGCACCCTTCTTCCCTCTTTGTGACCTCTCTTGCTTCTTTCTGCACCTCTTTTGCCTGTTCTGCAACTCTCTTGCCTCTTTCTGTACTTCTCTTGCCTCTTTCTGCACTTCTCTTGCCTCTTTCTGCACTTCTCTTGCTTCTTTCTGCACTCCTCTTGCCTCTTTCTGCACCTCACTTGCCTCTTTCTGCACTTCTCTTGCTTTTTTCTGCACCTCTCTTGTTTCTTTCGGCAACTCTATTGTCTCTTTCATCACTTCTCTTGCTTCTTTCTGCACCTCTGTTGCTGCTTTCAGCACTTCTCTTGCCTCTTTCTGCACTTCTCTTGCCTCTTTGTGAACCTCTCTTGCCTCTTTGTGCACCTCTCTTGCCTCTTTCTGCTCCTCTCTTGCCTCTTTCTGCACCTCTCTTGCCTCTTTCTGCACCTCTCTTGCTTCTTTCTGCACCACTCTTGCCTCTTTCTGCACCCCTCTTGCCTCTTTCTGCACCCTTCTTCCCTCTTTGTGACCTCTCTTGCTTCTTTCTGCACCTCTTTTGCCTCTTTCTGTACTTCTCTTGCTTCTTTCTGCACTCCTCTTGCCTCTTTCTGCACCTCTCTTGTTTCTTTCTGTAACTCTCTTGACTCTTTCATCACTTCTCTTGCTTCTTTCTACACCTCTGTTGCTTCTTTCAGCACATCTCTTGCCTCTTTCTGCAACTCTCTTGCCTCTTTATGCAGTTCTCTTGCCTCCTTCTGCACCTCTGTTGATTCTTTCTGCACTTCTCTTGCCTCTTTCTGCACCCCTCTTGCCTGTTTCTGCACCTCCCTTGCCTCTTTTTGCACCTCTATTGCCTCTTTCTGCACTTCTCTTGCCGCTTTCTGCAGCTCACTTGCCTCTTTCTGCACTTCTCTTGCTTTTTCTCCACCTCTCTTGTTTCTTTCTGCAACTCTCTTGTCTCTTTCAACACTTCTCTTGCTTCTTTCTACACCTCTGTGGCTTCTGTCAGCACTTCTCTTGCCTCTTTCTGCACTTCTCTTGCCTGTTTCTGTACTTCTCTTGCCTCTTTCTGTACCTCTGTTGCCTCTTTCTGCACCTCACTTGCTTCTTTCTGCACCCCTCTTGCCACTTTCTGCATCCCTCTTCCCTCTTTCTGTACCTCTCTTGCCTCTTTCTGCATCCCTGTACCCTCTTTCTGCACCTCTCCTGCCTGTTTCTGCACCTCTGTTGCCTCTTTCTGTACTTCTCGTGCCTCTTTCTGCACCTCTGTTGCTTGTTTCTGCACCTGTCTTGCCTCTTTTTTGAACTTCTCTTGCCTCTGTCTGCATTTCTGTTGATTGTGTCTGCACTTCTCTTGCCTCTTTCTGCACCCCTTTTGCCTGTTTCTGCACCTCTGTTGCTTCTTTCTACACTTCTCTTGCTTCTTTCTGCACCTCAATTGCTTCTTTATGCACCTGTATTGCTTCTTTCTTCACCACTCTTGCCTCTTTCTGCACCCCTCTCCCCTCTTTCTGTACCTCTCTTGCCTCTTTCTGCACCTCGCTTGCCTGTTTCTGCAACTCTCTTGCCTCTTTCTGCAGATCTTTTACCTCCTTCTGCACTTCTGTTGCTTCTTTCATCACTTCTCTTGCCTCTTTCTGCACCCCTCTTGCCTGTTTCTGAACCTCATGTGCCTCTTTCTGCACCTCTCCTACCTCTTTCTGCACTTCTCTTGCTTTTTTCTGCACCTCTTGTTTCTTTCTGCAACTCTCTTGTCTCTTTCATCACTTCTCTTTCTTCATTCTACACCTCTGTTGCTTCTTTCAGCACATCTCTTGCCTATTTCTGCACTTCTCTAGCCTGTTCCTGCACCTCTCTTGCCTCTTTCTGCACCTCTGTTGCCTCTTTCTGCACCTCACTTGCTTCTTTCTGCACCCTTTTGCCTGTTTCTGCACCCCTCTTCCTGTACCTCTCTTGCCTGTTTCTGCATCCCTGTTCCCTCTTTCTACACCTCTGTTGCCTCTTTCTGCACCTCTCTTGCCTCTTTCTGCACCTCTGTTGCTTCTTTCTGCACCCCTCTTCCCTCTTTCTGCACCTATGTTGCTTCTTTCTGCACTTCTCTTACTTCTTTCGGCACCTCTCTTGCTTCTTTCTGTACCCCTCTTGCCTCTTTCTGCACCCTTCTTCCCTCTTTGTGACCTCTCTTGCTTATTTCTGCACCTCTTTTGCCTGTTCTGCAACTCTCTTGCCTCTTTCTGTACTTCTCTTGCCTCTTTCTGCACTTCTCTTGCCTCTTTCTGCACTTCTCTTGCTTCTTTCTGCACTCCTCTTGCCTCTTTCTGCACCTCACTTGCCTCTTTCTGCACTTCTCTTGCTTTTTTCTGCACCTCTGTTGCTGCTTTCAGCACTTCTCTTGCCTCTTTCTGCACTTCTCTTGCCTCTTTCTGCACCTCTCTTGCCTCTTTGTGCACATCTCTTTCCTCTTTCTGCACCCCTCTTGCCTCTTTCTGCACCCTTCTTCCCTCTTTGTGACCTCTCTTGCTTCTTTCTGCACCTCTTTTGCCTCTTTCTGTACTTCTCTTGCTTCTTTCTGCACTCCTCTTGCCTCTTTCTGCACCTCTCTTGTTTCTTTCTGCAACTCTCTTGACTCTTTTATCACTTCTCTTGCTTCTTTCTACACCTCTGTTGCTTCTTTCAGCACATCTCTTGCCTCTTTCTGCAACTCTCTTGCCTCTTTATGCAGTTCTCTTGCCTCCTTCTGCACCTCTGTTGATTCTTTCTGCACTTCTCTTGCCTCTTTCTGCACCCCTCTTGCCTGTTTCTGCACCTCCCTTGCCTCTTTTGCACCTCTATTGCCTCTTTCTGCACTTCTCTTGCCGCTTTCTGCAGCTCACTTGCCTCTTTCTGCACTTCTCTTGCTTTTTCTCCACCTCTCTTGTTTCTTTCTGCAACTCTCTTGTCTCTTTCAACACTTCTCTTGCTTCTTTCTACACCTCTGTTGCTTCTGTCAGCACTTCTCTTGCCTCTTTCTGCACTTCTCTTGCCTGTTTCTGTACTTCTCTTGCCTCTTTCTGTACCTCTGTTGCCTCTTTCTGCACCTCACTTGCTTCTTTCTGCACCCCTCTTGCCACTTTCTGCATCCCTCTTCCCTCTTTCTGTACCTCTCTTGCCTCTTTCTGCATCCCTGTACCCTCTTTCAACACCTCTCCTGCCTGTTTCTGCACCTCTATTGCCTCTTTCTGTACTTCTCTTGCTTCTTTCTGCACCTCTATTGCTTCTTTCTGCAACTCTAATGCTTCTTTCTGCAACTCTATTGCTTCTTTCTGCAACTCTATTGCTTCTTTCTGCACCTCTGTTGCTTCTTTCTGCACTTCTCCTGCCTCTTTCTGCACCCCTCTTGTCTCTTTCTGCATTTCTGTTGCCTCTTTCT
The DNA here is from genome assembly GCA_963921515.1 of Calotriton arnoldi. Classification (NCBI taxonomy): domain Eukaryota; kingdom Metazoa; phylum Chordata; class Amphibia; order Caudata; family Salamandridae; genus Calotriton; species Calotriton arnoldi. The sequence continues at coordinate 190,535 of CAWUFW010018607.1, forward strand.
GCACCCCTCTTGCCTCTTTTTGCAAGCCTCTTGCCTCTTTTTGCAAGCCTCTTGCCTCTTTTTGCACCCCTCTTCCCTCTTTCTGCACCTCTCTTGCCTCTTTCTGCACCTGTCTTACGTCTAACTGCAGTTCTCTCTCTTGCCTCTTTCTGCACCTCTGTTTCTACTTTCTCCACTTCTCTTGCCTCTTTCTGCACCTCTGTTGCTTCTTTTTGCACTTCTCTTGCCTCCTTCTGCACCCCTCATGCCTCTTTCTGCATCTCCGTTGGTTTTTTGTGCACTTCTCCTGCTTTTTTCTGCATCTCTCTTGCTTCTTTCTGCACCCCTCTTGCCTCTTTCTGCACCCTTTATCCTCTTTCTGCATCCCTCTTTCCTCTTTCTGCACCTCTGTTGCCTGTTTCTGCAACTCTCTTAGCTCTTTCTGCAGTTCTCTTGCCTCCTTCTGCACCTCTGTTGATTCTTTCTGCACTTCTCTTGCCTCTTTCTGCACCCCTCTTGCCTGTTTCTGCACCTCCCTTGCCTCTTTCTGCACCTCTATTGCCTCTTTCTGCACTTCTCTTGCCGCTTTCTGCAGCTCACTTGCCTCTTTCTGCACTTCTCTTGCTTTTTCTGCACCTCTCTTGTTTCTTTCTGCAACTCTCTTGTCTCTTTCAACACTTCTCTTGCTTCTTTCTACACCTCTGTTGCTTCTGTCAGCACTTCTCTTGCCTCTTTCTGCAACTCTCTTGCCTCTTTATGCAGTTCTCTTGCCTCCTTCTGCACCTCTGTTGATTCTTTCTGCACTTCTCTTGCCTCTTTCTGCACCCCTCTTGCCTGTTTCTGCACCTCCCTTGCCTCTTTTTGCATCTCTATTGCCTCTTTCTGCACTTCTCTTGCCGCTTTCTGCAGCTCACTTGCCTCTTTCTGCACTTCTCTTGCTTTTTCTCCACCTCTCTTGTTTCTTTCTGCAACTCTCTTGTCTCTTTCAACACTTCTCTTGCTTCTTTCTACACCTCTGTTGCTTCTGTCAGCACTTCTCTTGCCTCTTTCTGCACTTCTCTTGCCTGTTTCTGTACTTCTCTTGCTTCTTTCTGTACCTCTGTTGCCTCTTTCTGCACCTCACTTGCTTCTTTCTGCACCCCTCTTGCCACTTTCTGCAACCCTCTTCCCTCTTTCTGTACCTCTCTTGCTTCTTTCTGCACCCCTCTTGCCTCTTTCTGCACCATTCTTCCCTCTTTGTGACCTCTCTTGCTTCTTTCTGCACCTCTTTTGCCTGTTCTGCAACTCTCTTGCCTCTTTCTGTACTTCTCTTGCCTCTTTCTGCACTTCTCTTGCCTCTTTCTGCACTTCTCTTGCTTCTTTCTGCACTCCTCTTGCCTCTTTCTGCACCTCACTTGCCTCTTTCTGCACTTCTCTTGCTTTTTCTGCACCTCTCTTGTTTCTTTCTGCAACTCTATTGTCTCTTTCATCACTTCTCTTGCTTCTTTCTGCACCTCTGTTGCTGCTTTCAGCACTTCTCTTGCCTCTATATGCACTTCTCTTGCCTCTTTCTGCACTTCTCTTGCCTCTTTGTGAACCTCTCTTGCCTCTTTGTGCACCTCTCTTGCCTCTTTCTGCACCTCTCTTGCCTCTTTCTGCACCTCTCTTGCCTCTTTCTGCACCTCTCTTGCTTCTTTCTGCACCCCTCTTGCCTCTTTCTGCACCCCTCTTGCCTCTTTCTGCACCCTTCTTCCCTCTTTGTGACCTCTCTTGCTTCTTTCTGCACCTCTTTTGCCTCTTTCTGTACTTCTCTTGCTTCTTTCTGCACTCCTCTTGCCTCTTTCTGCACCTCTCTTGTTTCTTTCTGTAACTCTCTTGACTCTTTCATCACTTCTCTTGCTTCTTTCTACACCTCTGTTGCTTCTTTCAGCACATCTCTTGCCTCTTTCTGCAACTCTCTTGCCTCTTTATGCAGTTCTCTTGCCTCCTTCTGCACCTCTGTTGATTCTTTCTGCACTTCTCTTGCCTCTTTCTGCACCCCTCTTGCCTGTTTCTGCACCTCCCTTGCCTCTTTTGCACCTCTATTGCCTCTTTCTGCACTTCTCTTGCCGCTTTCTGCAGCTCACTTGCCTCTTTCTGCACTTCTCTTGCTTTTCTCCACCTCTCTTGTTTCTTTCTGCAACTCTCTTGTCTCTTTCAACACTTCTCTTGCTTCTTTCTACACCTCTGTTGCTTCTGTCAGCACTTCTCTTGCCTCTTTCTGCACTTCTCTTGCCTGTTTCTGTACTTCTCTTGCCTGTTTCTGTACTTCTCTTGCCTCTTTCTGTACCTCTGTTGCCTCTTTCTGCACCTCACTTGCTTCTTTCTGCACCCCTCTTGCCACTTTCTGCATCCCTCTTCCCTCTTTCTATACCTCTCTTGCCTCTTTCTGCATCCCTGTACCCTCTTTCTGCACCTCTCCTGCCTGTTTCTGCACCTCTGTTGCCTCTTTCTGTACTTCTCTTGCCTCTTTCTGCACCTCTGTTGCTTGTTTCTGCACCCTTCTTGCCTCTTTTTGAACTTCTCTTGCCTCTGTCTGCATTTCTGTTGATTGTGTCTGCACTTCTCTTGCCTCTTTCTCCACCCCTTTTGCCTGTTTCTGCACCTCTGTTGCTTCTTTCTACACTTCTCTTGCTTCTTTCTGCACCTCAATTGCTTCTTTCTGCACCTGTGTTGCTTCTTTCTTCACCACTCTTGCCTCTTTCTGCACCCCTCTCCCCTCTTTCTGTACTTCTCTTGCCTCTTTCTGCACATCGCTTGCCTCTTTCTGCACCCCTCTTGCCTCTTTCTGTAGTTCTCTTGCCTCTTTCTGCACCACTGTTGCTTCTTTCTGCACTTCTCTTGCCTCTTTCTGCACCCGTCTTGCCTCTTTCTGAACCTCCGATGGTTCTTAGTGCTCTTCTCTTGCTTTTTCTGCATCTCTCTTGCTTCTTTCAGCACCCCTCTTGCCTCTTTCTGCACCCCTCTTTCTTCTTTCTCCACCTCTCTTGCCTGTTTCTGCAACTCTCTTGCCTCTTTCTGCAGTTCTTTTGCCTCCTTCTGCACTTCTGTTGCTTCTTTCATCACTTCTCTTGCCTCTTTCTGCACCCCTCTTGACTGTTTCTGAACCTCATGTGCCTCTTTCTGCACCTCTCCTACCTCTTTCTGCACTTCTCTTGCTTTTTCTGCACCTCTTGTTTCTTTCCGCAACTCTCTTGTCTCTTTCATCACTTCTCTTTCTTCTTTCTACACCTCTGTTGCTTCTTTCAGCACATCTCTTGCCTATTTCAGCACTTCTCTAGCCTGTTCCTGCACCTCTCTTGCCTCTTTCTGTACCTCTGTTGCCTCTTTCTGCACCTCACTTGCTTCTTTCTGCACCTCACTTGCCTGTTTCTGCACCCCTCTTCCTGTACCTCTCTTGCCTGTTTCTGCATCCCTGTTCCCTCTTTCTGCACCTCTGTTGCCTCTTTCTGCACCTCTCTTGCCTCTTTCTGCACCTCTGTTGCTTCTTTCTGACCCCTCTTCCCTCTTTCTGCACCTATGTTGCTTCTTTCTGCACTTCTCTTACTTCTTTCGGCACCTCTCTTGCTTCTTTCTGCACCCCTCTTGCCTCTTTCTGCACCCTTCTTCCCTCTTTGTGACCTCTCTTGCTTCTTTCTGCACCTCTTTTGCCTGTTCTGCAACTCTCTTGCCTCTTTCTGTACTTCTCTTGCCTCTTTCTGCACTTCTCTTGCCTCTTTCTGCACTTCTCTTGCCTCTTTCTGCACTTCTCTTGCTTCTTTCTGCACTCCTCTTGCCTCTTTCTGCACCTCACTTGCCTCTTTCTGCACTTCTCTTGCTTTTTTCTGCACCTCTCTTGTTTCTTTCGGCAACTCTATTGTCTCTTTCATCACTTCTCTTGCTTCTTTCTGCACCTCTGTTGCTGCTTTCAGCACTTCTCTTGCCTCTTTCTGCACTTCTCTTGCCTCTTTGTGAACCTCTCTTGCCTCTTTGTGCACCTCTCTTGCCTCTTTCTGCACCTCTCTTGCCTCTTTCTGCACCTCTCTTGCCTCTTTCTGCACCTCTCTTGCTTCTTTCTGCACCCCTCTTGCCTCTTTCTGCACCCCTCTTGCCTCTTTCTGCACCCTTCTTCCCTCTTTGTGACCTCTCTTGCTTCTTTCTGCACTCCTCTTGCCTCTTTCTGCACCTCACTTGCCTCTTTCTGCACTTCTCTTGCTTTTTTCTGCACCTCTCTTGTTTCTTTCTGCAACTCTATTGTCTCTTTCATCACTTCTCTTGCTTCTTTCTGCACCTCTGTTGCTGCTTTCAGCACTTCTCTTGCCTCTATCTGCACTTCTCTTGCCTCTTTCTGCACTTCTCTTGCCTCTTTGTGAACCTCTCTTGCCTCTTTGTGCACCTCTCTTGCCTCTTTCTGCACCTCTCTTGCCTCTTTCTGCACCTCTCTTGCCTCTTTCTGCACCTCTCTTGCTTCTTTCTGCACCCCTCTTGCCTCTTTCTGCACCCCTCTTGCCTCTTTCTGCACCCTTCTTCCCTCTTTGTGACCTCTCTTGCTTCTTTCTGCACCTCTTTTGCCTCTTTCTGTACTTCTCTTGCTTCTTTCTGCACTCCTCTTGCCTCTTTCTGCACCTCTCTTGTTTCTTTCTGTAACTCTCTTGACTCTTTCATCACTTCTCTTGCTTCTTTCTACACCTCTGTTGCTTCTTTCAGCACATCTCTTGCCTCTTTCTGCAACTCTCTTGCCTCTTTATGCAGTTCTCTTGCCTCCTTCTGCACCTCTGTTGATTCTTTCTGCACTTCTCTTGCCTCTTTCTGCACCCCTCTTGCCTGTTTCTGCACCTCCCTTGCCTCTTTTGCACCTCTATTGCCTCTTTCTGCACTTCTCTTGCCGCTTTCTGCAGCTCACTTGCCTCTTTCTGCACTTCTCTTGCTTTTTCTCCACCTCTCTTGTTTCTTTCTGCAACTCTCTTGTCTCTTTCAACACTTCTCTTGCTTCTTTCTACACCTCTGTTGCTTCTGTCAGCACTTCTCTTGCCTCTTTCTGCACTTCTCTTGCCTGTTTCTGTACTTCTCTTGCCTGTTTCTGTACTTCTCTTGCCTCTTTCTGTACCTCTGTTGCCTCTTTCTGCACCTCACTTGCTTCTTTCTGCACCCCTCTTGCCACTTTCTGCATCCCTCTTCCCTCTTTCTATACCTCTCTTGCCTCTTTCTGCATCCCTGTACCCTCTTTCTGCACCTCTCCTGCCTGTTTCTGCACCTCTGTTGCCTCTTTCTGTACTTCTCTTGCCTCTTTCTGCACCTCTGTTGCTTGTTTCTGCACCCTTCTTGCCTCTTTTTTGAACTTCTCTTGCCTCTGTCTGCATTTCTGTTGATTGTGTCTGCACTTCTCTTGCCTCTTTCTCCACCCCTTTTGCCTGTTTCTGCACCTCTGTTGCTTCTTTCTACACTTCTCTTGCTTCTTTCTGCACCTCAATTGCTTCTTTCTGCACCTGTATTGCTTCTTTCTTCACCACTCTTGCCTCTTTCTGCACCCCTCTCCCCTCTTTCTGTACTTCTCTTGCCTCTTTCTGCACATCGCTTGCCTCTTTCTGCACCCCTCTTGCCTCTTTCTGTAGTTCTCTTGCCTCTTTCTGCACCACTGTTGCTTCTTTCTGCACTTCTCTTGCCTCTTTCTGCACCCGTCTTGCCTCTTTCTGAACCTCCGATGGTTCTTAGTGCTCTTCTCTTGCTTTTTCTGCATCTCTCTTGCTTCTTTCAGCACCCCTCTTGCCTCTTTCTGCACCCCTCTTTCTTCTTTCTCCACCTCTCTTGCCTGTTTCTGCAACTCTCTTGCCTCTTTCTGCAGTTCTTTTGCCTCCTTCTGCACTTCTGTTGCTTCTTTCATCACTTCTCTTGCCTCTTTCTGCACCCCTCTTGACTGTTTCTGAACCTCATGTGCCTCTTTCTGCACCTCTCCTACCTCTTTCTGCACTTCTCTTGCTTTTTCTGCACCTCTTGTTTCTTTCCGCAACTCTCTTGTCTCTTTCATCACTTCTCTTTCTTCTTTCTACACCTCTGTTGCTTCTTTCAGCACATCTCTTGCCTATTTCAGCACTTCTCTAGCCTGTTCCTGCACCTCTCTTGCCTCTTTCTGTACCTCTGTTGCCTCTTTCTGCACCTCACTTGCTTCTTTCTGCACCTCACTTGCCTGTTTCTGCACCCCTCTTCCTGTACCTCTCTTGCCTGTTTCTGCATCCCTGTTCCCTCTTTCTGCACCTCTGTTGCCTCTTTCTGCACCTCTCTTGCCTCTTTCTGCACCTCTGTTGCTTCTTTCTGACCCCTCTTCCCTCTTTCTGCACCTATGTTGCTTCTTTCTGCACTTCTCTTACTTCTTTCGGCACCTCTCTTGCTTCTTTCTGCACCCTCTTGCCTCTTTCTGCACCCTTCTTCCCTCTTTGTGACCTCTCTTGCTTCTTTCTGCACCTCTTTTGCCTGTTCTGCAACTCTCTTGCCTCTTTCTGTACTTCTCTTGCCTCTTTCTGCACTTCTCTTGCTGCTTTCTGCACCTCTGTTGCTTCTTTCTGCCCTTCTCTTGCTTCTTTCTGTACCTCTCTTGCCTCTTTCTCCACCTCACTTGCCTCTTTCTGCACTTTTCTTGCTTTTTCTGCACCTCTCTTGTTTCTTTCGGCAACTCTTTTGTCTCTTTCAGCACTTCTCTTGCTTCTTTCTGCACCTCTGTTGCTGCTTTCAGCACTTCTCTTGCCTCTTTCTGCACTTCTCTTGCCTCTTTGTGAACCTCTCTTGCCTCTTTGTGCACCTCTCTTGCCTCTTTCTGCACCTCTCTTGCCTCTTTCTGCACCTCTCTTGCCTCTTTCTGCACCTCTCTTGCTTCTTTCTGCACCCCTCTTGCCTCTTTCTGCACCCCTCTTGCCTCTTTCTGCACCCTTCTTCCCTCTTTGTGACCTCTCTTGCTTCTTTCTGCACCTCTTTTGCCTCTTTCTGTACTTCTCTTGCTTCTTTCTGCACTCCTCTTGCCTCTTTCTGCACCTCTCTTGTTTCTTTCTGTAACTCTCTTGACTCTTTCATCACTTCTCTTGCTTCTTTCTACACCTCTGTTGCTTCTTTCAGCACATCTCTTGCCTCTTTCTGCAACTCTCTTGCCTCTTTATGCAGTTCTCTTGCCTCCTTCTGCACCTCTGTTGATTCTTTCTGCACTTCTCTTGCCTCTTTCTGCACCCCTCTTGCCTGTTTCTGCACCTCCCTTGCCTCTTTTTGCACCTCTATTGCCTCTTTCTGCACTTCTCTTGCCGCTTTCTGCAGCTCACTTGCCTCTTTCTGCACTTCTCTTGCTTTTTCTCCACCTCTCTTGTTTCTTTCTGCAACTCTCTTGTCTCTTTCAACACTTCTCTTGCTTCTTTCTACACCTCTGTTGCTTCTGTCAGCACTTCTCTTGCCTCTTTCTGCACTTCTCTTGCCTGTTTCTGTACTTCTCTTGCCTCTTTCTGTACCTCTGTTGCCTCTTTCTGCACCTCACTTGCTTCTTTCTGCACCCCTCTTGCCACTTTCTGCATCCCTCTTCCCTCTTTCTGTACCTCTCTTGCCTCTTTCTGCATCCCTGTACCCTCTTTCTGCACCTCTCCTGCCTGTTTCTGCACCTCTGTTGCCTCTTTCTGTACTTCTCGTGCCTCTTTCTGCACCTCTGTTGCTTGTTTCTGCACCTGTCTTGCCTCTTTTTTGAACTTCTCTTGCCTCTGTCTGCATTTCTGTTGATTGTGTCTGCACTTCTCTTGCCTCTTTCTGCACCCCTTTTGCCTGTTTCTGCACTTTTGTTGCTTCTTTCTACACTTCTCTTGCTTCTTTCTGCACCTCAATTGCTTCTTTATGCACCTGTATTGCTTCTTTCTTCACCACTCTTGCCTCTTTCTGCACCCCTCTCCCCTCTTTCTGTACCTCTCTTGCCTCTTTCTGCACCTCGCTTGCCTCTTTCTGCACTCTCTTGCCTCTTTCTGTAGTTCTCTTGCCTCTTTCTGCACCACTGTTGCTTCTTTCTGCACTTCTCTTGCCTCTTTCTGCACCCGTCTTGCCTCTTTCTGAACCTCCGATGGTTCTTAGTGCTCTTCTCTTGCTTTTTTCTGCATTTCTCTTGCTTCTTTCACCACCCCTCTTGCCTCTTTCTGCACCCCTCTTTCTTCTTTCTCCACCTCTCTTGCCGGTTTCTGCAACTCTCTTGCCTCTTTCTGCAGATCTTTTGCCTCCTTCTGCACTTCTGTTGCTTCTTTCATCACTTCTCTTGCCTCTTTCTGCACCCCTCTTGCCTGTTTCTGAACCTCATGTGCCTCTTTCTGCACCTCTCCTACCTCTTTCTGCACTTCTCTTGCTTTTTTCTGCACCTCTTGTTTCTTTCTGCAACTCTCTTGTCTCTTTCATCACTTCTCTTTCTTCATTCTACACCTCTGTTGCTTCTTTCAGCACATCTCTTGCCTATTTCTGCACTTCTCTAGCCTGTTCCTGCACCTCTCTTGCCTCTTTCTGCACCTCTGTTGCCTCTTTCTGCACCTCACTTGCTTCTTTCTGCACCCTTTTGCCTGTTTCTGCACCCCTCTTCCTGTACCTCTCTTGCCTGTTTCTGCATCCCTGTTCCCTCTTTCTGCACCTCTGTTGCCTCTTTCTGCACCTCTCTTGCCTCTTTCTGCACCTCTGTTGCTTCTTTCTGCACTCCTCTTCCCTCTTTCTGCACCTATGTTGCTTCTTTCTGCACTTCTCTTACTTCTTTCGGCACCTCTCTTGCTTCTTTCTGTACCCCTCTTGCCTCTTTCTGTACCCTTCTTCCCTCTTTGTGACCTCTCTTGCTTCTTTCTGCACCTCTTTTGCCTGTTCTGCAACTCTCTTGCCTCTTTCTGCACTTCTCTTGCCTCTTTCTGCACTTCTCTTGCTTCTTTCTGCACTCCTCTTGCCTCTTTCTGCACCTCACTTGCCTCTTTCTGCACTTCTCTTGCTTTTTTCTGCACCTCTCTTGTTTCTTTCGGCAACTCTATTGTCTCTTTCATCACTTCTCTTGCTTCTTTCTGCACCTCTGTTGCTGCTTTCAGCACTTCTCTTGCCTCTTTCTGCACTTCTCTTGCCTCTTTCTGCACCTCTCTTGCCTCTTTGTGCACATCTCTTGCCTCTTTCTGCACCCCTCTTGCCTCTTTCTGCACCCTTCTTCCCTCTTTGTGACCTCTCTTGCTTCTTTCTGCACCTCTTTTGCCTCTTTCTGTACTTCTCTTGCTTCTTTCTGCACTCCTCTTGCCTCTTTCTGCACCTCTCTTGTTTCTTTCTGCAACTCTCTTGACTCTTTCATCACTTCTCTTGCTTCTTTCTACACCTCTGTTGCTTCTTTCAGCACATCTCTTGCCTCTTTCTGCAACTCTCTTGCCTCTTTATGCAGTTCTCTTGCCTCCTTCTGCACCTCTGTTGATTCTTTCTGCACTTCTCTTGCCTCTTTCTGCACCCCTCTTGCCTGTTTCTGCACCTCCCTTGCCTCTTTTTGCACCTCTAGTGCCTCTTTCTGCACTTCTCTTGCCGCTTTCTGCAGCTCACTTGCCTCTTTCTGCACTTCTCTTGCTTTTTCTCCACCTCTCTTGTTTCTTTCTGCAACTCTCTTGTCTCTTTCAACACTTCTCTTGCTTCTTTCTACACCTCTGTTGCTTCTGTCAGCACTTCTCTTGCCTCTTTCTGCACTTCTCTTGCCTGTTTCTGTACTTCTGTTGCCTCTTTCTGTACCTCTGTTGCCTCTTTCTGCACCTCACTTGCTTCTTTCTGCACCCCTCTTGCCACTTTCTGCATCCCTCTTCCCTCTTTCTGTACCTCTCTTGCCTCTTTCTGCATCCCTGTACCCTCTTTCTACACCTCTCCTGCCTGTTTCTGCACCTCTGTTGCCTCTTTCTGTACTTCTCTTGCTTCTTTCTGCACCTCTATTGCTTCTTTCTGCAACTCTATTGCTTCTTTCTGCAACTCTATTGCTTCTTTCTGCAACTCTATTGCTTCTTTCTGCACCTCTGTTGCTTCTTTCTGCACTTCTCCTGCCTCTTTCTGCACCCCTCTTGTCTCTTTCTGCATTTCTGTTGCCTCTTTCTGCACCCCTCTTGCCTCTTTTTGCAAGCCTCTTGCCTCTTTTTGCACCCCTCTTCCCTCTTTCTGCACCTCTCTTGCCTCTTTCTGCACCTGTCTTACGTCTAACTGCAGTTCTCTTGCCTCTTTCTGCACCTCTGTTTCTACTTTCTCCACTTCTCTTGCCTCTTTCTGCACCTCTGTTGCTTCTTTTTGCACTTCTCTTGCCTCCTTCTGCACCCCTCATGCCTCTTTCTGCATCTCCGTTGGTTTTTTGTGCACTTCTCCTGCTTTTTTCTGCATCTCTCTTGCTTCTTTCTGCACCCCTCTTGCCTCTTTCTGCACCCTTTATCCTCTTTCTGCATCCCTCTTTCCTCTTTCTGCACCTCTGTTGCCTGTTTCTGCAACTCTCTTAGCTCTTTCTGCAGTTCTCTTGCCTCCTTCTGCACCTCTGTTGATTCTTTCTGCACTTCTCTTGCCTCTTTCTGCACCCCTCTTGCCTGTTTCTGCACCTCCCTTGCCTCTTTCTGCACCTCTATTGCCTCTTTCTGCACTTCTCTTGCCGCTTTCTGCAGCTCACTTGCCTCTTTCTGCACTTCTCTTGCTTTTTCTGCACCTCTCTTGTTTCTTTCTGCAACTCTCTTGTCTCTTTCAACACTTCTCTTGCTTCTTTCTACACCTCTGTTGCTTCTGTCAGCACTTCTCTTGCCTCTTTCTGCACTTCTCTTGCCTGTTTCTGTACTTCTCTTGCCTCTTTCTGTACCTCTGTTGCCTCTTTCTGCACCTCACTTGCTTCTTTCTGCACCCCTCTTGCCACTTTCTGCATCCCTCTTGCCACTTTCTGTACCTCTCTTGCCTCTTTCTGCATCCCTGTACCCTCTTCTGCACCTCTCCTGCCTGTTTCTGCACCTCTGTTGCCTCTTTCTGTACTTCTCTTGCCTCTTTCTGCACCTCTGTTGCTTGTTTCTGCACCTGTCTTGCCTCTTTTTTGAACTTCTCTTGCCTCTGTCTGCATTTCTGTTGATTGTGTCTGCACTTCTCTTGCCTCTTTCTGCACCCCTTTTGCCTGTTTCTGCACCTCTGTTGCTTCTTTCTACACTTCTGTTGCTTCTTTCTGCACCTCAATTGCTTCTTTATGCACCTGTATTGCTTCTTTCTTCACCACTCTTGCCTCTTTCTGCACCCCTCTCCCCTCTTTCTGTACCTCTCTTGCCTCTTTCTGCACCTCGCTTGCCTCTTTCTGCACCTCTCTTGCCTCTTTCTGTAGTTCTCTTGCCTCTTTCTGCACCACTGTTGCTTCTTTCTGCACTTCTCTTGCCTCTTTCTGCACCCGTCTTGCCTCTTTCTGAACCTCCGATGGTTCTTAGTGCTCTTCTCTTGCTTTTTTCTGCATCTCTCTTGCTTCTTTCAGCATCCCTCTTGCCTCTTTCTGCACCCCTCTTTCTTCTTTCTCCACCTCTCTTGCCTGTTTCTGCAACTCTCTTACCTCTTTCTGCAGTTCTTTTGCCTCCTTCTGCACTTCTGTTGCTTCTTTCATCACTTCTCTTGCCTCTTTCTGCACCCCTCTTGCCTGTTTCTGAACCTCATGTGCCTCTTTCTGCACCTCTCCTACCTCTTTCTGCACTTCTCTTGCTTTTTTCTGCACCTCTTGTTTCTTTCTGCAACTCTCTTGTCTCTTTCATCACTTCTCTTTCTTGTTTCTACACCTCTGTTGCTTCTTTCAGCACATCTCTTGCCTATTTCTGCACTTCTCTAGCCTGTTCCTGCACCTCTCTTGCCTCTTTCTGCACCTCTGTTGCCTCTTTCTGCACCTCACTTGCTTCTTTCTGCACCCTTTTGCCTGTTTCTGCACCCCTCTTCCTGTACCTCTCTTGCCTGTTTCTGCATCCCTGTTCCCTCTTTCTGCACCTCTGTTGCCTCTTTCTGAACCTCTCTTGCCTCTTTCTGCACCTCTGTTGCTTCTTTCTGCACCCCTCTTCCCTCTTTCTGCACCTATGTTGCTTCTTTCTGCACTTCTCTTACTTCTTTTGGCACCTCTCTTGCTTCTTTCTGCACCCCTCTTGCCTCTTTCTGCACCCTTCTTCCCTCTTTGTGACCTCTCTTGCTTCTTTCTGCACCTCTTTTGCCTGTTCTGCAACTCTCTTGCCTCTTTCTGTACTTCTCTTGCCTCTTTCTGCACTTCTCTTGCCTCTTTCTGCACCTCACTTGCCTGTTTCTGTACTTCTCTTGCCTCTTTCTGTACCTCTGTTGCCTCTTTCTGCACCTCACTTGCTTCTTTCTGCACCCCTCTTGCCACTTTCTGCATCCCCCTTCCCTCTTTCTGTACCTCTCTTGCTTCTTTCTGCACCCCTCTTGCCTCTTTCTTCACCCTTCTTCCCTCTTTGTGACCTCTCTTGCTTCTTTCTGCACCTCTTTTGCCTGTTCTGCAACTCTCTTGCCTATTTCTGCACTTCTCTTGCCTCTTTCTGCACTTCTCTTGCCTCTTTCTGCACTTCTCTTGCTTCTTTCTGCACTCCTCTTGCCTCTTTCTTCACCTCACTTGCCTCTTTCTGCACTTCTCTTGCTTTTTTCTGCACCTCTCTTGTTTCTTTCTGCAACTCTATTGTCTCTTTCATCACTTCTCTTGCTTCTTTCTGCACCCCTGTTGCTGCTTTCAGCACTTCTCTTGCCTCTTTCTGCACTTCTCTTGCCTCTTTCTGCACCTCTCTTGCCTCTTTGTGCACATCTCTTGCCTCTTACTGCACCTCTCTTGCCTCTTTCTGCACCTCTCTTGCTTCTTTCTGCACCCCTCTTGCCTCTTTCTGCACCCCTCTTGCCTCTTTCTGCACCCTTCTTCCCTCTTTGTGACCTCTCTTGCTTCTTTCTGCACTTTTTTTGCCTCTTTCTGTACTTCTCTTGCTTCTTTCTGCACTCCTCTTGCCTCTTTCTGCATCTCTCTTGTTTCTTTCTGCAACTCTCTTGACTCTTTCATCACTTCTCTTGCTTCTTTCTACACCTCTGTTGCTTCTTTCAGCACATCTCTTGCCTCTTTCTGCAACTCTCTTGCCTCTTTATGCAGTTCTCTTGCCTCCTTCTGCACCTCTGTTGATTCTTTCGGCACTTCACTTGCCTCTTTCTGCACCCCTCTTGCCTGTTTCTGCACCTCCCTTGCCTCTTTTTGCACCTCTATTGCCTCTTTCTGCACTTCTCTTGCCGCTTTCTGCACCCTCTTGCCTCTTTCTGCACCCTTTATCCTCTTTCTGCATCCCTCTTTCCTCTTTCTGCACCTCTGTTGCCTGTTTCTGCAACTCTCTTAGCTCTTTCTGCAGTTCTCTTGCCTCCTTCTGCACCTCTGTTGATTCTTTCTGCACTTCTCTTGCCTCTTTCTGCACCCCTCTTGCCTGTTTCTGCACCTCCCTTGCCTCTTTCTGCACTTCTATTGCCTCTTTCTGCACTTCTCTTGCCGCTTTCTGCAGCTCACTTGCCTCTTTCTGCACTTCTCTTGCTTTTTCTGCACCTCTCTTGTTTCTTTCTGCAACTCTCTTGTCTCTTTCAACACTTCTCTTGCTTCTTTCTACACCTCTGTTGCTTCTGTCAGCACTTCTCTTGCCTCTTTCTGCACTTCTCTTGCCTGTTTCTGTACTTCTCTTGCCTCTTTCTGTACCTCTGTTGCCTCTTTCTGCACCTCACTTGCTTCTTTCTGCACCCCTCTTGCCACTTTCTGCATCCCTCTTGCCACTTTCTGTACCTCTCTTGCCTCTTTCTGCATCCCTGTACCCTCTTCTGCACCTCTCCTGCCTGTTTCTGCACCTCTGTTGCCTCTTTCTGTACTTCTCTTGCCGCTTTCTGCAGCTCACTTGCCTCTTTCTGCACTTCTCTTGCTTTTTCTCCACCTCTCTTGTTTCTTTCTGCAACTCTCTTGTCTCTTTCAACACTTCTCTTGCTTCTTTCTACACCTCTGTTGCTTCTGTCAGCACTTCTCTTGCCTCTTTCTGCACTTCTCTTGCCTGTTTCTGTACTTCTCTTGCCTGTTTCTGTACTTCTCTTGCCTCTTTCTGTACCTCTGTTGCCTCTTTCTGCACCTCACTTGCTTCTTTCTGCACCCCTCTTGCCACTTTCTGCATCCCTCTTCCCTCTTTCTGTACCTCTCTTGCCTCTTTCTGCATCCCTGTACCCTCTTTCTGCACCTCTCCTGCCTGTTTCTGCACCTCTGTTGCCTCTTTCTGTGCTTCTCTTGCCTCTTTCTGCACCTCTGTTGCTTGTTTCTGCACCTGTCTTGCCTCTTTTTTGAACTTCTCTTGCCTCTGTCTGCATTTCTGTTGATTGTGTCTGCACTTCTCTTGCCTCTTTCTGCACCCCTTTTTCCTGTTTCTGCACCTCTGTTGCTTCTTTCTACACTTCTGTTGCTTCTTTCTGCACCTCAATTGCTTCTTTATGCACCTGTATTGCTTCTTTCTTCACCACTCTTGCCTCTTTCTGCACCCCTCTCCCCTCTTTCTGTACCTCTCTTGCCTCTTTCTGCACCTCGCTTGCCTCTTTCTGCACCTCTCTTGCCTCTTTCTGTAGTTCTCTTGCCTCTTTCTGTACCACTGTTGCTTCTTTCTGCACTTCTCTTGCCTCTTTCTGCATCCGTCTTGCCTCTTTCTGAACCTCCGATGGTTCTTAGTGCTCTTCTCTTGCTTTTTCTGCATCTCTCTTGCTTCTTTCAGCATCCCTCTTGCCTCTTTCTGCACCCCTCTTTCTTCTTTCTCCACCTCTCTTGCCTGTTTCTGCAACTCTCTTACCTCTTTCTGCAGTTCTTTTGCCTCCTTCTGCACTTCTGTTGCTTCTTTCATCACTTCTCTTGCCTCTTTCTGCACCCCTCTTGCCTGTTTCTGAACCTCATGTGCCTCTTTCTGCACCTCTCCTACCTCTTTCTGCACTTCTCTTGCTTTTTTCTGCACCTCTTGTTTCTTTCTGCAACTCTCTTGTCTCTTTCATCACTTCTCTTTCTTCTTTCTACACCTCTGTTGCTTCTTTCAGCACATCTCTTGCCTATTTCTGCACTTCTCTAGCCTGTTCCTGCACCTCTCTTGCCTCTTTCTGCACCTCTGTTGCCTCTTTCTGCACCTCACTTGCTTCTTTCTGCACCCTTTTGCCTGTTTCTGCACCCCTCTTCCTGTACCTCTCTTGCCTGTTTCTGCATCCCTGTTCCCTCTTTCTGCACCTCTGTTGCCTCTTTCTGCACCTCTCTTGCCTCTTTCTGCACCTCTGTTGCTTCTTTCTGCACCCCTCTTCCCTCTTTCTGCACCTATGTTGCTTCTTTCTGCACTTCTCTTACTTCTTTCGGCACCTCTCTTGCTTCTTTCTGCACCCCTCTTGCCTCTTTCTGCACCCTTCTTCCCTCTTTGTGACCTCTCTTGCTTCTTTCTGCACCTCTTTTGCCTGTTCTGCAACTCTCTTGCCTCTTTCTGTACTTCTCTTGCCTCTTTCTGCACTTCTCTTGCCTCTTTCTGCACTTCTCTTGCTTCTTTCTGCACTCCTCTTGCCTCTTTCTGCACCTCACTTGCCTCTTTCTGCACTTCTCTTGCTTTTTTCTGCACCTCTCTTGTTTCTTTCTGCAACTCTATTGTCTCTTTCATCACTTCTCTTGCTTCTTTCTGCACCTCTGTTGCTGCTTTCAGCACTTCTCTTGCCTCTTACTGCACCTCTCTTGCCTCTTTCTGCACCTCTCTTGCTTCTTTCTGCACCCCTCTTGCCTCTTTCTGCACCCCTCTTGCCTCTTTCTGCACCCCTCTTGCCTCTTTCTGCACCCTTCTTCCCTCTTTGTGACCTCTCTTGCTTCTTTCAGCACCTTTTTTGCCTCTTTCTGTACTTCTCTTGCTTCTTTCTGCACTCCTCTTGCCTCTTTCTGCTGCACCTCTCTTGTTTCTTTCTGCAACTCTCTTGACTCTTTCATCACTTCTCTTGCTTCTTTCTACACCTCTGTTGCTTCTTTCAGCACATCTCTTGCCTCTTTCTGCAACTCTCTTGCCTCTTTATGCAGTTCTCTTGCCTCCTTCTGCACCTCTGTTGCCTCTTTCTGTACTTCTCTTGCCTCTTTCTGCACCTCTGTTGCTTGTTTCTGCACCTGTCTTGCCTCTTTTTTGAACTTCTCTTGCCTCTGTCTGCATTTCTGTTGATTGTGTCTGCACTTCTCTTGCCTCTTTCTCCACCCCTTTTGCCTATTTCTGCACCTCTGTTGCTTCTTTCTACACTTCTCTTGCTTCTTTCTGCACCTCAATTGCTTCTTTCTGCACCTGTATTGCTTCTTTCTTCACCACTCTTGCCTCTTTCTGCACCCCTCTCCCCTCTTTCTGTACTTCTCTTGCCTCTTTCTGCACAACTCTTGCCTCTTTCTGCACCTCTCTTGCCTCTTTCTGTAGTTCTCTTGCCTCTTTCTGCACCACTGTTGCTTCTTTCTGCACTTCTCTTGCCTCTTTCTGCACCCGTCTTGCCTCTTTCTGAACCTCCGATGGTTCTTAGTGCTCTTCTCTTGCTTTTTTCTGCATCTCTCTTGCTTCTTTCAGCACCCCTCTTGCCTCTTTCTGCACCCCTCTTTCTTCTTTCTCCACCTCTCTTGCCTGTTTCTGCAACTCTCTTGCCTCTTTCTGCAGTTCTTTTGCCTCCTTCTGCACTTCTGTTGCTTCTTTCATCACTTCTCTTGCCTCTTTCTGCACCCCTCTTGACTGTTTCTGAACCTCATGTGCCTCTTTCTGCACCTCTTCTACCTCTTTCTGCACTTCTCTTGCTTTTTTCTGCACCTCTTGTTTCTTTCTGCAACTCTCTTGTCTCTTTCATCACTTCTCTTTCTTCTTTCTACACCTCTGTTGCTTCTTTCAGCACATCTCTTGCCTATTTCAGCACTTCTCTAGCCTGTTCCTGCACCTCTCTTGCCTCTTTCTGCACCTCTGTTGCCTCTTTCTGCACCTCACTTGCTTCTTTCTGCACCCTTTTGCCTGTTTCTGCACCCCTCTTCCTGTACCTCTCTTGCCTGTTTCTGCATCCCTGTTCCCTCTTTCTGCACCTCTGTTGCCTCTTTCTGCACCTCTCTTGCCTCTTTCTGCACCTCTGTTGCTTCTTTCTGCACCCCTCTTCCCTCTTTCTGCACCTATGTTGCTTCTTTCTGCACTTCTCTTACTTCTTTCGGCACCTCTCTTGCTTCTTTCTGCACCCCTCTTGCCTCTTTCTGCACCCTTCTTCCCTCTTTGTGACCTCTCTTGCTTCTTTCTGCACCTCTTTTGCCTGTTCTGCAACTCTCTTGCCTCTTTCTGTACTTCTCTTGCCTCTTTCTGCACTTCTCTTGCCTCTTTCTGCACTTCTCTTGCTTCTTTCTGCACTCCTCTTGCCTCTTTCTGCACCTCACTTGCCTCTTTCTGCACTTCTCTTGCTTTTTTCTGCACCTCTCTTGTTTCTTTCTGCAACTCTATTGTCTCTTTCATCACTTCTCTTGCTTCTTTCTGCACCTCTGTTGCTGCTTTCAGCACTTCTCATGCCTCTTTCTGCATTTCTCTTGCTTCTTTTTTCACCACTCTTGCCTCTTTGTGCACCTCTCTTGCCTCTTTCTGCACCTCTCTTGCCTCTTTCTGCACCTCTCTTGCCTCTTTCTGCACCTCTCTTGCTTCTTTCTGCACCCCTCTTGCCTCTTTCTGCACCCCTCTTGCCTCTTTCTGCACCCTTCTTCCCTCTTTGTGACCTCTCTTGCTTCTTTCTGCACCTCTTTTGCCTCTTTCTGTACTTCTCTTGCTTCTTTCTGCACTCCTCTTGCCTCTTTCTGCACCTCTCTTGTTTCTTTCTGTAACTCTCTTGACTCTTTCATCACTTCTCTTGCTTCTTTCTACACCTCTGTTGCTTCTTTCAGCACATCTCTTGCCTCTTTCTGCAACTCTCTTGCCTCTTTATGCAGTTCTCTTGCCTCCTTCTGCACCTCTGTTGATTCTTTCTGCACTTCTCTTGCCTCTTTCTGCACCCCTCTTGCCTGTTTCTGCACCTCACTTGCCTCTTTTTGCACCTCTATTGCCTCTTTCTGCACTTCTCTTGCCGCTTTCTGCAGCTCACTTGCCTCTTTCTGCACTTCTCTTGCTTTTTCTCCACCTCTCTTGTTTCTTTCTGCAACTCTCTTGTCTCTTTCAACACTTCTCTTGCTTCTTTCTACACCTCTGTTGCTTCTGTCAGCACTTCTCTTGCCTCTTTCTGCACTTCTCTTGCCTGTTTCTGTACTTCTCTTGCCTCTTTCTGTACCTCTGTTGCCTCTTTCTGCACCTCACTTGCTTCTTTCTGCACCCCTCTTGCCACTTTCTGCATCCCTCTTCCCTCTTTCTGTACCTCTCTTGCTTCTTTCTGCACCCCTCTTGCCTCTTTCTGCACCCTTCTTCCCTCTTTGTGACCTCTCTTGCTTCTTTCTGCACCTCTTTTTCCGTTCTGCAACTCTCTTGCCTCTTTCTGTACTTCTCTTGCCTCTTTCTGCACTTCTCTTGCCTCTTTCTGCACTTCTCTTGCTTCTTTCTGCACTCCTCTTGCCTCTTTCTGCACCTCACTTGCCTCTTTCTGCACTTCTCTTGCTTTTTCTGCACCTCTCTTGTTTCTTTCTGCAACTCTATTGTCTCTTTCATCACTTCTCTTGCTTCTTTCTGCACCTCTGTTGCTGCTTTCAGCACTTCTCTTGCCTCTTTCTGCACTTCTCTTGCCTCTTTCTGCACCTCTCTTGCCTCTTTGTGCACATCTCTTGCCTCTTACTGCACCTCTCTTGCCTCTTTCTGCACCTCTCTTGCTTCTTTCTGCACCCTTCTTGCCTCTTTCTGCACCCTCTTGCCTCTTTCTGCACCCTTCTTCCCTCTTTGTGACCTCTCTTGCTTCTTTCTGCACCTCTTTTGCCTCTTTCTGTACTTCTCTTGCTTCTTTCTGCACTCCTCTTGCCTCTTTCTGCACATCTCTTGTTTCTTTCTGCAACTCTCTTGACTCTTTCATCACTTCTCTTGCTTCTTTCTACACCTCTGTTGCTTCTTTCAGCACATCTCTTGCCTCTTTCTGCAACTCTCTTGCCTCTTTATGCAGTTCTCTTGCCTCCTTCTGCACCTCTGTTGATTCTTTCGGCACTTCACTTGCCTCTTTCTGCACCCCTCTTGCCTGTTTCTGCACCTCCCTTGCCTCTTTTTGCACCTCTATTGCCTCTTTCTGCACTTCTCTTGCCGCTTTCTGCAGCTCACTTGCCTCTTTCTGCACTTCTCTTGCTTTTTTCTACACCTCTGTTGCTTCTGTCAGCACTTCTCTTGCCTCTTTCTGCACTTCTCTTGCCTGTTTCTGTACTTCTCTTGCCTCTTTCTGTACCTCTGTTGCCTCTTTCTGCACCTCACTTGCTTCTTTCTGCACCCCTCTTGCCACTTTCTGCATCCCTCTTGCTACTTTCTGTACCTCTCTTGCCTCTTTCTGCATCCCTGTACCCTCTTCTGCACCTCTCCTGCCTGTTTCTGCACCTCTGTTGCCTCTTTCTGTACTTCTCTTGCCTCTTTCTGCACCTCTGTTGCTTGTTTCTGCACCTGTCTTGCCTCTTTTTTGAACTTCTCTTGCCTCTGTCTGCATTTCTGTTGATTGTGTCTGCACTTCTCTTGACTCTTTCTGCACCCCTTTTGCCTGTTTCTACACCTCTGTTGCTTCTTTCTACACTTCTGTTGCTTCTTTCTGCACCTCAATTGCTTCTTTATGCACCTGTATTGCTTCTTTCTTCACCACTCTTGCCTCTTTCTGCACCCCTCTCCCCTCTTTCTGTACCTCTCTTGCCTCTTTCTGCACCTCGCTTGCCTCTTTCTGCACCTCTCTTGCCTCTTTCTGTAGTTCTCTTGCCTCTTTCTGCACCACTGTTGCTTCTTTCTGCACTTCTCTTGCCTCTTTCTGCACCCGTCTTGCCTCTTTCTGAACCTCCGATGGTTCTTAGTGCTCTTCTCTTGCTTTTTTCTGCATCTCTCTTGCTTCTTTCAGCATCCCTCTTTCCTCTTTCTGCACCCCTCTTTCTTCTTTCTTGTGAGAAGTTGGCCTGGTATATGCTGTTCACTAATTAAAGTGGACACCTTGCACCAGGGCAAATCGACTCTTATGGTAGATAGGTTTAAGGCAACCTTTTAAAGAAAGCTATCCTAGTGGTAGCTGTGGAGAGCAGCCTTCAGGCTAAGTCTCGGAGGAATGTAAAGCAGCTTGTTTTACCATATAATCTCTTGAATCACCAAATGAAAAGACACCACACAGGTATATATATCAAATATATATGTATTTATTTCTAAATAACTCTCTACTAATCTCTTTATGAGATTAGAAGACAAACATATGCACAAATCAACGTTTCACAATAAGTTAAGCACAAAATATGGCTGGGGCCCTAGGGGCGTACCAGACCATATACTAAGTAAGAGACTTAGGGACAACGACTTGCAGGGAGACAAGGCCTAGGGCCTTCAGAAGTGCAGGGGCCTCACGAAACCACCCAAGGCAGGTAAGTAAAGGACCCACGGGGGACGCGTGCAGTGTGGATACACAGGCGCGGATCGCCGTTAACTTCAATGGGGCAAGTTGCGGTTGGAAATAAAGAGTTTTAGGATACTTCGGGAGAACCTACAAGTAAGTCACTTACAGGGTAAGTAGTTCTAGGGCCCACACCCACAGGAGCACCGTAGTGCTGGAGTTACCTCACCCAGGAAGCCGGGTGCATAGGTGTCCTTTGGTGTCGGGTCGCGGCGTCGTTTTCAATGGCGAACAAAGAAGACTTGCTGCTTGCGGGAGCTGAAGAAGTGTCCGGTGGAATCCAAGCCTGGATTCTGAAGAAGGATGACCTGAAAGCAGAGGGGACAGTGTTCAAAGTCACTTGGCAGTGACCCGGGGCAAGGAAGATGGATGCCCACCGTCGTCGGTTGATTCAGGTCGGTTGCGGGTGCCTTGACTCTTCAGCCACGTGGTCCAGGAGGTGTCGACGACGACCAGGAGCTGGATTCGGTGGGTCCCTCGGCGTCTGCAGCTGACTGCGGTGTCGGCAACTCGATTGGAGCTAACAAGCCTTGGCAGCAGCAAGTCTCGGGGAGATGAAGAAAAGTTGATGGCGCAGACCAGCAAGGTCTGAGGGACTCACCCAGCGAGGGTAAGTCAGGGCAGGCCTGGAGCAACCAGGGGAGCCCTTTGGTTTCTTTAAGAAGTCTTCTGGGGACCCCCAAGCCGGCGGGCAAGGGATCGCGAAGACACCTCGGGCGGAATCACTCAACAGGGGCCCACGGTCACTCGGGATGGTGTAGGCCTCTGATCTTCGGAGGATTCCTGCTGGAGGTCGGGACCACACGTGGTCCAAAGCACAAGTTCGTAGAACGTTGTGAAGGGGTTGCACTTGACAATAGTGCACGGTACCCAGGGGTCGCGGTTCCTCGTTACTCGTGGGGTCCACTTGCCTCAGCTTCGCTGGGGACTCACGATGGCCTGGGAGAGGTCAGGAAATCCACTTCTTGGGCTGCAGGGACTTCGGACTCCGGCGGGAGCGGCATAGTTTGCGACCGTCGTTGTCGTTTTTGGTGCCTGCCAAGCAGGGAGTCACTCCTTGACTCCAAGGAGATTCTTCTGTCTTCCAAAGGTAGTGGAACGTCGAAGGGCCAGGATTCTTCTGTAGAGCGTCGTCCAGGGGTTATCTGCTTTGCAATGGCAAGGTTCCCCCTCTTATACTAAAAGAGGGGATGGACTAGCTCTATGACCCCACCTATGGGAGGGTCAAGGGAGGGGTGGCTACACCCACTTCCCTTTGTCCAGTTTCGCACCAGAGCAGGGGCAGGTAGCCCCTGAGCTGGTTTGAACTGGCATATGCACAGAGGAGCCTTCTGCTCCCCCAGTGCAGGACTTCAAAGCACTCTAAGAGTGCACCCACCCAGCCCCAATACACTAAACCCTGTCTGGAAGGTGGTTACACCTCCCTGTGACAGGATGCCTATTGTTGGGCTTCCTCCACTGCGAGTTTCGGTCATCAGCAGGAGGGCAGCCCAGTGTCTGTGACTGGTGGCATCCATTTTGTGATGCCAGGGCTCTTTAGGATTCTACCGCGTTTCCACAGCAGGTACATGTCTTATCCCTCTAGAAGGGTGGAATGCTACCCCCGCCGCCAAGATTGGCGGGGGGTAGTATTCCAAGATGTTTGACACCAAACACGACATGTTTTGATGCAGCCATTCCAAAGTTAGCATTTACCGCGAGGATATAATGCACTTAATAGTATATGGTTTAACCGCATCCACAAACAGCACCAGAGAATAGACTCTGAGAGCTGCAGAGGGGCCCTGCTCAGGCAGAGGCACCCCCTCACATAGAAGCCAAGCACCCTGCCCTCCAGGATTGATAGGGCCTGCCTTAGGGGTGACTGATAGGTTTATATGTGTGTGCAGGAGAGATATAGGAAACCTATATCTCAGTGAGGAGTGGTAGCACCACCTCACCCAGGCTGCAGTAGCAGGCCTGTGGTGTCAGATTTAGACTGCTTCCCAGGGGTGGCATAATACATGCTGCAGCCCCTGGTAGGCCTGTGAAGTACCTATGCCCTTGGTACCTAAGGTACCATATACTAGGGACTCATAAGGCACCACAGTATCTAATCACTAGTGCACCTAGAGTGCACTCCATGTCGTTAGAGAGAGCAGATAGACTGGGGCCCTGAATAGCAGGGTCCCAGTCCAACTACGTCATAAACCAGCAAAACACCAAGAAAAAGTGGGGGCAACCATATAGTCAGATTCCACCTTCCTACATAACCCCCCAAACGAAAGGAGATAAGGCTAACCTTGACCAGTTGAGCCTTTATTGATTAAGTGGTCATATAAGGAAGCACCTGCACTAGCATGGTTGCCCCCTGTCTTATGGTCCACTAAGCAATCCCTCACCCTAAGGGTATGAGAGGGTCTCCACCATGGGGAATCACTACCTCTGGTGTGCTTTGGTAAAGTACAAGGCTGGTGGGGTGTCTGAGTAGGGAAGTGAGGCCCTAGGAAGGTTGGCCTCAGCTTCCTCAGATCACTGGTCACCATGTATGCCTGTCTTTCCATGACTGAGTTGCACTTTGCTCTAAGGGTCAACCTTTGACTGCCTACAGCCGGGGGTTGGGTCCCTTTGGATGGAACACTGGAGGGACATGGCATGTTTGGAACCTTTTGGTCCCAGGTTTGCCCTTGCCTAACAGAGTCCTTCTGGGGAGGTCACTACATAAAGGTATGGGGGATCCCTCAGTGGGTTGAGGAATTTTCACCTGGCTAGGGCTACTAGACTGGGTGCCCCTAATCTGCTGATGGGGGGGTTCCTCTGGACAGGGGGCCCTCGGGGGTCCACTGACCTCTGCAGCCCTGGGCTGACTGAGGCAGGGTAGAGAGGGGCAGTTTACCTGCTCCAGACTGGGTACCACCTTGGAAGGATCCTCTGCCATCAGGGGTGGGGCCAGGCCAGGCCTGACTACCTCTGTGGCAGTTCCTTCACTAGGGGTGGGTCAGTTCCCTGAGGAGGCTGACCCTTACCTACTGTCTGGAGGGAAGAAGACTTTTCTTCAACCCTTGTGCTCTCTTCTGGGGGAGAGTGGGCCATTCTTCCAGGCTCCATCTCTCCAAAATCTTGGGCTGGGGCTGTGGCCATCACAGCCCCACTAACCTTACAGGGACACCCAACATCCTCAGATGGGTTTGGTGTTCAATTTCAGCCCAGGCTGAAATTTCCAGATCATTGCCCATCAGGCAATCTACAGGTAAGGTTGGGGACACTGCCACTCTTTTTGGGCCTGTGACCCCCTCCCAGGTGAGATTGACTATGGCCATGGGGTGATCTGTTCTGACACCATCAATGTTGGTCACCTGGTATTTAAACTCAGGTAAAAGCTGGTGAGGGGGACTAGTTTCCCTGCCACCATGGTGACACTAGCCCCTGTGTCCCTAAATGCCACAGCTTTCTGACCATTAATTATTGGCTCCAGTCTGTACCTGCCCAATGCTGTGGGACCCACGGTAAAGGTGGCAAATCCTATACCACCATCAGAATCTGAGGAGTCTGTGGAGGGGGTCCTGTCTAAACTAGGGCCCACCTCTGTTCCTCTTGCAAAAGCACCTAACTTTTTGGGTGCACTACTCCCAACTGGAGGATTACTACTGGTAGTACCAGGAGGGGTGGTAGTAGTTGTTGGAGGAACATTTTCTTTATTGCCAATCCTGGGACAACTGGGATCAGATTTCCAGTGCCCAGGCTTTTTACAGACATGGCAATAGGGTTTCTTTTCAGGAGAGGAAGGAGTTTGGGACCCACCCCAGAAGAGGACTTTTGGGGCCCTGTAGTGGACTTATCCTTAGATTTATCCCCACCTTTCTCTTCGGACTTGGTAGAATCTTTCTTGTGGTCACCACCCTGATTCTTAGGCCTTACTCTGGTTCTGACCCATTTGTCTGCCTTCTTTCCCAATTCTTGGGGAGAGGTCAGATCAGAGTCCACCAGGTACTGGTGTAAAAGCTGGTTTTGACAATTATTAAGGATCTGTTCTCTCATCATTAGATT
>CAWUFW010018608.1:0-215102 GCA_963921515.1 Calotriton arnoldi
AGTTACGTATTGCTCATCACTGCACTGCCCTAAACCCTGAAACACCACCCCCAGCACGACCCCTACACTGCCCGAACACCACTGCACTACCCTAAACCCTAAAACACGAACTCTCCTACACTACACAAAGACCACTGCACTACCCTAAACCCTAAAACACTACCCCCAGCACGACCCCCTATACTACACAAACACCACTGCACTACCCTAAAACACTACCCCCTACACTACACAAACACCACTGCACTACCCTAAACCCTAAAATACCCCCAGCACGAACCCCTACACTACCCAAACACCACTGCACTACTCCTAAACCCTAAAACACTACCCCCAGCAATACCCCTACACTACCCAAACACCATTGCACTACCCTAAACCCTAAAACACTACCCCCAGCAGTACCCCCTACACTACCCAAACACCACTGCACTACACTAAACCATAAACCACTACCCCCAGCATCGACCCCCTACACTACCCAAACACCACTGCACTACCCTAAACCCTAAAACACTACCCCCAGCACAACCCCCTACACTACCCAAACACCACTGTAATACCCTAAACCCTAAAACACTCCCCAGCACGACTCCCTACACTATCCAAACACCACTGCACTACCCTAAACCCTAAATCTACCCCCAGCATGACCCCCTACACTACACAAACACCACTGCACTACCCTAAACCCTAAAACACTACCCCAGCACGACCCCCTTCACTACCTAAACACAACTACACAATTTGTTACAGGCGTTGCAACGCAGGCCTGTGGTGCTTACTGGAAGTACTTGGTGGGCTAGTTGGGCCCCAGGGACCCTCAGGATTCAAGGTGACCTAATCCCCCAACTTAAAACGCTCCATGGGGCGTGTTTGCACAGTGGTGAAGGGAGGGGCGGGGCCTCAGGTGACATGTGCGCAGAACACGCCCCTTGAATCCTGAGGGACCCTGGGGGCCAACTCAGCCCACCAGGTACCTTCAGTAAGCACAACAGAGTTGCATTGCAGAGAGGTGAAAAAGGTGCGTGGCCTCGGAACGCCTCTCTGCAACTCAGCTCTGTGGTCCTAACTGTAGGTACCTGGGGCTAGTTGGGCCTCAGGGACCCTCAGGATTCAAGGGGACTTAATCCCGCAACTTAAAACGTGCCACGGGGCGCGCTTGCACACGCATTTTAAGAGGTAGTTTTAATCCCCTGCCCTATTATGTACTAAGGACTTACAGAGGAGGTCATGCTAATCACAGGGGTACCCCAACGCATAGTGTTCCCTAGTGTATGTAGGTGTTTTCACTGTATTCTAAGTGTCTTTTAGCATAGCACTGACTCTGGTTAGTCAGAGTCAGTTACCACCAGTACCCGTCTGAAAAAGTTGTGGGCACAGGATGATTTTGCAACATGGCCTCTTTTCTGCTCCTCTGTTGCTTCTTTCTGCACATCTTTTGCTTCTTCCTGCACTTTTCTTCGTCTTTGTGGACTTCTGTTGCTTCTTTCTGCATTTCTTTTGCTTCTTTCTGCGCGTTTTTCTTCTTTCTTCACATGTCCTACCTCTGTAGGCATAGTTAGAAACTAGCATTTAAAAAACCTTTGAAATTCACTTAAAAAATCATAGGTTTCAGGCACGTTATAGTTAGAAATTAGCATTTAAAAACCTTTGAAATTCACTGAAAAAACCATAGGTTTTAGGGACAGTTATAGTAAGTTGGACATTTCACTCGTACAAAACCATAGAAATTCCCCGTTATAGTTAGTTCAGCTAACTATAACTCGCGCCCCGCAATGCACTGCTGATGACGTCACATATTACATCACTCATGACATGGTCAGTGACATCACTGATGACATCACTGATGACATCCATGTGATAATTTCATGCATCTTCTCACACCCTAATATAGCTTTTGATATACCCACTCTAAATTACAGACTGCCATTCTCAAAACCATACACACTCCAATACCAATAACTACATACCCACTCACTGATTCTTAGGTCTACACACACACATCTACTCACTCACCCGTACAGTCACTCATACTTACAGTCACTCAGTACAGGACTATCATATGCACTCATACACCTATATAAACACTCACACACCGCCACTCATCCATAGAGATACTCACACACCTAGTCAGTCATGCAAAAATTAATCACACACCCATTTACTCACCTATACAGTTATACACACACCAGCTCACTTACTCATACAAATACTAGCACATTCTTACGCTCTTATACAATAACTGATACAAGCACACACGCATCCATACAGCCACTCTCACAATCACACACTCTCACTTATAGCCATTTAAATACTCTAACACACATATATACTGCCTTTTACATATGTAGTTACTCGCACATGTACCACTGAGATATACATTCACTCACTAACATACCCATACACACACTCACCCACCCAAGCAGTCCATCACAGATGCACTCTTGAAATCATGCACCCAGTGAATCACCCACTCACACATCTATGTACAGAGTCACACACACCCCACTCCACACAAACACTCAGGCAGCCATACAGATACTCAGAGAACCAATCAATAACCCATGTAGACACTCATGTAGCTATTCAGAAAGCCATGCAGCCGCTTACAAACCAACAGACAGACGGATACTGGACATTCACACAGTTTAGTCACTAACCCATGCATTCAGTAAGATGCATTTAATCACTCACTTGTAGAGTCAGTCACTCACGTACTAAATCATCCATTCAGACACTTATACACTCACTCATTCTTCAATACGCCTTTCCCTATATATATTAAACATATTTAAACTTTACAGAAACACACAGTCACTGGATGATGTCATCAGTGATTTCATTTGAGATGTCATCAGTGATGTCACTGACCATGTCATGAGTGATGTAATATGTGACGTCATCAGCAGTGCATTGCGGGGCGCGAGTTATAGTTAGCTGAACTAACTATAACGGGGAATTTCTATGGTTTTGTACGAGTGAAATGTCCAACTAACTATAACTGTCCCTAAAACCTATGGTTTTTTCAGTGAATATATATATATATATTCATTGAAAAACCATAGGTTTTAGGGACAGTTATAGTTAGTTGGACATTTCACTGCATAAAACCATAGAAATTCCCCCGTTATAGTTAGTTCAGCTAACTATAACTCGCGCTCCCGCAATGCACTGCTGATGACGCTCACATATTACATCACTCATGACATGGTCAAGTGACATCACTGATGACATCTCAAATGACATCACTGATGACATCACTGATGACATCATCCAGTGACTGTGTTTCTGTAAAGTTTAAATATGTTTAATATATATAGGGAAAGGCGTATTGAAGAATGAGTGGGTGTATAAGTGTCTGAATGGATGATTTAGTACGTGAGTGACTGACTCTACAAGTGAGTGATTAAATGTATCTTACTGAATGCATGGGTTAGTGACTAAACTGTGTGAATGTCTGTATCCGTCTGTCTGTTGGTTTGTAAGTGGCTGCATGGCTTTCTGAATAGCTACATGAGTGTCTACATGGGTTATTGATTGATTGTCTGAGTATCTGTATGGGTGCCTGAGTTTGTGTGGGTGGGGTGTGTGTGACTTCGTGCATAGATGTGTGAGTTGGTGATTCACTGGGTGCATGGTTTCAAGAGTGCATCTGTGATGGACTGTATGGGTGGGTGAGTGTGTGTATGGGTGTGTTAGTGATTGAATGTATATCTCAGTGGTACATGTGTAGTAACTACATATGTGAAAGGCAGTATATATGTGTGTTGGAGTATATAAATGGCTATAAGTGAGAGTGTGTGATTGTGAGAGTGGCTGTATGGATGAGTGTGTACTTGTATCAGTGATTGTATAAGAGCGTAAGAATGTGCTAGTATTTGTATGAGTAAGTGAGCTGGTGTGTGTATAACTGTATAGGTGATTAAATGGGTGTGTGATTAAGTTTTTGCATGACTGACTAGGTGTGTGAGTACCTCTATGGATGAGTGGATGTGTGTGAGTGTTTATATAGGTGTATGAGTGCATATGATAGTCCTGTACTGAGTGACTAAGTATGAGTGACTGTACGGGTGAGTGAGTGGATGTGTGTGTAGACCTAAGAATCAGTGAGTGGGTATGTAGTTTTTGGTGTTGGAGTGTCTATGGTTTTGAGAATGGCAGACTGTAATTTAGAGTGGGTGTATCAAAAGTTATATTAGGGTGTGAGAAGATGCATGAAATTATCACATGGATGATGTCATCAGTGATGTCATCAGTGATGTCATCAGTGATGTCACTGACCATGTCATGAGTGATGTAATATGTGACGTCATCAGCAGTGCATTGTGGGGCGCGAGTTATAGTTAGCTGAACTAACTATAACGGGGAATTTCTATGGTTTTGTAGGAGTGAAATGTCCAACTAACTATAACTGTCCCTAAAACCTATGGTTTTTTCAGTGAATTTCAAAGGTTTTTTAAATGCTAATTTCTAACTATAACGTGTCTGAAACCTATGGTTTTTTCAGTGAATTTCAAAGGTTTTTAAATGCTAGTTTCTAACTATGCCTACAGAGGTAGGACATGTGAAGAAAGAAGAAAAACGCACCGAAAGAAGCAAAAGATGTGCAGAAAGAACCAACAGAGGAGCAGAAAGAGGCCTTGTTGCAAAATCATCCTGTGCCCACAACTTTTTCAGACGGGTACTGGTGGTAACTGACTCTGACTAACCAGAGCCAGTGCTATGCTAAAAGACACTTAGAATACAGTGAAAACACCTACATACACTAGGGAACACTATGCGTTGGGGTACCCCTGTGATTAGCATGACCTCCTCTGCAAGTCCCTAGTACATAATAGGGCAGGGGGATTAAAACTACCTCTTAAAACGCGCTACAGGGCGCGTTTGCACAGTGGTGAAGGGAGGGGGCCTGAGGTGACATGTGTGCAAACGCACCCGTGGCGCGTTTTAAGTTGCGGGATTAAGTCCCCTTGAATTCCTGAGGGTCCCTGGGGCCCAACTAGCCCCCAGGTACCTACAGTTAGGACCACAGAGCTGAGTTGCAGAGAGGCGCTCCGAGGCCACGCACCTTTTTCACCTCTCTGCAACGCAACTCTGTTGTGCTTACTGAAGGTACCTGGTGGGCTAGTTGGCCTCAGGGTCCCTCAGGATTCAAAGGGAATTAATTCCCCAACTTAAAACGCACCACAGGGCGTGTTTGCGCACATGTCACCTGAGGCCCCGCACCCTCCCTTCACCACTGTGCAAACGCGCCCCGTGGTGCGTTTTAAGTTGGGGGATTAGGTCACCTTGAATCCTGAGGGTCCCTGGGGCCCAACTAGCCCACTAGGTATATTGCTAATTCTGTAGGATGAAATACCCCCGTGTGGTTATGGCGCTCACAAAATCCGGTATAACGTTTATTTCAGTGTAGCTATCTGTTGGTGCTCAAGGGAAGAGGAGTCATCCACCCCTCAACATTAGCGACCCAGAGGGATCACACAATTATCTCTACAGGCCCGAGCACACACACTATATTACTTAAAAAGTTTCAATAAAGTGATACAATGCACAAGATGATATACAATGATTTGTGTTATTTATTTTCTTTCTTCCACTGTGCCGGTGAGAGACGCGGAAACACGTCTCAGCACGAATAGTGCGTACCCTCTCTAACTCCGAAGTCAGAACAGACTCGGACGAATTACCACGGCTATGCATATTGTTTGAACATTTACTGGAGAAACTATCCTTTGACGTAAACTGATATCTATTTTCCCTGCCTTCCTGGCCGGGACGGAATTATAACCGGTTCAAAGGGTGACCGCTTACCTTCATATCAATTAGCCCTGAGGAAGTCGTGGGTTAATCCCGGACGACGAAACACGTGTTGGCTGGACCAACGGAAGAAAGAAAATAAATAACACAAATCATTGTATATCATCTTGTGCATTGTATCACTTTATTGAAACTTTTTAAGTAATATAGTGTGTGTGCTCGGGCCTGTAGAGATAGCCCACTAGGTACTTCCAGTAAGGACCACAGGCCTGCGTTGCAACGCCTGTAACAAATTGTGCAGTTGTGTTTAGGTAGTGAAGAGGGTCGTGCTGGGGGTAGTGTTTTAGGGTTTAGGGTAGTGCAGTGGTGTTTGTGTAGTGTAGGGGGTCATGCTGGGGGTAGATTTAGGGTTTAGGGTAGTGCAGTGGTGTTTGGGTAGTGTAGGGAGTCGTGCTGGGGGAGTGTTTTAGGGTTTAGGGTAGTGCAGTGGTGTTTGGGTAGTGTAGGGGTTGTGCTGGGGGTAGTGTTTTAGGTTTAGGGCAGTGCAGTCGTGTTCGGGTAGTGTAGGGGTTGTGCTGGGGTAGTATTTTAGGGTTTAGGGTAGTGCAGTGGTGTTCGGGTAGTGTAGGGGGTCGTGCTGGGGGTAGTGTTCTAGGGTTTAGTGCAGTGGTGTTTGGGCAGTGTAGGGGGTAATGCTGGGGGTGGTGTTTTAGGGTTTAGGGCAGTGCAGTGGTGTTCGGGCAGTGTAGGGGGTCGTGCTGGGGGTGGTGTTTCAGGGTTTAGGGCAGTGCAGTGGTGTTCGGGCAGTGTAGGGGGTGGTGTTTCAGGGTTTAGGGCAGTGCAGTGTTCGGGCAGTGTAGGGGGTCGTGCAGGGGTGGTGTTTCAGGGTTTAGGGCAGTGGTGTTCGGGCAGTGTAGGGGGTCGTGCTGGGGGTGGTGTTTCAGGGTTTGGGGCAGTGCAGTGGTGTTCGAGCAGTAAAGGGGGTCGTGCTGGGGGTGGTGTTTCAGGGTTTAGGGCAGTGCAGTGGTGTTCGGGCAGTGTAGGGGGCGGTGCAGGGGTGGTGTTTCAGGGTTTAGGGCAGTGCAGTGGTGTTCGGGCAGTGTAGGGGTGCTGCAGGGGGTGGTGTTTCAGGGTTTAGGGCAGTGCAGTGGTGTTCGGGCAGTGTAGGGGTCGTGCTGGGGTGGTGTTTCAGGGTTAAGGGCAGTGCAGTGGTGTTCGGGCAGTGTAGGGGGTCGTGCTGGGGCTGGTGTTTCAGGGTTTAGGGCAGTACAATGGTGTTCGGGCAGTGTAGGGGGTCGTGCTGGGGCTAGAGTTTCAGGGTTTAGGGCAGTGCAGTGGTGTTCGGGCAGTGTAGGGGGTTGGGCTGGTGTTTCAGGGTTTAGGGCAGTGCAGTGGTGTTCGGGCAGTGTAGGTGGTCGTGCTGGGGCTGGTGTTTCAGGGTTTAGGGCAGTGCAGTGGTGTTCGGGCAGTGTAGGGGGTCATGCTGGGGCTGGTGTTTCAGGGTTTAGGGCAGTGCAGTGGTGTTCGGGCAGTGTAGGGGGTCTTGCTGGGGCTGGTGTTTCAGGGTTTAGGGCAGTGCAGTGGTGTTCGGGCAGTGTAGGGGGTCGTGCTGGGGGTGGTGTTTCAGGGTTTAGGGCAGTGCAGTGGTGTTTGGGCAGTGTATGGGGTCATGCTGGGGCTAGTGTTTCAGGATTTAGGGCAGAGCAATGGTGTTCAGGCAGTGTAGGGGGTTTTGCTGGAGGTGGTGTTTCAGGGTTTAGGGCAGTGCAGTGGTGTTCGTGCAGTGTAGGGGTGGTGTTTCAGGGTTTAGGGCAGTGGTGTTCAGGCAGTGTAGGGGGTCTTGCTGGGGTTGATGTTTCAGGGTTTAGGGCAGTGCAGTGGTGTTCGGGCAGTGTAGGGGGTCGTGCTGGGGGTGGTGTTTCAGGGTTTAGGGCAGTGCAGTGGTGTTCCGGCAGTGTAGGAGGTCGTGCAGGGGGTGGTGTTTCAGGGTTTAGGGCAGTGCAGTGGTGTTCGGGCAGTGTAGGGGTCGTGCTGGGGGTGGTGTTTCAGGGTTTAAGGCAGTGCAGTGGTGTTCGGGCAGTGTAGGGTGTCATGCTGAGGGGTGGTGTTTCAGGGTTTAGGGCAGTGCAGTGGTGTTCGGGCAGTGTAGGGGGTCGTGCAGGGGGTAGTGTTTTAGGGTTTAGGGTAGTGCAGTGGTGTTTGTGTAGTGTAGGGGTCATGTTTTAGGGTAGTGCAGTGGTGTTTGGGTAGTGTAGGGGGTCGTGCTGGGGGTAGTGTTTTAGGATTTAGGTTAGTGCAGTGGTGTTTGGGTAGTGTAGGGGTCGTGCTGGGGGTAGTGTTTTAGGGTTTAAGGTAGTGCAGTGGTGTTTGTGTAGTGTAGGGGTCGTGCTGGGGTAGTGTTTTAGGTTTTAGGGTAGTGCAGTGGTGCTTGTGTAGTGTAGGGTGTCGTGCTGGGGGTAGTGTTTTAGGGTTTAGGGTAGTGCAGTGGTGTTTGTGTAGTGTAGGGGGTCATGTTTTAGGGTAGTGCAGTGGTGTTTGGGTAGTGTAGGGGGTCGTGCTGGGGGTAGTGTTTTAGGATTTAGGTTAGTGCAGTGGTGTTGGGGTAGTGTTTTAGGGTTTAGGGTAGTGCAGTGGTGTTTGTGTAGTGGGTCATGCTGGGGTAGTGTTTTAGGGTTTAGGGTAGTGCAGTGGTGTTTTTGTAGTGTAGGGGGGTCATGTTTTAAGATGCAACGCTCCAATACCTGACCAGTCTGCACTACATAAAACTGCAAAAACTAAAAATAAAAAGTGTTTTGCACACTTTTGTCATTGGGCTATATGTGGGCTAAATCTGGGTAATATTTGTGCTACATTTGGGCTCTTTTTCACTGGTGGCCATCTTGGAAGACTTCTTTGTTATGAAGTTTCCTAATTTCCTCATTTACTGCAGTCTCCTCAGTAGGAAATGCTTTCAGTTTTTACTTTGATTCCATCAAGAAGGCATTCAGATGTGTCACACATTTGCCATAAATTCAGAATGTTATTACTCTAGTTGTTCATTAGATCACTGTAGTAAAGCTACTGCTCACCAAGGAGTTAACTGGAAGTCTACTGCTGGTATTGAAAGTGATTGTTTCAGTCTGCATGTCAGAATTTTCTAATGAAATAGAAGAGGATTTGAGATCTCACTTAAAACATGCACTAAATTTTCTTTTTGCAGCACTAACCATAATTTCTATGGCAAAATGAACCCCCTCATTTTGTTCCTTTTTAAATTAAATGTTTTAAGTGTTACCAGTTTATTCCAATCAAGATGGCTTCAGGTGTGCCATACTTTTGTCATAAGTAAGGCTGTTAGCACTCTAGTTGTTCTTTAGAACACTCTGGGAAGCTGCAGTAGAACACAAAGGAATCAACTGACAGTCTCTGCCCTTGTTGGATGTACATGTTTTACTGAGAATGTCAGACTTCATTCTCACATGACTGAGAAAGATAATGTGAATTTACAGAAAATATGCTCTCATTTTAGCTTCTGGGGCACCTTCCAAAACTGTATGGGACAAGCATGTGAAAATAGTTTTCTCTCAAACATGATTCATGATATTCCAGCAGAAGGTTTTTCACAGGGTAAAATCACCTTAGAACACACCACAATTCCTGAAATTAGTATGGTACCATCAACAAATGAATTCTAATGTAACTAAAGTCTGTTATCACCCTTTATAGTTCTCCTTTTGGTAACCCTCAAAATCTTCGATTCAGTACAATGCATTTCAATGGGGTACTATCATTTATATTGGTCCCAAGATGGCTGCCAGCAATTCCAGGATGAAGTGCTGACAGCCAATCAGATCTCACGATGACATGTGTGGTTAGGCTCCGCCCAGATATATATGTGTTTTTACTTTTGATTTTCTCAGCAACTACTGAACGGATTTACACCATTTAACAAAAAGGGTTCTTTCTGAACCAAGAACTACCTCTTTGCCAAATTTGGTGTAATTCCGTTCAGCAGTTCGGGCTGTAGCCGTGTCTAAAGTTTCCTATGGGAAAATGAATGGGGAAAACACGTTTTGGGACCCCCCTTTTTCTCGGCCCCCGCTTGACGAATCACCCTGAGACTTTCAGGGTAGGAGCGGACCGGAGCGGGCCATAAAGTTTGAAAATTTTGCGAAGATTCGTCAACCGACGCAAGAGTTATTTCAAATAGAATGTCGCGGATTTCCTATGGAAAATAGGTCCTAACTATAACTATCTACTGGCGACCGCCAGTAGATAATAAATATATATATATATATAAATAAAACAGGAGCGAGGCACGCCGCTCAGCGGCAGCGCGAAAGCAGAATGAAACAAGCTGGAAAAAAGTGCTTACTGACTAATTAAAGGAGACTGTATAACGCCGCAAGTCAAAGATCCAGTCCGGATGGGCCGTCCCAAAAGGAGACAGGGCGGTAACAAAAAAGCCTCATTTTCAATGGGAAGCCAGCGTTTACCCTAAACGATGACGCAAGCCAATCAAAAAGATGGGCGGGGCTTAAACTCCACTTCTGAAATATCCCGATTCCAAGAAGCCTCGCAGAGCGAACAGCGCATGCGCGCTGCCACGCAGGTCTGCGAGACCTAAAAAGGGCCCTGGGGAATGGGGTCCCCAGGGCCTAATGAGGCTCGGGAGGGAAGCCAAGCAGCCCCTTCCCTTTAAAATAGGGCCACAAACACATATTGTAAAATATTTTTATTTCACTGTGAAGTCCATAAAGCTTGAGAATATTTTAGCAAAAAATTATTCAAGCGAGTGTCATAACAGAATTCAAGATTTTAAATGCAGTAATTCACATTAAAAGTGGATTATCCTATGCTCAATAAATATCTATTTTCCAACGTAATACTGTGTCTGTGCATTTAACTTTTTATCAGTACACCATCTCACATAGTCCACTGTGTACAGCTGGACTGTGTAAGAACGATGTGTATGTATGTTGGGTATTTGTATAGAGTGGGTCAGCTCGGAAGCAACAGAGAGCTGAGCTAAGCTAAAAGGCACAGTCAAAGGAAATATCCAATACTATCCGTGCAAAGCCTACATCTAAACAACTTGAACATATATTTTTAGAATCTGACAAGAATGGTTAAATGTATTACTGTGGCTGATTTCTTAAAAAATATCTAATGATGCCTTTCTGAAGGATAAACAACAATGTCTCAACAGGTACTGTTTTTTAGACAAATTGAGAGGATGTAAAATCAGTTATGAAGAAACAGGAAGAAAACAATGATTTTGCTGGAAAACGCGATCTGTATTTTTGAATTTGCAAAAATAATTAGTATTAGTTAGAACAGCACTAATACATAGTTTATCACTGTAATCCACAAACCTTGACTACCTGCACGCCACGGTTCAGGAGTCATACCTCGGAGCATTTTTCAACTGAATAGCTCCATTGCTTATATTGCTTCTTTAAAGCGGCTACCAGCAGACTGCATTCCCAGTGATCCACTCTATGATGGACAGACTACATGCCATTATCTAACACGGAACCTTTACATTTGCACCTCTGTGCAATTTTACGTGTAAGGTGCACCCCTCCTTCCACCCTGAGACATACTTCCAAGTGCATTGACGCAATTTACTTCACGACTGCAGTACTGTTTCTTTAATCCCAGCACAGTCTGATTAAAGTGTAATCCTGTCCTGATGATGACTTTAATCTGAATAGGTCGAAACGCCGTTGACTACTCAGCATACATCCTGGCATTCTTTCTTAACTTTTTCTGTATTAAATACCATTTCATTGCCCATGTTATGTATCCAATAATTTAAATTAAGTTTGCACCTTTTATGCTGGTTAGGTTATACACCTTGTCACATGTCTCACCTGCGCCGCTCCCTTGTCACACAAGCACTTTGTGTGCACTATTTTGTGGATTACACTGATGATCTATGTATTTGTGCTGTTCTAACTAATACGAATGTTTTTTTGCAAACTCTAAAATACAGACCGCATTTTCCAAAAAATCATTGTTTTCTCCCTGTTTCGGTTTCTTCATAATTGATTTTATGTTCTCTCAATTTATCTAAAAAACAATACCTGTTGAGACATTGTTGTTTGTTACTGAATCCACCCAGGTCTCAACTGGGTTTACAGGTTTTTCTCCTGTTGTTCCTTATTGTTTCTGGAAGATAAGGCGGCACAGACATTTAATGCCTTATACAAAGACAGCCTCAGTGCTTTTGCAACCTTATCCATGAGACATTGTGAGGAACTGAGAAGAGGAATAATGTATTCTGAAAGCAGGGCAGAACCTGAAAATGTATGGTAATGCTATTCGATTAAAACTTACTTTCCCAAACTGGTCACGGGGCTCAAATGCCAAAGATGGAATACAAACTGAAGTATTATGTTAAGTGGAGGATTCCGATATGCAGATATGCTGACCATATTGATCATATTGCAGCCCTGAAGAAGGGGGGACATCCGCGAAACATGTGCTGGCTTCCAACATCAAAGTTGACTTCTAACTTCGAAATCTGAAGGCAGTATTTATGTCTCATATTGGATTATGAAATAGAATGTTCTTCAATCTTTTGTTAATAACGTACTAGAGGCATAAGATGTTACATTTTGATAGTTGAATTTTATTGAAAAAAAGATGTGAAAATAAATGACTGATATATATTTAGGAACTGTTTTGATACTTAGGTTGATTGCGCTTGTGTTGTATATCCTCCCTGAAACTTTTGTAATATATCCTACACAAACCTATATATGACTTGTTTAGTCCACACTGCTATGTAAAGATATAGATGCATGTTTAGTGTGTTAGAGGAGGACTCACTCGCTTTGCAGTAGCTTGTCTCACATTGGGAAAAATGTCAGTTTATGGGGAAAATAAACACCATTATCTCTTAGGTCTCCCAAAACAGCCTATCAGGAGGAATGTGTTTGGGCACTCACTCAAGATCTCGTATTTTTTCTGAATAAAAGAATGAATGCTTCTGGTATTTTTATAGGTCGCTGCCATTTGATATATGCCAAAGGGAAGGAGTTGCTCAAACTGATTATGTTACAATTCTTATTACCAAAATGAAGTTCCATTTTAGCCCAAATGATGACCCTAAAATCCCTGAACATGTCTGGTTTGACAATAATAACTAGTCCAAGGGGAAAGGTATCGGGGCCACGGTAAACATTCAATTCTCCTGTGTGAGGGAGGTTCAACAGAAATGTCAACTTTTTCTTTTGAATTTAAAGGGGAAAATAAGTTCTCAGATTATAGTATCTCTTATGGCGAGTCAGGAAGAAAGGAAACCTGCCACCTGCTGCTAAACTATGGGACTTGAACTGAGTGCCCCTAAGCCTCACAAAACCTTTGTGGGATTTGAAGCATCTGGATATTCAGGACATCAAAACAGTGGCTTACTCTAAATGATTTCACACGGTCTGCAAGAGAAATACAAACAAATTGAATGTTGGAAAAATATTAATATAGTTAAACAATTTTTTGCATTTATTTTAGTATGTTGGTATGTACCTCATTGCAGTTGGGCTGTCGTGTAGTTCCTACCAATCCGTAGGACCTGCACATTGTTCAGGCAACATAAGCTAAGGGCTTGGTGTCGAGACTGATTACAGACACCCCCACAGGATATGTTGGCCTATAGACCAGCTAGCTCACTGAGCTACCGCAAGCACCCCTAACCTACCAGGGAGGAAATGGATTCTGGCAACCACTGAACATGACAACCCTGATTCCTAAGGAATCGTGGAAACAGTACAGAACCTTTCGCTCAGACACTGGTGCTCACTTATTTTCAGAGAAATATACAGAGAATACACAGCGGGACGTTTTCAGTAATTTTTATTGAACCAATGTTATTCTGCATAAAATACGTGTGCTACAATAATTAGTAGACAGAAGCAGATAAACGTGATTACGAGCACCAAGAACATAAGTAGTAGATATAGTTCTACCATGGTACTAAACAATTGTATATATGCAGGCATATGAACAAGACCGTAATCTAGCATACTCATCCCATGCGAACCCTACTCTAAGTGTATCTAGAGTGTGTGAAGGTGTACAGCCAAGAATCCCCCCCCCCCCCCAAGGGACGATCCAACCCCATTACCTGTTGGGATACAGTGAAGGACCCAGTCTTGGTCACAAACTGGACATTCCTCATGCGATGCAAGGTTGCTGCGTGGGGATTACTCAGCATGCAAGGACACTCCGTGTCAGCGGAAGTACCTCCTCTACCAATCTATAGGGATGCCTATTATTTATAATAAAAGGCGGCCTCGCGATGTGCGCGTAAGATTAGTGATGTTATGGATATGTAGATAGCGCTGTCGCCTCGTGGATGAAGATAGGACGACTTTTGTACCCAGTGAGTAGAGATGCCTAGTACATGATGCTCAAGGCGTCGTGATAATGTTGTGCGAAGCTGGATTTGTAAACAAAGTTGTTTCAGAGAAACTAATCCAACATTGTCGTGCATGCAAATGTGTGTAAAAGTTCACAGTTGAAATGCTATTTCCTAGGGCAATGTCAGAAATAAGCTGCTTAACTACATGGGCCTAACTTGGGTATATAACAGGGCAGTGTATGTGAATGCATCATCATGCAGGGGGAAAAGGAAGACTACCGAGGTGGTCGCTTAGAACATTTATGCCCCCTTCCAAAAATGCCAACAAGGCACACTAATAGGGCACCACGTTCTAGAAGGCACATAGTTAGTGCGGCTCACACAATACTGTTTGCCCATGCATCGGAAATATGGCCCGGGCAAAGGAATTCCCTCAATTGCATGTAGTCATGCCCATTGCAAATTAATAATGTGCACTTGGCACAGTGAGGGCATTAAATGTAAGACCCTGCAATTATTATAAAATTAGTAGTGCAAGCATCTGCAGTCCTTTTTGTAATATAGAAGGGTCTTAGGGGAACAAAAAGTGTGTTCAAATTCCCACCTTGTTCCAGGAGCATAGAACTTATCTGAAGCAACAGGAACAAGGCAAAGGTGCATTGGGTAAGGGCAGAAAAGTACACTAAGTGTTTGGGGGTTGTATCGAGCTTGGAGCCAGTTCTGTAACAGTACAAGGCAATGATGTTGTGCTACCTTACAATCCCAGTATACCTAGCACGCAGACACTGCTAAATTCTACAGAAGGTGAAATCGAAAAATTGAGACTGTTTTACATATTCCAAAAAATACTTTGGAAAATAGAATTTTCATCTTAACAGAGAGGTTGCTGTTGGTCAAAGAAGGCAGTTTCACTCTTCCTCATGGTGAGAAAATAGCCACTACATACACCACAGACAGCCTTGAACTCGCAAAGTAGTGACTTGCTACACTACTATTTGTTGAAAGGTATATTAAGCATCACGAATAAGAAAAGTCACAACAGATGGCATTTAGGCAGCAACACAACAAATAGTTTGAGAAGATGCATGAAAACCTACCTCATAAGTGTGAGTCGGATTTCAAAGGCAGGTGTGTAATCTTCATAGCGAACAATATTTTGAAAAATGATAGGTGTGATAAAGTTGGCGGCGGTAATCACTATAGAGGGTAAATACTCCACGATCAAATTCACCACTGCTGTTCCCTGCTTAGATAACAATAATGACCTGTTAGATGAACATTAAATAGAATACATAAACGGAGACTATAATATATTACACTGAAGCTCGAGCATATTTAAGAAATACTTACCACGCTATTATACCCTTGAGAAAAGACAGTTGCCTTGTAAATCGCATAGAAGCAGCCTCCCAATATACAAATAACTATAATATTTAAGACTGTTCTTAGGAAATAGATGCGTATTGTTTGCCTTCTTGTCCTTTCAGCTATTTTCTGCCTTACTCGCTCTTCTTCCAAGTCCGTCTGTAAATAACAAAACACATTATTTTGGACAGCACGAACATAAAGCGTCTTTCAGTAAAGAATCAGTTAAAAAATGAAGTGGTTATGATCAGAGTTTTTCACATATACCGGGATTCAAAAATTCACTATCCCTCAGGTATGTGCATTTCACCTTTTAAATCATATCCACTCAACATCCCATGCAAATAAACCTCTAGGAAGATTCTTGGGGGAAAATGTAATAAAACAAAAAGTGCATCGTCTTGCAAGACTTTCTTTAGCACGTAACAGAAGAATCAGAAAGAAAGTTGACCATTTTGAACTCATGCTGTTTACTACATCTTTTGAAATTAAGGCAAGGCCATCCCATAGAAACGCTTGGCTATTGGAACCACAGAGGTTAAGGGGTGCTAATGATCTAGCTGTAAACAGGGCACTGTGATTTCAAGTTTATGGGGGTAAGGGACTGAATAATTGCTCGGTCCATTCCAACCAGACTATGGCCGAGCTCTAGTGTTGGGGAAGATGCATCAGCACGATCAAGGCCTCTTTCAAAACAGAAATATGTACAGAAATTTAGTTTTCAGGTGAAAGGCTCGGTCAAAAGATCCTTCTGCATGCAGAACGGACAAATAAAACATTTGTTAATTTTACCAGGTCTTTCTTTGTATTGTGTTGTCACATAAGGCATACTGCAAACACAAATTCCACACTAGTCCTCTAAAAAACGTAAATGCAAAAAAGAAAAGTGCACATTGTAAAGAATGACTCAGGAAACAAATATATCGAGTGTACGTTGGGGAAAACATTTAAGTAATGCAAGCAGTGTTGGGTGTATTTCAAAACAGAATACTATCCCGTCAGTGTATTTAAATAAAGGGGCTTTCAAATACCATTTGCCTACAGCTTGGGTCTCCAACCGTTTTGAAAATGAGTGACTACATGAAATACAATCACAACAGTGACCACACCTTGCAGGATTACAAGTAGTACCCATTCAGTTGCATGCCACAATGTCAAGTGACAAAACATTGTCATGCCAAAATGTAATTACCCACAGGCACAAAGGGTCTTCTAACAGCTATAATTTCCTCAACAATCATTTAAAAAGCATTTTTGAGTATCTTTTTGGATTTCAAAATAATTTTGTTTTCAAACATCAGCATATCAGTTATTGAAAATACACGTTTTCCTATCAAACATGCACTTACATTTTAAGTTAAAAACACTCAAAGGAAATCTTGTGCATTTCAGAAAAAAAGAAACTTATTTTTTGCATCAAAAATCTCTTCATACAAGGCATCACCACCAGAATGCCAAAGATGCATACATTATACCACGGATGCTCAACATTATGTCAGAGCCATCATATCATGTCAGTCATGACCATAATTATGTCAGGAATCACCAAATGTGTGTGCTATATGTCCACAATTATGCCAAGCATACTAACAATATGGCAAAGATAGCTGTGACTATACCATGATTAGTACAAGGATGCCAAAATATGACAACATTTACTAATATTATGTCAAGGCCAACATTGTGCCAGAGATTATATATATATATGTATTCACTGAAAAAATCCATAGGTTTCAGGGACGTTATAGTTAGTTGGACATTTCACTCGTACAAAACCATAGAAATTTGGCTGTTCTAGTTAGTTCAGCTAACTATAACTCGCGCCCCCGCAATGCACTGCTGATGACGTCACATATTACATCATTCATGACCTGGTCAGTGACATCACTGATGACATCTCAAATGACATCACTGATGACATCATCCAGTGACTGTGTGTTTCTTTAAAGTTTAAATATGTATTATATATATGCCAAGGTGTATTGAAGAATGAGTGGGTGTATAAGTGTCTGGATGGAGGATTTAGTAGGTGCGTGACTGACTGTTTAAGTGAGTGATTACATGTGTCTTACTGAATGCATGGGTTAGTGACTAAACTGTGTGAATGTCTGTATCAGTCTGTCTGTTGTTGTTGTATAAGCTGCTGCATGGGTTGGTCAGTAGCTACATGAGTGTCTATATGGGTCATCGATTGGTTGCCTGAGTATTTGTATGGGTGTGTGTGTGTGTGTGTGTGTGTGTGTGTGTGTGTGACTCTATGCATAGATGTTTGAGTGGTTGATTCACTGGGTGTATGGGTTCAAGAGTGCATGTGGAAACAGCTGTATGGGGGGGGGGTGAGTGAGTGTGTGTATGGGTGTGTGGGTGAGTGAATGGATGTCTCAGTGGTACATGTCCAAGTAACTACATATGTAAAAGGCAGTGTATGTGAGAGTTGGAGTATATAAATGACTATACGCGAGAGTCAGTGATTGTGAGAGTGGCTGTATGGATGAGTGTGCACTTGTATCAGTGATTGTATAGGAGTAAATATGTGTTTGTTTCTGTTTGAATAAGTGATGTGGTGTGTGTGTATAACTGTATAGGTCAGTAAATGGAAGTGTGATTGATTCTTTGCATGAGTGACTAGGTGTGCGAGTAACTCTGGATGAGTGGTGGTGTGTGAGTGTCTGTATAGGTGTATGAGTGCATATGATAGTGTTGTATTGATGAGTGACTGCATTGATGAGTGACTGATTGTATGGGTGAATGAGTGGATGTGTGTGTATAGACCTAGGAATCAGTGAGTGTGTATGTAGTAACTGGTATTGGTGTGTCGATGGTTTCGAAAATGGTAGTCTGTATTTTACAGTGGGTGTATCAAAGGTTATATTAGAGTATGAGGAGGTGCATCAGATTTTCACGTGGATGATGTAATCAGTGATGTAATCAGTGATGTCATTTGAGATATCAGTGATGTCACTGACCATGTCATGAATGATGTAATATGTGACGTCATCAGCAGTGCATTGCGGGGCGCGAGTTATAGTTTGCTGAACTAACTATAATGGCGGAATTTCTATGGTTTTGTACTGAGTGAAATGTCCAACTAACTATAACGTCCCTGAAACCTATGGTTTTTTCAGTGAATTTCAAAGGTTTTTTAAATGCTAATTTCTAACTATAACATAGCAGTCGCGTTTGCAGAGTGGTGGAGAAAGGTGAGCGTGGCCTTCAAACACCTTTTAGCAATCCCACTGTGTGGGATTTAGCGGAAGTAACAGGAGGGATAGTTAGCCCCCAACGTCAACCTTGGGGGCCAACTATCCTTTTTATTACCTCCAGTAAGTCCCACACAGCAGGATTGCTAACTTGTTATATCAGGCCCCACTCCCTCCCTGCAGCACGCTGCAAACGCGCTCCCTGGCGTGTTCTAAGTTGGGGGATTAAGTCCCCTTGCATCCTGAGGGTCCCTGGGGGCCAACTAGGCCACCAGGTACCTCCATTAAGCGCCACTGAGCTGCGTTGCAGAGGGGTGTAAAAAGGGTCATAGCCTCACACCACCTCTCTGCAACGCAGCTCTGTGGCGCTTTCTGGAGGTACCTGGTGGGCTAGTTGGCCCCAGGGACCCTCAGGATTGAAGGGGACTTAATCCCACCATCCAATGTGCCAGGGGGCGCGCTTGCACACTTGCTATGTCAGGCCCTGCCTCCTCCCTGCACCACTGTGCAAACGCGCCTCCTGGCACGTTGTAAATTGGGGGATTAATTCCCATTGAGTCCTAAGGGTCCCTGGGGGCAAACTAGCCCACCAGGTACCTCGAGTAAGCGCCACAGAGCTGCATTGCAGAGAAGTGTAAAAAGGGGCGTGGCCTCGGAACACCTCTCTGCAACGCAGCACTGTGGCACATACTGGAGGTACCTGGTGGGCTAGTTGGCCCCCAGGGACCCTCAGTATTCAAGGGGAATTAATTCCCCATCTTACAACGCGCCAGGGGACGCGTTTGCTGAGTGCTGCAGGGAGGGGGCGGGGACTCCGGCACGATGCCGGGTTTTGTTTCTTTTTACAAGGGGGGCTGTGTGGCCCCCTTCTTTTACATTATTTGGGGCCCTGGGGACCCCATCCCCCAGGGCCTGCTCTTTTTTTTTTACATTTAATAAAAAACGGGAAGGGGGCTGCGTAGAGCCCCCTCGCAAGGCCAATTTTGGCCCCGGGGACCCCATCCCCCGGGGCATGGCCACATTTTTTTTTGTTCGTTTTTTATTTTTTAAGGAGGGGGGCTGCGTGGTCCTCTCCTTAGGCC
Organism: Calotriton arnoldi; assembly: GCA_963921515.1. NCBI lineage: Eukaryota > Metazoa > Chordata > Amphibia > Caudata > Salamandridae > Calotriton > Calotriton arnoldi. Next base: position 19,755 of record CAWUFW010018608.1, read on the forward strand.
TCTATTGGCCCCGGGGACCCCATCTCCAGGGGCTGTGCCTCTTATTTTTTTTTTAAATTTTAATATTGAAGGGGGGCCGCGTGGCCCCCCTCCTGGGCCACTTCTGGCCCCGGGGACCCTATCCCCCGGGGCTGGCTCTTTGTGCTGGGGACCGTGGGGGGGGAGCCCCAATGCCCCCACGGTCCCGCCAGCTGCCCACCTCCTGCGGGAGCCGGCATTGCTTTTGAGCAAGGGGAGCTGCTGACATGCAATCCTGCTGTGCTTCATTGTAGCGAGAGCAGGTTTTCCTCTCTCTCTCTGTCAGTCAGTCTCTCAGTCAGTCAGTCAGTCTCTCAGTCAGTCAGTCAGTCTCTCAGTCAGTCTCTCAGTCAGTCAGTCAGTCTCTCAGTCAGTCAGTCAGTCTCTCTCAGTCAGTCAGTCTCTCAGTCAGTCAGTCAGTCAGTCTCTCAGTCAGTCAGTCAGTCAGTCAGTCAGTCAGTCTCTCAGTCAGTCAGTCAGTCTCTCAGTCAGTCGGTCAGTCAGTCAGTCGGTCAGTCGGTCAGTCAGTCAGTCGGTCAGTCAGTCAGTCAGTCGGTCAGTCAGTCAGTCAGTCTGTCTCTCAGTCAGTCTGTCTCTCAGTCAGTCTGTCTCTCAGTCAGTCTGTCTCTCAGTCAGTCTGTCTCTCAGTCAGTCAGTCAGTCTGTCAGTCAGTCAGTCAGTCGGTCAGTCAGTCAGTCGGTCAGTCAGTCAGTCGGTCAGTCAGTCTGTCTCTCAGTCAGTCAGTCAGTCAGTCAGTCGGTCAGTCAGTCAGTCTGTCAGTCAGTCTGTCTCTCAGTCAGTCAGTCGGTCCAGTCAGTCAGTCGGTCAGTCAGTCTCGTCTCTCAGTCAGTCTGTCTCTCAGTCAGTCAGTCAGTCAGTCGGTCTCAGTCAGTCAGTCGGTCAGTCTGTCTCTCAGTCAGTCTGTCTCTCAGTCAGTCTGTCTCTCCAGTCAGTCTGTCTCTCTCAGTCAGTCTGTCTCTCAGTCAGTCAGTCAGTCGGTCAGTCAGTCAGACGGTCAGTCAGTCTGTCTCTCAGTCAGTCAGTCAGTCAGTCAGTCGGTCAGTCAGTCAGTCGGTCAGTCAGTCTGTCTCTCAGTCAGTCAGTCAGTCAGTCAGTCGGTCAGTCAGTCAGTCGGTCAGTCAGTCTGTCTCTCAGTCAGTCAGTCGGTCAGTCAGTCAGTCGGTCAGTCAGTCTGTCTCTCAGTCAGTCTGTCTCTCAGTCAGTCAGTCAGTCAGTCAGTCGGTCAGTCAGTCAGTCGGTCAGTCTGTCTCTCAGTCAGTCTGTCTCTCAGTCAGTCTGTCTCTCAGTCAGTCTGTCTCTCAGTCAGTCTGTCTCTCAGTCAGTCAGTCAGTCGGTCAGTCAGTCAGACGGTCAGTCAGTCTGTCTCTCAGTCAGTCAGTCAGTCAGTCAGTCGGTCAGTCAGTCAGTCGGTCAGTCAGTCTGTCTCTCAGTCAGTCAGTCAGTCAGTCAGTCAGTCAGTCAGTCGGTCAGTCAGTCTGTCTCTCAGTCAGTCTGTCTCTCAGTCAGTCAGTCAGTCAGTCAGTCGGTCAGTCAGTCAGTCGGTCAGTCTGTCTCTCAGTCAGTCTGTCTCTCAGTCAGTCTGTCTCTCAGTCAGTCTGTCTCTCAGTCAGTCAGTCAGTCAGTCAGTCGGTCAGTCAGTCAGTCGGTCAGTCAGTCTGTCTCTCAGTCAGTCAGTCGGTCAGTCAGTCAGTCAGTCAGTCAGTCGGTCAGTCAGTCAGTCGGTCAGTCAGTCTGTCTCTCAGTCAGTCAGTCGGTCAGTCAGTCAGTCAGTCAGTCAGTCGGTCAGTCAGTCAGTCGGTCAGTCAGTCTGTCTCTCAGTCAGTCAGTCAGTCAGTCAGTCGGTCAGTCAGTCAGTCGGTCAGTCTGTCTCTCAGTCAGTCTGTCTCTCAGTCAGTCTGTCTCTCAGTCAGTCTGTCTCTCAGTCAGTCTGTCTCTCAGTCAGTCTGTCTCTCAGTCAGTCAGTCAGTCAGTCAGTCGGTCAGTCAGTCAGTCGGTCAGTCTGTCTCTCAGTCAGTCTGTCTCTCAGTCAGTCTGTCTCTCAGTCAGTCTGTCTCTCAGTCAGTCTGTCTCTCAGTCAGTCTGTCTCTCAGTCAGTCTGTCTCTCAGTCAGTCTGTCAGTCAGTCAGTCAGTCAGTCAGTCAGTCAGTCAGTCAGTCAGTCAGTCAGTCAGTCAGTCAGTCAGTCTCTCAGTCAGTCAGTCTCTCAGTCAGTCAGTCTCTCAGTCAGTCAGTCTCTCAGTCAGTCAGTCTCTCAGTCAGTCAGTCTCTCTCCAGTCAGTCTCTCTCCAGTCAGTCTCTCTCCAGTCAGTCTCTCTCCAGTCAGTCTCTCTCCAGTCAGTCTCTCTCCAGTCAGTCTCTCTCCAGTCAGTCTCTCTCTCAGTCAGTCTCTCTCCAGTCAGTCTCTCTCCAGTCAGTCTCTCTCTCAGTCAGTCTCTCTCCAGTCAGTCTCTCTCCAGTCAGTCTCTCTCCAGTCAGTCTCTCTCCAGTCAGTCTCTCTCCAGTCAGTCTCTCTCCAGTCAGTCTCTCTCTGTCAGTCAGTCTCTCTCTCAGTCAGTCTCTCTCTCAGTCAGTCTCTCTCTCCAGTCAGTCTCTCTCCAGTCAGTCTCTCTCAGTCAGTCTCTCTCCAGTCAGTCTCTCTCCAGTCAGTCTCTCTCTCAGTCAGTCTCTCTCTCAGTCAGTCTCTCTCCAGTCAGTCTCTCTCCAGTCAGTCTCTCTCCAGTCAGTCTCTCTCCAGTCAGTCTCTCTCCAGTCAGTCTCTGTCTCTCTCCAGTCAGTCTCTGTCTCTCTCCAGTCAGTCTCTCTCAGTCAGTCTCTCTCCAGTCAGTCTCTCTCTCAGTCAGTCTCTCTCCGTCAGTCTCTCTCTCAGTCAGTCTCTCTCCGGTCAGTCTCTCTCCGGTCAGTCTCTCTCTCGGTCAGTCTCTCTCTCGGTCAGTCTCTCTCTCGGTCAGTCTCTCTCTCGGTCAGTCTCTCTCTCGGTCAGTCTCTCTCTCGGTCAGTCTCTCTCTCGGTCAGTCTCTCTCTCGGTCAGTCTCTCTCTCGGTCAGTCTCTCTCTCGGTCAGTCTCTCTCTCAGTCAGTCTCTCAGTCAGTCAGTCTCTCTCAGTCAGTCAGTCTCTCTCTCGGTCAGTCTCTCTCTCGGTCAGTCTCTCAGTCAGTCAGTCTCTCAGTCAGTCAGTCTCTCTCAGTCAGTCAGTCTCTCTCAGTCAGTCAGTCTCTCTCAGTCAGTCAGTCTCTCTCTCAGTCAGTCAGTCTCTCTCTCAGTCAGTCAGTCTCTCTGTCAGTCAGTCAGTCTCTCTGTCAGTCAGTCTCTCTCTCAGTCAGTCAGTCTCTCTCTCAGTCAGTCAGTCTGTCTCTCTCTCAGTCAGTCAGTCTCTGTCAGTCAGTCTCTCTCTCAGTCAGTCAGTCTCTCTCTCAGTCAGTCAGTCTCTCTCTCAGTCAGTCAGTCTCTCTCTCAGTCAGTCAGTCTCTCTCTCAGTCAGTCAGTCTCTCTCTGTCAGTCAGTCAGTCTCTCTCAGTCTGTCAGTCAGTCTCTCTCTCTGTCAGTCAGTCAGTCTCTCTCTGTCAGTCAGTCTCTCTCTCTGTCAGTCAGTCTCTCTCTCAGTCAGTCAGTCTCTCTCTGTCAGTCAGTCAGTCAGTCTCTCTCTCTCTACACAACATACCTTAGAAACATTGCCAATATCTCTGGCTAAACACTTATAAGGTCCCAACGGCAAGACCTATTGGCGATGCCAATGCTTGTTTTTTATTTTTTCTTCCGGATTCGCGCACCCAGCGCGAATTCGGACGCTTCTTAAAATGTTTTTGGGCTGGGGGTCCTTGTGGGACCCCCTGAGCAGGCCTAGGGGTCAGGGTGTTCCTACCCTGCCCCCTTTTCTTGTTTTTCATCTTTGTTTAACTGTTTTCTTATGACTCTGGTTCAACCTAGTCCCAAGATGGCTGCCAGCAATTCCTGGATGAAGTGCTGACAGCCAATCAGATTTCACGATGACATGTGTGGTTAGGCTCCGCCCAGATATCGATATTTCTTTTTCCTTTCTTTTTCCTTTAATATTTCAAAATCTACTGAACGGATTTACACCATTTAACAAAAAGGACTCTTTCTGAACCAAGACCTACCTTTTGCCAAATTTGGTGTAATTCCGTTCAGCAGTTCAGGCTGTAGCTTTGTCTAAAGTTTCCTATGGAAAATAACATGGGAAACGCGATTTGGGACCCCCTTTTTTCGGCCCCTGCTTGGCGAATCACCCGAAACTTTCAAGACAGGAGCTGATCGGAGCTGATCACTAGTTTTGAAAATTTCGCCAAGATTCGTCAACCGGCGCCAAAGTTATTGGGAAAACAAAACGCTTTTCCCTATGGAAACTAGGTCCTAACTATAACTACCTACTGGCGACCGCCAGTAGGTAATTATAGGTAAATATATATATATATATATATATATATATATATATATATATATATATATATATATATATATATATATATATTCACTGAAAAACCATAGGTTTCAGGCACGTTATAGTTAGAAATTAGCATTTAAAAACCTTAGAAATTCACTGAAAAAACCATAAGGTTTTAGGGACAGTTATAGTTAGTTGGACATTGCACTCGTACAAAACCCGTGAAATTCCCCCGTTATAGTTAGTTCAGGTAACTATAACTCACACCCCCGCAATGCACTGCTGATGACGTCACATATTACATCACTCATGACATGGTCAGTGACATCACTGATGACATCTCAAATGACATCACTGATGACATCATCCAGGGACTGTGTTTCTGTAAAGTTTAAATATTTGTAATATATATAGGGAAAGGCGTATTGAAGAATGAGTGGGTGTATAAGTGTCTGTATGGATGATTTAGTAGGTGCGTGACTAACTCGATAAGTGAGTGATTAAACGTATCTTACTGAATGCATGGGTTAGTGACTAAACTGGGTGAATGTCTGTATCCGTCTGTCTGTTGCTGTGTAAGTGGTGCATGGGTTTGTGAATAGCTACATGAGTGTCTATATGAGTTATTGATTGGTTGTCTGAGTATCTGTATGGGTGCCTGAGTGTTTGTGTGGGTGGGGTGTGTGCGACTGTGCATAGATGTGTGAGTGGGTGATTCACTGGGTGGATGGTTTCAAGAGTGCATCTGTGATGGACTGTATGGGTGGGTAAGTGTGTGTAAGAGTGTGTTAGTGAGTGAATGTATGTCCCAGTGGTACATGTGTGAGTAACTACATATGTGAAAGGCAGTATATATGTGTGTTGGAGTATATAAATAGCTATAAGCGAGAGTGTGTGTGATTGTGAGAGTGACTGTATGGATGAGTGTGTGCTTGTATCAGTGATTGTATAAGAGCGTAAGAATGTGCTAGTATTTGTATGAGTAAGTGAGCTGGTGTGTGTATAACTGTATAGGTGAGTAAATGGCAGTGTATTTAATTATTTGCATGACTGACTAGGTGTGTGAGTACCTCTATGGATGAGTGGCGGTGTTTGAGTGTCTATATAGGAGTATGAGTGCATATGATAGTCCTGTACTGAGTGACCATAAGTATGAGGGACTGTACGGGTGAGTGAGTGGATGTGTGTGTGTAGACCTAAGAATCAGTGAGTGGGTATGTAGTTATTGGTGTTGGAGTGTCTATGGTTTTGAGAATGGCAGTCTGTAATTTAGAGTGGGTGTATCAAAGGTTATACTAGGGTGTGAGGAGGTGCATTAAATTCTCACATGGATGATGTCATCAGTGATGTCATTTGAGATGTCATCAGTGATGTCATCAGTGATGTCACTGACCATGTCATGAGTGATGTAATATGTGACGTCATCAGCAGTGCATTGCGGGGCGCGAGTTATAGTTACCTGAACTAACTATAACGGGGGAATTTCACGGGTTTTGTACGAGTGCAATGTCCAACTAACTATAACTGTCCCTAAAACCTTATGGTTTTTAAGTGAATTTCTAAGGTTTTTTAAATGCTAATTTCTAACTATAACGTGCCTGAAACCTATGGTTTTTTCAGTGAATTTCAAAGGTTTTTAAATGCTAATTCCTAACTATAACGTGCCTGAAACCTATGGTTTTTTCAGTGAATTTCAAAGGTTTTTAAATGCTAATTCCTAACTATAACGTGTCTGAAACCTATGGTTTTTTTCAGTGAATTTCAAAGGTTTTGTAAATGACAATTTTTAAATGTATTAATTGTTATATTTATTTTTTGATACTGATTTACAACATTTTTTTAAACTATTTATTTTTAGATATTTTATTTTTTAAATTACATTGTAATTACATTATACATTACAAAATATACTTTCTCAGAATGAATTACTTTAGTTTAAATACTTTGCAAATAGGCAATAGACTTTTAAGTACAGTAGTTACAGTTGTTGCAATGGGCAACACAATTTCAAAAACAAAGCAACATTGAGCTCAATGTGAATTTCTAGTTAAATGCAATTAGTTACTTTATGGATTACTTTTCTAACCACAGGACTGGATCCTAGATTCAGTCCTGGGACATCTCCTGTAAACAGTTGAGTAAAAGCGTTTTGGTTACAGTAGTGATTTTTAAGGAATATTATTGTATTTTAAAAGTTGACACTTAGAAACTTTTTCATATAGAATCACCAATGTTATCCTATGGGAGGAAATTCACTTAGCAGGTAAGTAGTGTTATCGTTACTTTTTCTTACTCAGTGGTGGATCCTGGAACCAGCACTGGTGCATCTCCTGTAAACAGTTGAAAGAATGCGTTTAAGTCACACATGCGATTTTTAAGGAATATTTGTAGTTTGTGAAAATCGACACTTTGAAACTTTTCTGCTGAAAACCAGACAATGGATTCCTATGGAAGGAAATTCAAGTTACTGTTAAGTACGGTTAGAATTACTTTTCAGGGTCAGTGCTGGGCTAAAAGATGCAGCACTGGGTTCTCTCCTGATAACAGGTGAGTAAATCAGAATTCATAGTTCGGCTGATTTTAGAGAAATATTATAAAGTTCCAAAACTCCACACTTGGAAGAATTTCCAAGTGAAACCAGTCAATGTTAGCCTATGGAAGGAAATTCAAGTTACTGTTAAGTACGGTTAGAATTACTTTTCAGGGTCAGTGCTGGGCTAAAAGATGCAGCACTGGGTTCTCTCCTGATAACAGGTGAGTAAATCGGAATTCGTATTTCGTCTGATTTTAGAGGAATATTTGTATGTTTCAAAATCGACACTTAGAAACTTTTTCAGCAAAAAGCAGGCAATGATATCCTATGGAAGGAAATTCAAGTTACTGTTAAGTACGGTTAGAATTACTTTTCAGGGTCAGTGCTGGGCTAAAAGATGCAGCACTGGGTTGTCTCCTGATAACAGGTGAGTAAATCGGAATTCGTAGTTCGGCTGATTTTAGAGGAATATTTGCACAATGGTGAAGGAAGGGGGTGGGGCCTAAGGTGACATGTCTGCAAACACGCCCTGTGGCGCGTTTTAAGTTGGACAATTAATTCCTCCTCAATCCCGAGGGTCCCTAGGGGCCAACTAGCCCACCAGGTACCTCCAGTATGCGCCAGGGGCTGCGTTGCAGAGAGGTGTTCAGAGGCCACGCCCTTTTACAACACTCTGCAACGCAGCTCCGTGGCGCTTACTGGAGGTACCTGGTGGGCTAGTTGGCCCCTAGGGACCCTCAGGATTGAAAAGGAATTTATTCCCCATCTTAAAACGCGCCACGGGGCCTGTTTGCACACATGTCATCTGAAGCCCCGCCCCTCCCTTCACCACTGTGCAAACGCGCCCCGTGGCGCGTTTTAAGTTGGGGGATTAAGTCCCCTTGAATCCTGAGGGTCCCTGGGGTCCAACTAGCCCACCATATACCTCCAAAAGCGCCACAGAGCTGCGTTGCAGAGAGGTGTAAAGGGGCGTGGCCTCTGAACACCTCTCTGCAACGCAGCCCCTGGCGCATACTGGAGGTACCTGGTGGGCTAGTTGGCCCCCAGGGACCCCCAGTATTCAAGGGGAATTCGTTCCTCCTCTGCAAACGCGCCAGGGGCGCGTTTGCAGAGTACTGCAGGGAGGGGGGCGGGGCCTGCCGGTCGTGTTTTTTTTCCCGAGTTTTTTTTTAATGGGAGGGGGGCTGCGTGGCCCCCCTTCCCTTGCCCACTTTTGGCCCCGGGGACCCCATCCTAACCCCCTGAGCAGGCCTAGGGGGTTAGGGTGTTTCTACCCTGCCCCCTTTGTGCATTTTGTGCACTTGTTTCTTCTGGGTTTTTTTTCTAATCGGCAGGATCCGCGCACCCTGAGCGCATCCTGCCGATTTCTTTTTTTTTTTTTAAATGTTTTTGCCCAGGGGTCCTTGTGGGACCCCTGAGCATGCCTAGGGGTTAGGGTGTTTCTACCCTGCCCCCTTTGTGCGTTTTGCGCACTTGTTTCTTCTGGGTTTTTTTTTTTTTTTTTCTAATCGGCAGGATCCGCGCACCCTGCCGATTTTTTTTTTAAAAAAAATGCTTTTTTCTGCCCAGGGGGTCCTTGTGGGACCCCCTGAGCAGACCTAGGGGGTCAGGGTGTTTCTACCCGGCTCCCTTTGTGCGCTTTGCGCACTTGTTTCTGTCCCTCGGTTCTACCGAGGGACAAAATGGCTGCCAACACTTCCTGAATCGGAATGTTGACAGCCAGCTGACAGCCAATTAGCATGCAGCTCGTGATCGGGAGGGTACGCGGACCCTACTCGGCCATAGATATATAAATGTGACTTTACTTGTGAATTTCTCAGGAACTACTGAACGGATTTACACCATTTAAGCAAAAGGCACCAGTCTGAACCAAGGGCTACCTCTTTGCCAAATTTGGTGTAATTCTGTTCAGCAGTTCGGGCTGTAGCTGCGACTAAAGGTTCCTATGGAAAAATGAATGGGGAAAAAGCGTTTTGGGACCCCCCCTTTTTTCTCGGCCCCCGCTTGACGAATCAACCCGAGACTTTCAGGGTAGGAGCGGAGCGCCCAACAAGTTGGAAACTTTCGCGAAGATTCGTCAACCGGCGCCAACGTTATTTCAAATAGAATGTCGCGGATTTCCTATGGATAATAGGTCCTAACTATAACTATCTACTGGCGACCGCCAGTAGATTAATATATATATATATATATATATATATATATATATATATATATCTCACAGTCCTCAATGTAAAGCCGGGACCCAGGAACCGCACGGGTGCACGTCAGGGGATGAGGAGCCCTGAACACCTACAGTTCCAAAAGCCGAATGAGCAATGCACTCGGGTACGTGCACTAGCCTCCACAAAAGATATCATCCAGCAGTTTTAAGTATGATTAATTTATTGTCAGCATAGCCGAATAACCCAACACGTTTTGGTGTACAACACGCCTTGGTCACGGGTCAAGGAGTGTTGTACGCCAAAACGCATTGCGTTATTCGGCTATGCAGACAATAAATTAATCATACTAAAAACTGCTGGCTATCTTTTGTACAGGTGAGTGCACGTACCCGAGCGTATTGCACGTTCGGCTTTTGGATATATATAGATATATACATACACACACAAATATACACCCCCCTGGGTTTGTGGATTTGCTGGACTGCATCCTGAAAGCCGGTAGTGCAGGAGAGAGGTGATACCACATATGTCTCATTAACTGCGAACACATTCCTCCACATCAAGAGAAAGCCTGCAATCGATTCCTTAGGAAATTACCATTTTATTCACCGTGAGCACTTGTAAACAGTAACGCATTTTGGCTGATCACACAGCCTGTCAACCTTGAAGTGCACCATTTTCTCCCGCATTCAAATTCTCTTCACAGGTGCTGTGATGTGGAGGAATGTGTTTGTGTATATATCATTACCAAATGCCCTCATACACTTCCTTTCGGCGAGAAGAGAACAACGAACTCCAATGGGTATGATGCAAAGTTCTTTATTTGCTCACAGGTTCCTTAACATGATGCGTTTCGGTCAACAAGAGACCGAAACGTCAAGGTCACTTGTTGACCGAAACGCATCATGTTAAGGAAACTTTGAGCAAATAAAGAACTCTGCATCATACCCATTGGAGTTCGTTGCTCTCTTCTCGCCGAAAGGAAGTGTATGAGGGCGTTTGGTAATTCGATTACGATATGGGAGATGGTTGCTTCCGGTTAACGAACCCCCTCCCCAGAAGCAGGCAGCCGCCCACAACCACAGAGATATATATATATATATATTTCACTGAAAAAAACATAGGTTTCAGGCACGTAATAGTTAGAAATTAGCATTTAAAAAACCTTCGAAATTCACTGAAAAAACCACAGGTTTCAGGGACGTTATATTTAGTTGGACATTTCACTCATACAAAACCAAAGAAATTCCGCCGTTATAGTTAGTTCAGCTAACTATAACTCGCGCCCCCGCAATGCACTGCTGATGACGTCACATATTACAACATTCATGACATGGGCAGTGACATCACTGATGACATCACTGATGACATCATCCAGTAAATGTGTGTTTCTGTAAAGTTTAAATAGGTTATATATATATATATATATATATATATATATATATATATATATATATATATATATATATCAAGGTGTATTGAGGAATGAGTGGGTGTATAAGTGCCTGAATAGATGATTTAGTAGGTGCGTGACTGACTGTATAACTGAGTGATTAAACGTGTCTTACTGAATGCATGGGTTAGTGACTAAACTGTGTAAATGTCGGTATCAGTCGGTCAGTTGGTGTGTAAGTGGCTGCATGGGTTGGTGAGTAGCTACACAAGTGTCTATATGGGTCATTGATTGGCTATCTGGGTGCCTGAGTGTCCGTGTGTATGGGTGGGAGGTGTGTGACTCTGTGCATAGATATGCGAGTGGTTGATTCACTGGGTGTATGGGTTCAAGAGAGCATGTGGAAACAGCTGTATGGGTGGTGGAGTGTGTGTATGGGTGTGTTGGTGAGTGAATGGATGTCTCAGTGGTACATGTCCAAGTAACTACATATGTAAAAGGCAGTGTATGTGAGAGTTGGAGTATATAAATGACAATACGTGAGAATGAGTGATTGTATGGATGAGTGTGTACTTGTATCAGTGAATGTATAAGAGTAAATATGTGTTTGTTTCTGTTTGAATAAGTGATGTGGTGTGTGTATAACTGTATAGGTGAGTAAATGGAAGTGTGAACGATTCTTTGCATGACTGACTAGGTGTGTGAGTAACTATGTATGAGTGGCGAAGTGTGAGTGTCTGAGTGCAAATGATACTGCTGTATTGATAAGTGACTGCATGTATGAGTGACTATATGGGTGAATGAGTGGACGTGTGTGTAGACCTAGGAATCAGTGAGTGGGTATGTAGTAACTGGTATTGGTGTGTCTATGGTTTCGAAAATGGTAGTCTGTATTTTAGAGTGGGTGTATCAAAGGTTATATTAGGGTGTGAGGAGGTGCATCACCTTATCACGTGGATGATGTCATCAGTGATGTCACTGACCATGTCATGAATGATGTAATATGTGACGTCATCAGCAGTGCATTGCGGGGGCGCGAGTTATAGTTAGCGGAACTAACTATCACGGCGGAATTTCTTTGGTTTTGTACGAGTGAAATGTCCAACTAAATATAACGTCCCTGAAACCTGTGGTTTTTTCAGTGAATTTCTAAGGTTTTTTAAATGCGAATTTCTAACTATAACGTGCCTGAAACCTATGGTTTTTCAGTGAATTTCTAAGGTTTTTTAAATGCTAATTTCTAACTATAACGTCCCTGAAACCTATGGTTTTTTCAGTGAATATATATATAACTCATGCCCCGCAATGCACTGCTGATGACGTCACATATTACATCACTCATGACATGATCAGTGACATCATTGATGACATCACTGATGACATCTCAAATGCGAAATGCGATCCACGCGTTTCGGCTCGTCCGAACCTTGATAACGATACAAGACGTCATTGTAGCTTCCTTATTTAAATGTATTAGTGCCTCCAGTTGCCAACATTAACAAAGGACTACATATTACTTTAATCCAAAAAGCTGACGGCCATATTGTCCTGGTCACAATGTGAAAATTCAGGAATTGATACAAGAAAGAAAACACCACAAGTGTTAATATGCACACGTCATTTCAGCATATCTTGCCCCATGACCGCCGTACCTGTATGTTCGTCAACGTGACTTGTTCATAATAAACATACTTAGGATTGCAAACATTAACAAACAATGGACTACACATTACTTTAAAGTGAAAGGCTATCGGCCATATTGATCTGGGCACGTTGCGTATTATAATGGTTCTTAGACGAAAGAAAAGAAAAAAAAAAGGGGCGTTAATATACACCCACTATCCATAAATAAAGTTCTAGCGATTATAGTTCCATTGCATTCACAGCTCATTTGAGATGTCATGAGTGAGGTCACTGACCATGTCATGAATGATGTAATGTCTGAGGTCATAAGCAGTGCATTGCGGGGGTGTAAGTTCTAGTTAGCTCAGGCAACTATAACTGCTGAATTTCACTGGTTTTGTACGAATGAAATCTGAGTCTAACTATAACGTCCCTGTAATCTTTGCTTTTTTCAGCAAATTTCTAGTTTTTTTTTAATGTTAAGTAAGATGCCTATCGCAATGGATGGTGGGGTGTTGGAAGCAGGGCCTGGCCTGGCATTGTGCTGTCCCCACCCAAGCTTGCTGCTCCTGTCTCCCCTCCTCCTTGCCATCCATTGTCCAAGTCCATGCCCCTGCTCCCTCATTACAGCCCTGTGTGGCCGTTGTTCTGCCACTGGCCTTCCCGCCTTCTCTGAACAGTTAGCTTGCTGCCCCATCCACCTCCTCCCTATCCTCTGTTGTCTGAATCCATGCACTAGCATTCTCCCTCCTGCCATGCATGGTCTGATGTGCTGCCACTGCCCTCCATTTAGCATGATGTCCCAGTTCACTCCTCCTGCCCTCCATTGCCCAATTCTATGCCCCATCATTGACCTCCTGCTTAGCCTCTGTGCTTAGCTTGCTGCCCCTACTCTCCTTCCCCCTGCCCTCCGATGTCTGTGTGCATGCCCCTGCTCCATCCTTTTTGACCACCATGTTCCATGGACCTGCCCCTCCTATCTATTCTGAGTGTTCTGTTGAACTGCCACTCCCCTCCCACCTGCCTAGCATTGTCAGAGGACTGTAACCTGTCCCTGCCACCTCCACCCTGCCTGTCCATGTTCCATGCCCCTATATCCTTCCTCCTGTCCTCCATGGTCCATTTTACTGCCACACCCTTCTGCCCTCCCTGGTCTGTTGTGCTGCAACTGCTCCTCCTGTCTGCCCCGCATGGTCTGTTGTGAGGCCCCTTCCCCTGAACTCTCTTGTCTGTGCCCATCTCCTACCCCTCCCTTCTATCCTCCATGGTCCTTTCTGCATGCACCTGCCCCCTCCTTCTCGCCCATCATGACCATTGTGCTGCCACTAACCCTCCCGCTTGCCATGCATGGTCTTCTGTGCTGCCACAGCCCCTCCCACCTTCCCTGTGTGGTCAGCTAGCTGCCCCTGACCCACTCCCACCTTCCCTCCATGGTCTGTGTGTATGCCATTATAGTCTCACTGTTGCTCTCCATGGTGTGTCTTGCTTCTAGTGCCCATCCTGCCTGACCTCCATTGTCAGTTTGCTGCTCCTGCCCTGCCCCCTCTCCCCCCTGCCCTGTTTTCCATGTGCAGACCCCTATTCCCTCCCTCCTGGCTTGTCTGTTCCATTGTAATGCCCCTGATCCCTATCTCCTGCCCTTTATGGACCGTTATGCTGCAGCTTTCTCTCCTGTCTGTCCATTATGGTCAGCTAGCTGCCATTGCCTCTTTCCCCTCTGTTCTCTGTTGTCCATGTGCATGCTCCTGTCCCCTCCCTATTGCTTTCCATGGATTGTTGTGCTGCACTCCCGTCCCGCATGCCGTGTATTGTGCTGCTGCAAACCCTGATGCCTGCCCTGTAAGGTCAGTTTGGTGCACCTGTCCATGTCCCTCCTGTCCTCCGTTATCCGAGTCCATGTCCCTATGCCAATTCCTCCTGCCTTCCATGATCCAATGTACCATACTTTCTAACATTTTGAACTTAGTAAGAGGGAAATTTTGAAAAAAAAACTGGGGTATTGATTTTCCCCATTAACTTACATTGAAAAAGAGGAGATTGTAGACAGGAGACAGATCAAATAAAGCCCATTTGGGCTTAAAAACATTGGGCGTTTCCTGGCTGAATTGGGTCTGTTGGCATGTATGGTTGTACTACCACTGCCTCTTCCTTCTGCCCACAATGGTCTATTATATTGCCACAGCCTCTCTTGCCTGTCCTGCATTGTTGGTTTGTTGCCCCTGCCCCCCTTCCCCCTTTCCACAGCCCTCCATAGTCTGTTGTGCTGCCACTGCCCTTCCTGCCTACCCAGTGTGGTCAAATTGTTACCTCTGCACCCTCCTACCTGCCTTCAATTTTCTGAGTCCGTGCCCCTGGCCTCTGCCTCAACAGTATCCTAATGAACAACTAGATTGCTAACATTCTATATTTATTACAAAAGTGTGGCACGCCTGACGTCATCTTGATGTAATCAAAACTGTAATAGCTAGAGCATTTCCTTTAGAAATTACAGAAATGAGAGGGTCTTATTTGCATCGAAATTATGGTTAGTGCTCTAAAAATCTAAAATGAGGACATATTTTCAGAGTATTCAAATAGCGACAAAGCACTTTTAAATTATTTATCTTTATGTTTTTTTATCCAGTTGACCACTTGATTAAATGGTGCACTTAGGGGAGAGGATGTGGTATTACTTCCAGAGCTGCAGACTTTGCAACTGGGGAACCAGGTTGGAGTTTCTGCTTCAGCTCAACATTCTGTGATTCTGGTCAAATCACTTAATCTCCCCATGTCTACAACCAACATGAATTTGTCCTTGTGTGATGTAACCAATGCTCATGTAAAGCACTCCAATACCTGACCAGTCTGCACTATATAAAACTGCAAAAAAACAAAAAATAAAAAGTATTTTGAACACTTCTGTCATTGGGCTATACGTGGGCTACATCTGGGTGATATTTGTGCTACATTTGGGCTCTTTTGTCTCTGGTGGCCATCTTGGGAGACATATTTGTTATGAAGTTTCCTAATTTCCTCATTTACTACAGTCTCCTCAGTAGGAAATACTTTCAGTTTTTTACTTAGATTCCATCAAGAAGGCATTCAGATGTGTCACACATTTGCCATAAATTCAGAATGTTAGCACTCTAGTTGCTCATTAGATCACTGTAGTAAAGCTACTGCTCCCTAGGGAAGTCTGCTGCTGGTATTGAAAGTGCATGTTTCAGTCTGCATGTCAGAATTTTTTATGAAATAGAAGAGGATTTGAGAAGTCACTCAAAATGTGCCCTCATTTTTCTTTCTGCAGCACTAATGCTAATTTCTATGGCAAAATGAACCCTCTCATTTTGTTCCTTTTTAAATTAAATGTTTTAAGTGTTACCACTTTATTCCAATCAAAATGGCTTCAGGTGTGCCATACTTTTGTCATAAGTAAGGCTGTTAGCACTCTAGTTGTTCTTTAGAACACTCTGGGAAGCTGCAGTAGAACACAAAGGAATCAACTGACAGTCTCTGCCCTTGTTGGATGTACATGTTTTACTGAGAATGTCAGACTTCATTCTCACATGACTGAGAAAGATAAAGTGAATTTACAGAAAATATGCTCTCATTTTAGCTTCTAGATCACCTTCCAAACCTCTATGGGAAAAGTATGAGAAAATAGTTCTCTCTCAAATATGATTCATGATATCCCAGCAGAAGGCTTTTTCACAGGGTAAAATCACCTTAGAACACACCACAAGTCCTAAAATTAGTATGGTACCATCAACAAATGATTTATAATGCAACTAAAGTCTTATCACACTTTATACGTTCTCCTTTTGGTGACCCTCAAAAGCTTCCATTCACTACAATGCATTTTAATGGGGTGCTATCATGTATATTGGTCCCAAGATGGCTGCCAACACTTCTTGGATGAAGTGCTGACAGCCAATCAGATCTTACGATGAGATGTGTGGTTAGGCTCCGCCCATATATATAAATTTCTTTTTCCTTTAATATTTAAAAAACTACTGAAAGGATTTACACCATTTAAAAAAAAGGTCGCTTTCTGAACCAAGAGCTACCTTTTTGCCAAATTTGGTGTAATTCAGTTCAGCAATTCGGGCTGTAGCCTTGTCTAAAGTTTCCTATGGAAATTAACATGTGGAAAACGCGTTTTGGCACCCCCCTTTTTTCTCAGCCCCCGCTTGACGAATCACCCCGAAACTTTCAACAGGAGCTGACCGGATCACCAGATTAGTTTTGAAAATTTCGCGAAGATTCGTCTAACGGCTCCAAAGATATTGGCAAAAGAAAAAACGCTTTTTGAATAGAAACAAGGTCCTAACTATAGCTACCTACTGGCGACCGCCAGTAGGTAATATATATATATATGTGTGTATATATACATTTTCTTCACGCGAAGTGAAATGAAGGTGGGCACTCCAGACCAGGTATCAATTATCAAGCCTTTATTTCAGCACGTCCGCACTGACTCGTTTCGGCTGATCCCAGCCTTTCTCAAAGTGTGTATGTATATGTGTATATGTATATGTATATATCTCACTACTAAAATGTATGATAGATATATATATATATATATATATATATATATATCTCACTACCAAAGTGTTGTCCACAAACAAAGACGCACTCCTCGTGTAGGTTATCTTTTTATTTGTTAAGGCATCAGCAAATCTGGTGATTTCCATTGGAATAATTTACTTTATGCGTTTCGGACTTCCCCAGTCCTTGCTCACACTATAAAATTGCTGCTTCAGAACACTAATTGCCTTGTTGAATAGCAGCATTGCCCTCTGGTGGGCCTCCAGAGTGAGTTGTCAGTTCAAGTGCATGTAGGGATTAGTAATTCTTCACAGCATAATATTTACCCTGAGTGAAAGTGTGTCTTTGAGGCAAGATACAACACACTAACCACGTACACATACATAACAGCGCACAAACAAAGAAACATTTAAACAAATGCACATGCACACACCACTCCCACCTCCTGAAACGAATAAGGCCATTACTTGTCTCCGCTCTCAACCCAGCCTCCGTTATACTTGTTGTTGGACTTGGCCCTTTTTGGCACGTTCACCCCTAAACTTTTTGCCTTGTATGTTAGTAGTTTTAAGTCTCTGGGCACTTTAGCACTGTGGTCCAGTGTAAAGTGCGTGCGCGCTGTGTGCGTGTGTAGTGAGACTGGCCTGCCCTCCCATAGGAATGCATTGAGGATGAGTGTGTCAGTGGTAATTCCTGTTATGAGAGGAGCAGCGTGGTCAAGTTTAGTATGTCTGAATTCGTGAGAATAAATGCTGCGCAATGGTGTGCGCAGATTTATGGTGACTGGTAGAGAAATGCCACTTCTAGAAGTTGGCATTTCTGTGTGCTCTGTGTCTGCCTGCCTGATGTGAATTGCATGTCTGGCTTGTGAGTGACAGGGGCTGGGAGGTGTGTGTGGCTCCAGGAGGGGCAGGGTGAGTCAGCGCAGGGCTGAATGGAGAGATCTCCATGTAGATGAGTGGGAGGAGTTGCACCTGGGACCTGAATAGGGCTGTGCCTTCCCTCTACAATGCTGGCTCCACCTCCTGTGGTGCGTCTGATGTCCCTAGCCCCCACCGGACAAAGGAGAGAGGAGCTGAGCAAAACAAAGTGCTCCAAAGCTCCCCTAAACCAGTTCTGACTGGTATCCCCAAGCCCTGTGCTGTGTCACAAAGGAAAAGGGCATATAAATATAGGGGCTGTGACCCCATGAAATTGTTCAGTTCTAGACTTTGTGCGCTGTTCCTGCCGGGGGGTGCTGCTGCTGGGGCCCAGGGGGGGGCGGCCATGAGGGCTTGCCTCCCTGGGCCCTGCACTGCCCCTTGATGCCTAAAGGACTTTTGGGACCCCTTTTTCTTGTCATCCTCCAGGACCTGTGCTGCATCTTTTTTGGCGCCCTGTGAGCGCTTTATTTCGCCAGGAGAGAGGAGCTGGCGTTTTCAGCACTGCGCTGCAGGAGGAGAACGAGGGAATCCCCAGCGAAGGGATTCCCCCGCAGTGTGCACGCCGAGCGGGTGCCTACCCCGCTCTTATGCGGCAAATCGTCTTGATTCTAATGCGGGTGCCCACCTCGCTTCTGTTTACTGGCGGGTGCCCACCCCGCTTTATGCATAATTTATGAGCGGGTGCCCACCCCGCGGTTTCGCCAGAGAGAGCGGGTGCCCACCCCGCTTTTGTATTTAATTAAAACGGGAGCCTACCCCGTATTGCCGAAGCCGAGAAGGAAAACGTTGCCGGGCCGCTGCCCAATGCGACCCGGAAGCCAGGCGCCCGATGCCTGACGGTGGGCAGGGCCAGAGATGACGCCGGAGCCTCGCAGGCTCCACTTCCGCTTCCCCCCTGCCTTGGGGAAGCCATCCGGAGTGCGGCCGGGCGGGGCTCCCATGGTCGAGGGAAGCCCCGCGTGTTGATGCGCCGCCGAGAAGGGAGGAGAAGTCGTCTGGAGCCTAGCGGGCTCCCCGGCCAAATCACGTGTCCCCGGAGAGGGACCGGGTGAAGGAGCGTGCAGGGGGAGCCTCGCAGGCTCCTCAGGCGAGCGGAGTGCCGGTCCCGCAGTGAGGGAAAGCTCCGCGTCCTGCAGATTCCCCACAGCCCGGTGAGTGGAGATGGCTGGAGGGGGGAGACAGAGAGCAGCACCAGCGAGTCTGCAGAGCCCCGGTGAGTGGGGCGGCTCATATTGGCACAAGTGACAGTGCCTATTTTGCAGAGCGGACCCGCCGTTGTGGGCCGCTCCACATGGGGGCACCTTGTTTAAAAATGCCCCAGTGGGGCCCCGAGGGCACAGATGTGCCCGGGCCCCCTTCACTTGGTTAGCTCAGCTGCCCCGCTTGCAGAGGGCAGCTGCACCGATGGGGGAATTTTAGTTAAAGGGCCCCAGAGGGGGTCCAGAGGCACAGTGGTGCCCGTGTTTCTATGGCTGATCCCAGCTGTCCTGCGAGAGCGCAGGCAGCTGCAACGTCTTGGGCACATTTGTTTTCAGGGCACAGTCGGTGCCAGTGCCCTCATTGAATATTCACAGCTGCGCAGCAAGTAGTGGGCAGCTGCATCGTTTAGGCCATTTATTCCTTCAGGGCAGTTCTGATTGAGTTAGGAGTGAGATGCACTCCTTTGCCCCCTTTCTTTCACAGCTGCGCAGCACTTAGTGCCAGCTGCAACGTTTAGGTTTGCGCAATTGCGCACCCTTGACTTCTTCTGCATTGGCAGCGCGCCCCGACTCTTGGACATAGGGCATTTGAGCCCCTTTAGAGATGGCCAGTTGGCCCAAGGGGAATGTGAGGTTTATAGGCGCCAGGCCCTAATGTGATTTATGTGTTAGCGAGCTTCTCTCCTATGAGTTATAGGTTAATGTGATTTATGTGGTAATAGGAAATGTGATGCATTTACTTTGATTTACGTACCCTGCTTTATCCCTCTAAATGTAGTTCTATGATTATGAGGTTTTGCATAATGTGTTTATGCTTGTGAGGTTATTACTACCTAATGCGTTTAGGTTGTGAGTGATTCTCTACTGTGAGTTATGCCCCTAATGTGAGTTATGCTTAGGAGGTTCTGGTCTAACGTGTTTAGGCTTATGAGGTTGGCGTATAAGGTATTTTGCGCCTAATGTGATACTGTGCATAATGTGGTTTATGTTACAGGCTGATGCTGAGTACAGTGGTTACCAGGGATTACTGGTTGTACGTTTATGATATGTCCTACATTTATGATATGTTACTAAGTGATGGTTCCGACAGTGGCCCACGTGGCCCTGTCATGTGTAAATAATCCCTTGTAGATATTGCCCAGTGCCAGTTGGCACCATGTATATTATGTGATTACTATTCTAATGTGTTATGAGAATACAAAGGCTATTTTTGATATAACCTTGTGTGGAGTTCCTTTTGTGGTGTGCCTGGGATGTTGTTGCTGTGCGCGTGCGCAAACGCTTTACACATTGCCTCCGAGATAAGCCTGACTGCTCGTGCCAAGCTACCAAGGGGGTGAGCAGGGGTTATCTTTGGCGTGTAACTCCCTCGCCCTGACTAGAGTGGTGGTCTCTGCCTGACTTTGGCGCAAGCCTTAGCCAACCAGAGATCCCATTTCTAACACTTGTCTACAAGGTGGCGAATGTATGGTGTGTAACATTGCCTTCTTCAAAATGGCAAGACCCTCTCAATTATGTACTGTACTGGCCTGCACTTCAGAGAACTACCATAAAGCTACTCGGAAAGCTCACCTTGCCTTCTATCTCAAGTAAATCGATGGTGCCCATAACTCTGCTAAGGAAATGTTTTCTATTGTCAAATTTTTGACTCATCGCACACACAAGGCACACACTCCGCCTGTCTCAAAGATGAGATGCAATGCATTGCAATGTTTTTAGAAAAGAAATCCGTCAAACATCTACACTAGTTTCCCAGCTGAGGTCCTGAATGAAAAGCCCCCTCCTACTATCTGACAGGGAAACACTTGTGGACCCGGTTTGTCCTCCTTCAGTCCAATTCTCTTGGAAGACTTTGATGGCCTTCAAACCATCAAATGAGGCTCTCCTTTAGACCCAGCACTGCTTTGGTTTTTCGGTTGGTTTTGATGTGAACAGTCTCACAATGTCCCCCAAAAAGGTGCAACAGACCTTGAAACATGCAGTGTTGACACATTAGTTACAAATGCCATCTCCAGATTCTACCAAACTGGAGAAGTATCACACCATCTCTCTCCTTCTGCTAGTGGCAAAAACTGTGGAAAAACACATTAGCTGACAAATACCAGAGTACCATGAATCACAATCACCTGCATTCCTAACAGTTGGGCTTCCATCCTCTTCACAGAGCCAATCCACTCTCTTAGGGGTCACAGAAGAACTCAGATGGGCTCTAGATCAAAGTGGCCTAGCAGCACTCATCCTGGTGGATTTGAGTGGCAATGTTGATACTGTCACACACGGTGCTCCTTGGGAGACTCAGTGGAGTGTGAGATTTGCAATAGGGCTCTAAATTGTTTAGATTTTTTCTGAAGCTTTGCTCCTTTCATGTGGCTACAAAGGCTTTCTCATCTACATCGCAGCAAACAGTTTATCATCCCTGAGGGGTCGTCATTGTGTCCAATGCTCTTCAACATGTACATCCGCTATTTTGCAGCCATTGTGGAGGTATTCAGCCTTACACTAGTTTCTTATGCATATGGCACTCAGCTAAACATTTCTCTAATCCCCCATTTCAGGAAATAGCCTCTCGCAATCAGGAATTGCCTGGCGGCAGTGGTAAAGTGGATGGGTCTCAACTGCCTGAGGTATAATGGCAGTATAACAGATTCTGGTGGTAGGGAACCAGTCCAATCTTTGGGGTCCTTAGTGGTGATCTTATGATCTGAGCTCCCTCCGTCCCAAACTTGCACTGAAAAATCTGGAGGTCTGGTTGGACAGTAATTTAACATATGACCACCAGATGAGAGCTGTGGTCTCATGCTGTTTTGGTGTTTTAAGATGCCTGAGGAAAATATTATAATACTATGGGACACCGACCTCACCCACTCCGGACTTCTACCCAAAAAACTATAGTTCAGGCTCTAATACGACAAGGCTTAGATTACAGCAATGTTTTGTATTTGGGCATCATTAAGGCATAAATAAAGAAACTTCAAATAATTCAGAACGCAGCAGCACAACTTATTGGCCACATTCCCAAGCAGCAATCAGTTTTGTACCAGCTACGGGATCTGCATTGGTTGCCGATGTATAAACATAAAATTCAAAACCCTTTTCTTCATCTACCGGGCCTTTGGGAATGTTGGACCTCGCTACCTCATGCATCTTCTTCAGCCATACAGTCCACCCAGGACTTTAAGATCGTCTAACCAGAGGCTTGCTCTAATCTTTCCAATTAACTGGGCCAGGCAGGAGGGACTGCTCTTTTAGGTTTCTGTTGTCCAAATTATGGAATTCACTACACCTGCGCTTAAGCCCTAGCGAAGAAATCTTTTGGAAACACCTTAAGACCTGGCTTTTCTAATTCTTTACGTTTCTGCTTGCTGTCCTTGAGTAGCCATATTTTTTAGCGCTGGGAAGCCCTGCTTGGGGCAGCCATGCACTTTACAAATCAGATTAACCTTAACATTACATTCAAGAGTACTGGTGAACTACCAGTAGCATCAAGCTACCAATTGGAGAATCCTGGTAAACAGCAAGAGTGCCTAATGTAGGTTTGGAGCCATGCACATTTTTTAAAGTAAACACAGACGCTGGTAATGATTCACATTTATATTATAAATGTGAATGCATCTTTATTTACCGTTTTACATATCTCAGAGACTGCATGGCCACATGGGCCCAATATATTAAAGAAAGAAAATATTTAGTATTTGACTAACCACTTTGAGAAGGTCACACTTCAATTTTAGAAAGTTTTATACGTTTAGAACGTTTCAGAATGAATTATTCGGTCTACACTTTTTGTGCTAAGGAAAATCAGAGTGGGTAAGCGAAGCCCTAGAAGTCTTTCACAAACATTTCAGAAGACTTCATCCAACCCTTTCAGTACGAAAAAGTGTGACTTAATTAGGTTGACCACTTTGTTGTTCCACAGATCCTTATGTACAAACTAGGATGGGCTCATAATATTGTTTCAACAGCATCCCAAAGATCTGGACGCGTTGGGTAATTTCTATGATTTTGTAATGGATAACGCTAGTAGGTGCACCGGGCTCACTAGATCTTGCTACTGCGGTGTCATATTCCTTGAACCAGTTGATGCCTCGCACACAAAGGAATGCTGCTTGGGAGCGATTGAAAATGGCTAATTTCAACCCTCTGTTTTTTTCAGATTGGAATTTACTTATGGCACTCAACAATTTCTTACCAGCTCGCAGAATTGCATCAATGGCTCTATGTGCATCATTGATTAAAGAGGGAAGGTCCTCCTAAGCAACGTAAAAGGTGGGGGTTAACATTATCAAAGTCATTTGGGGGGTTTCTCTCTGCCACACCATTAACAAGGAATTTGGTGGTTATGTGCGAGTTCATTTATTTACTTAGCAGTACCTTTACCATTTCCTCCGGCATTTTTCTTAATGCTGGACACAAATAATATACACAAATATTTCAGGAGATCAACTGCAATCTAAGTCTAGCAATTTTATTTAATGCTTCTAGACAATCAACGTTAAGCAGTTTGCATTCTGGCTTCTGACTGAAGAACTACTAGCTGTTTTAAAACGCATTAATAAAAAAGAAGAACCAACAAAGATAAGGACAGCACCTAATAGAGAAAAACGCCCAAAAAGGTGAATGGAAAGATAAGCCTTTCCAGACAAAGCACAGACACTGAAAGGAATAAAGGAGACTAAGTTCAGCTCTCGAAAAAGAACTACAAATGGGGACAACCCTTTGATTTATACACGGATCAAAGACAAAGAGCTTGGCGACAAAGTGGCAAAACAATTACGGTCAAAAGGAGCAGTCCCCAAGCAAAAAAGTCCCAGTCCTGACAAAAAGGCATTTAGTGGACAAAAATGGGTTGAAAGACGACACCATATGTTGGAAGGGGATACTGCCCAACTCAAAATTATTATATCGAAGTTTAAGTACACCATTCAGAAACACGTTGTTCACAATAAATGGACTTTAATTACCACTGGGCTGCAAAAATGGACTGTTGGTTTTGGGGAAAAGCGAAAAAAGCTTTAGTCTAACTACACTATCTTTTTTACGGAATATAGTGACCAAAGATTGATATATATATATTTGCCTAAATGCATAACGATTGACATTCATTTGTGCATTCACTTAAAAGAACTTGCACCATGATGCTCTTTTTGGTTATTTCCTTTCTTTCTGGACTGTGTGCAACGTGTTGTTTTGAGCACGGCGGTCAGCACAAGTTATGGCTTGTGACATGCCTGTTGGTAAGCCTAAGTGGTGAATTTCAGCAGTTTGTCATGGTTGAGTCATAACCATAACTCCGTTTTTAAATGCGTTTTTTCTGATAATTAGATTTTTTTGTGTCAGGTACTTCATTTCCAACTCCTGTTGCCTTGGCGGTAGGGCTTGGCCTGTATCCAACGTGCAGTGAGCATTAAACTGCTGCTGCGGTGTCTGGGCACAGGGTCTGGTCAGCAGCCATACCCTTTGCCCAACCCACTTCTGTTAGTCAACCCCTTTGGCACACAGCCTTCAGTGCACAGCTGGAGTTTATCAATGGGCTTTGCATGTGGCCTACGCCCTTCCATCCGCCATATCCTGTTGCATACAGCCTTTGTACAGCACAGAGGGATTTGTCAGAGGGCCTAGTCTGCAGCAAGGCCTGGTGGCCTACTCACTACCGTCACTTAACCCCGGCTGTGCACAGTCTTTGGCCATATGCAGAGAGGGTGGAGCACATGGCAGGCCATGCACCCTACTCACTGCAGTCAGCCTTACTCCGCACCCACAGTCCTCGGATGTGCAAAGGAGGGGTTGACTGGCAAGACTTTTGTCTTACGTTTTGTGACATCTTTATTTGAAAAATTTCATTGGAGGTGGCTCTCGCTCTCCTGAGGAAGGCACTTTTCTGCCGAAACGCGCGTTGAGACATCTTGGAAACCACCCTATCATTAGCTTAATCCATGCGATTTTTACGTTCCAAATATTATTATGTGCTGTATTGTGGTCAGACATTTAATCAATTCAATATGCTGCCATATGTGTAAAAAACTTTAGAGTGAGGTATGAATGAGTGGAAGATTGATTGCAGTCAGTATGTTGTGTAAATAGCCATTTTTCTGTAATATAATACACACAAAGCTTTGAATTTTAATGAATTTATTTCATAATAAATATTTTTGTATTTTTCCAGTCCTAGTGTCACTATTATTATTTAAATAAACATGTTTTAGTATTGCTGTTGAAGTAGCCCTAGGAATTTCACAGTATGTATTTCCCTGCCTAGGTGTACTTCACATTAGTATCAGGGGGCCCCTTGTCTTTACAGCAAAGGAGGGGTTGAGACATGGGCTTGGGCTTTGCTGTACTGAGATACTTACTAAAATGTTTGCCCTTTTTTAACAGTATGGAACTTTAGAGTCAGAAATGATTTGAGCAAATACATGAAATTAGAGTCAGAAGTGAAATGAGAGTCAACCACAAATTGGCAGTAGATTCCAGCACTTAAAATTAACGTTTGCAAGCTCTTGAATCTTTTGTGACTTGAAAGACACACTCCATTTCAGTTTTTTTTCCAAGTGTGGGACTTGTGTTTTCCACACCTCCCGGTACCCCTTAGTTTCAAGGTCCGGAACCTCTGATGGTGGCCCTCTCATTGCTGTGCAAAAAATGTTTTCACAGTGTGAAACTGGAGTCAGAACTGACATGAGGATTTCATGCTGGTGGAAAAGGGCATTTCAGGGCCTTCTCTAATCAATCACACTTCTCAAAAAAATCAAAATGTGATTAACAGGACCGGAGAGTCACAGCTCTCAGGCTCTGAATGGTAGAGATCTACAAAAACATTTACCCCTTTAAAGCCGGCTCTGCAACCTTTTTTAAAATGCGGATTACTTCAAAAACTTCTGATCGGATTTATACCAGACCAACCAAGGCACGCTTACTGAGTAAAGTTAGTTCATGCCAAATTAATTGTAAATCCTTTTATCCGCTGCAGCAATTGGTGCAAGCAAAATTTTCGAAGGGAGCTAAAATGGGAATTTTTTTTACTTTTACTCCGCCCTTAACTTTTTACCCCCTGCATGGATCGTCACAAAACTGGGCATGCCAAACCTTAGTTAACTAAACTAGTAGACTGCCAATGTTTGTGTAAATCCATGAACAGGATCATAAGTTCTAGGCAAATCCCAAAATTTCTTTTAATTGAAAGTGTGTATCAAGCATAACTACACAGTGGCGACTGCCACTGTGTAATGTTGTTTGTGTGTGAGTTTGAATGAAGTGCATGTGTGTGTATACGCACAATGGTGGAAGTCAAACACACAACAATCGCTGATTAACTCACTTGCTGTTTCCTTTTTTAAAATTCACCTTTACAATCAATGCAAAGTCCATATGTATGTGAAAAATACAATTCCCTTTTAAATATTATGTGTGGGTATTGGGTATAATAAATAATTTGGTGAAACATATTCATGTGTAGGCAAAGAAAACGTCCAACCCAAAATGACTGCATAAGTTGCTATCAAGAAATTACAATTTACAACTTAGGGGTCAATTTCGATGTCGTTCGAAAGGGCTCCGAAGCAGATTCGGGTTTGCCGACTCCGATCCAGAACCCTTGTTTCTGACCAAATCGTACACACTTCCCAACGACCGATTAAGATGCCTAAAAACCGTTAGGGCTGTCCGAATCGGTTCCGAAAGGCATTTGGACAGGTTGCGTCTTTCGGAGCCGAATCGTACAGCTCTATGGACTCGGTTTCCGAGCGAGCACGATGACCGATTCGGTCAGCCGTTCCGAATCGGTTTCTCCAGAACTAATCGGCTGCCGGAATCTGTCTTTTGGGGGACTATAGCAGGCCCCCCTTAAACCGGGGCCTTCCGAATTGGGCCCGTGGGGGTACCCAAGGGACCCCTCTTTTCAATCTTGTACAGTGTGGCAAGCTCCATGGGTTGCCCGCCACAAGGTGCAAAGTTTTCCCTAGCCACCCCTTTTTTCAGTGGGAGCCTGTGTTCTCGTTTGGAACACAGGCCCCCTCGTTGAAGTCAATTGGAGTCCGTCCGAATTGTATCCGGAAACATCCGGATACATCCGAATCGCTCGGTCGGACTCCCCCGATCTGAGTCGTCCGGAAAGCATTCCGGACCAGATTCGGTAAGAATGCTTTCCGAACGACATCGGAATCGACCCCTTAGTGGTGACCATTCACCCTCATACATATTTATGCGAGGCCAGATATTATCTCTACAGCACTTTTAGCTCCAGCATTTCTTTAAAATCAGAACTAAATAATAACAAAAAACATTTCAGGGGGCAGAATCAAAATTTATGGCCAATGCTTTCGTGCAGCGAATGCTAAGCAGTTTCCATTCTAACTTGGATTTGTGTATCTCCAAGAAACTTCCATTACTTTGTGTGGTCTCTTAAGGAAGAATGAAAGAGGCTGACTGAAGGTTATTCGGGGATACTGGAGAGCTGTACAGGGTCAATGTCACCATAACAAAAGAGGCTCCAAGGTGAAATGTATTCAAGACAGTCTCTAAAAGAGGCCAGTCTACAAAAATAAAATGGTTTATATGCCATGAATCGTATAATATCTTGCTAATCTAGGATAGGGGTCAGAAACTATCTTAAACCCCTTCTTGCCCACAATGGCAGACTTCCAGGGGTTTCACATTAAAGACTGCTTGATACATTTCCAGATAGTTTGTGAATCTATAGCGGTGCTGTAAATATTCCTAATGAAAATGGATCTTTCAGCAACTTTTAAGTGTGGAAGAATCCACAACCTTTTGATATGGACATGTTTGGTTACAAGTTCTGCTATCTGTCATTTTCACTAATACTTTAAAAAAAAGCAAACACAACTCACCCATTTGTATGCACACTGTTGGTTCCTTCTAACAGAATTGAGACTTTTTGGCTGACTAAATGTAGACCAATATTTGTTTTTGTTTGACTTAGTGAATGAGCCCTTCAATATTAAAAACCTTAAATATAGACTTTGGAAGGCTAGTTATAAGCCACCACAAACCTTGAAATCAAATCAATGAACAATTTAAAGAATTTTTTTATATTCACAACCCCCCCCCCCCCAAACTAAATGGAGAGCAGATAACGCCCTCCTCCGTCCCCTCCCCAGGAAAAGCCAAAAACGGAAGCATTCTCCAAGTCTTATTCCATGCTGTATATTTTTAGTTCCTTTATAACTCTTTTCATGTTTTTTAAGAAATTATAAAGTTCATTTATAACATACGGTCCGATATACCTTTTCGAACTCAATATGCTGAACAGGACCACTAATTATACATTTGGCAGAGTTACAAATATTATTTAGAATATAAAACATAAGAAAATTGCTCACTTTTAGTTCATATTGCAGACTGCTATGCTTCAACAGAGCCGTGTCCTCATCAATTATACAGAAATCCCAGCCTGCAAATAATTTGTTGCAATAGCTCTGAAATCGATCTTCATCGTGTACCAAACTTTGTTTAAAACCTTCCACAGACCTAAAATGAAAATTAATACAGCTGGGCTGATTTTCAACGCCAATGTAATAGGAGTCAATCGATTATTGCAAAGCAGTTTTTGATGCTATATCACCAATAAGAACAGATGAGATATGCGAAACCAAGACTATACAAACTGCATACAAATAAAACAATAATATCATATTTTAAAATAGAGATTGTGTTAAAGAGAAGACATTACACATTTGAAAACTTTGGAACGTAAACACCTCGGGCACCAGAAAGTGTGACCGAGTAAAAGATACACTGTTAATTGGGAGCTTGTACAAGAAAAATCATTTAAAGCAATGACGTCCAAAAGCTACCTAGCAGAAAAGCAAGATCAGGGTTATACACAATTATAAAGGTTTACATATGTAGTCCTATTACTTTCATTTATTTAAATTTTAGGAGAGGAGTGCAAAATCAAAATCTGTTATACTTTAATCAACTGAACTTCATGAGTGCAAAAGGATACACATCTTTGCGTCAATCTTTTCATGAACTACAAAGTTCCTGAGAAATACACACGATTAATGAACCACTTTAGCAAACCATTGACTTCATTATGATGCGTGCACTTACAAAGCAGAGAAGGGTAGCTTAGTCTAGTCTATACCTACATACAGGCATTGATGGCTAGAGACATCCAAAAGTCATACATTTCTACATTCAGACCAACAGAAGACAGGCAACCATAGTAATAGGCCAAAAGACATCCAATCATGTACACTTGCATAATCCTGTGCAGTCTGGAGTGGCGGTATTGGAAGCAGGGGGCAAAGTGCACTGTTGAGAAGTGCCAAGCGAAGGGCAGCGGAGGTTCTGGGTGGGAAGCCCCAGGTGACAAAGCTGGGGGGGGGGGACAAAGCGTTTGTGGATCTGAAGGCCCAGGTGACACACAGCTAAGTAGGGCCTGGGAAGCCACAGACACATTGCACGGGGGAGGGAATGCACAACAGGGTGTGGAGGAAGTACCAGGTGACAGGCAGGGGATGGGGGGAGCATTAGGGGGCCAAGCACCAAGTGATGTGCAGCGGGGTAAAGCACCTGGTAACGTGTAGCTTGGGGAAGAAGCACCAGGTGACATACAGGTGGTAGGGGGGCACAAAGCAACGTACAGCCGGGGGAAGCACAATGCAACGCACAGCCTGGGGGGGAAGAGCACCCGACAATATCCTGTAAGGTGATTGGGAAACGCCAGGCGATGCGCAGCATGGGAGTGGGGAGTACCAGGCAACGCGAAGCAGGGGAGTGGGTAGTACCCGGCGACGCAAAGCAGGGGATTGGGAAGCATCAATTGAACCACCCCAATGAGTGTACCCTGTATGATTATCACATGACGCAAGTAGGTTATTCAATATTTTGATCCCCCCCCTCAAACCCAGGTGGCAAACATCTACACAAAGCCTTGAGAATGAGGACACTTTAAAACTGGTTGTAGACCATACGTGAGTGGCTTTGAAGACCTTCGACCAACATGCATGTATAAAGAATTGGGCTATTGGATGAGGGAGTTGGAAACTCAACTAAAGCAACAACCACCACATTTTCAGGGTAAACCACAAAAGTCATTAAATTAACCTGTGCTTAACCCTCTGGCAGCTTGGCACAAAAGCAGTCCGGCTTAACTTAGAGGCAATGTATAAAGGATTTATGTAGCATACAAACAGTAATAAAGGGAAAATACAACACAAGAAAAATCCCAAACTAATTTAGAAAAGTAGAATACATTTTAATAAATAAAATGACACAAAAGAAATAAATCCATTGGTAGAACCGGAGTTATGATTTTTAAACATTTTTAGTTGCGCCTAAAAGTGCAAAGCGCCAACAACAGGTATCTGATTTCCTGAGACTGGGGTAAAGTCAAGAGTTAAGGCAGACTGCTATGGAATGCAAGTTGACTATAAGGAGTGGCTTGGGCCTGGTCTCAGCTTAGCTTTAGACTTAGAAAATGTCTCGAAGAAAAGTCGGGGAGAAGTTAGAGTTCAGCTTGGCAAGGCAGCAGGCTGTGTCCAAGGAGTTGTCGTTTTTGCGGGGAGCGCTGGACGAAGTCTGAGTGAAGCCGTTGACATTGGAGGGAAAAAGCGCCAAGTGGGAGAAACTGGATTTGAAGGCCGAGGCGGTCATACTCATTGGGGAGGCGGTCACCACCGGGTCTGGTGAAGATTTTTGCTTTTAGACTTGGACGTTTTGGAAGTTGAAAACCTTGTGCAGGACGGCTGTAGCCGAAGAGGGCTACACGACGCCAGATACCGTCGCTGAGAAGTCCAGCTGGATTTGCTACTGTAAAGAAGAATCTAGCGGAAGCTACCGTGAGGTCAGGCTGACTGGCGATTTACCTTGGGCAAATTGGTTGGCTGGTAGATCTCGGTCTTCTACCAGTTCTCCAGGCACATTTTGGTGAACATTTTTAAGTCCCAGGGTCTAGGGTTAGGCAGGAGCAGCACCTCTAACACCACTTCCAAGGGTCCAGGACCTGGGGGGCAACATTTGAGGGGTTAGGACTCAATCTGTCAGAGGCCAGGTGGAGCGTTCAAGGTCTCTGGAGCATGTTATGTTTCTGTAGCTCACTCAGGAAGCCAGCCAACTAGCCCTTGAAGTAACTTTGGTAGCCCTGGGTTCAAGCAGCGAGGCAGGTCTCAAGCAGCAAAGCAGTCCTCTGGGGATCAGGGTAGGCCTCATGCAGCAGGACAGTCCTGAAGTCTTCCACAGGACCAGGAGTGTAGAAAAAAAAAAGGTGTTCTGAGGGTCCAATATTTCTACCTGGAGCCAGCCTTTGAAGTTGGGGGAACACCCTGGGTACCCCCATATCTGGTTCTGGAAAGTTCCTTCCATCCCCTGCCAAGTTTCCAAGAAGTATGGGGTGACAAAAGACTAGTGTCAGGTTCCTTTGAGTATGTGCTGGAGGCCGCCCTTTAAGGTGTAAGTGGGGAAGGGAACAGCTTCGCCTCCAGCCATCCTGGCAGGATGGCCCATCCTCCCAACACCTAGTCACACTCCGACTTACTGTCTGGGAGGAATACACAAAGCCCAACAGCAAAGTCATTCACAGACATGTGACTCAAGACACTGGCAGCAGTGACCAAATGGTTAACGCAGGAAAATGCCAAATTTCTAAAACTGTCTTCAGAATTGTGATTTAAAATCTGACTTTACCATTAAAAAGGATTGTAACTTACAATTAATTTGCGACCAAACTTGATATCCCTATCTGTTCTCAATCAAAAGCTAGCACATATTAAATGTAATAAGATAACTCCATGTTATTCTATGGGAGAGGTAGGCCTTATACCAGTGAAAAACGACTTTAGGAGTTTTTCACTACCAGGATATGTAAAACTTAAAAACACATGTTCAATTTTTTTAATACAAGGGACCCTGCGGTATGGGCTTTTAGGGCCTACCATGGGGGTGTGTTTTCTGTATTAAAAGGAAGGCTTAAGCCCAGCAAAAGGTTTCTTTTGTCAGGTCTAATTAGTAGTTTAAAACTGCTGCAATGGCAGGCCTGAGACATGTTTTAAGGTGCCACTTTAGTGGGTGGCACAAGGAGTTTTGCAGGCCCACTAGTAGCATTCAGTTTACAGACCCTGGGCTTTACTAGGGACTTATAAGTAAATTAAATATGCCAGTGGTGGATAGGCCAATGTTACCACATTTTAGTAAGAGAGAGCACATGCAATTTAGCACTGGTAAGCAGTGGTAAAGTGCACAGAGTCCTAATGCCAACAAAATAAATTCAGAAAAACAGGAGGAGTGAAGGCAAAAGATCTGAACAGTATGTTAACATGCTGTTGTGGAAACCCCACCACCTCCCTTACAAATATAAGCACTGTATTGTACTATTTGCATTTGAAAGAAATCTCTCTCATCCAGACACAGAATGCATGGATACAGTTCTGAAAATGTTTTGGGCCAGTTCGGTATTGCCATCAAACATTAGAATTATCCATGTATAATTTTCACATGCCATAAATGAAATGCCAAAAGAGTGGATGAGCTGTGTCGTGGGACTGTTTAAATACTTAATAGAGTAGGGCTTATAGAGGAGCCGCCAGGCAAATCGCAGTCAAGGGGATCCGAATGCTGTTAAATATGAAGTAAGTCAAACATAAAAAAAATGTGTCATCAGATAAATCCGAAGAGCTCCGTCTCCTCGAGGACTATATCTCCACTGATGAAGTTCAAGCTGTGATCAGTAGCCTCCCTTCTCACAAAGCACCCGGCCCCGATGGCCATACTGCTACTTTTATAAAGCCTACGTCTCCCTTGGTGAAAGTGTTAAATTTCTTCTTGACTTCCGGAGTGGTCACTGATACAATGTTAGAGTCAACACATTACTCTTCTTCTTAAGCCAGGCAAACCTGTTGTGCAATGTTCTTCATAAAGGTCCATAGCTCAGCTAAATTGTGATGTGAAGCTATTTGCTTCCATCTTGATGATTCGCCTACATCACATTTGGCTTTCCATGATCGCACAAACCCAATCATGGTTAATTCGCAACCGGCAGGCAAACAATAACACACACCTGGCAGTGGCCCTTATGGATGTGGCTAAAAGAATGAAGCAAACCATTGGCCTCCTCTCCCTCGACACTGAGAAGGATTGGAATTACCTCTCCAAGGTCTCCTTGACAAGATTCAAATGGGGCCCAAGATGAAAGCCTTTAGCCTTGCCAACTTCCAGAAACCTACTCCCAAACTTAAAGTTAACGGATCTTCTCGTCAACGATCAGGCTCACACGGGGAACCCAGCAGGGCTGCCTCTAGTCCCCTCTAATATTTGTACTCCTGATGGAGCCGTTAGTGGCAAGAATCCAGGTGAACCCTGCAATTCGTGGAGTAACAGTCGATGGTGTGGAGCTCAAGCTGGCTCTATTGCTGTAACATTTCTAACATTGCTGTGGGAGTTAGGTGCCTTTCCCAAGTTTCGGGCTTTAAAATCAACTTCTCCAGGTCACGGGGTATTGGCGTGGCAGACCCCCCAAACGGTATGGAGGTACCCATCACGAGAAGCAGCTTTCAATGTGGGACATCAGTCATAACGTATTTGGGAATCCACTTGTCCCCTAAAATGAAGGACTTATTCTTGTGCAATGTGCCCTCCCCTCAACTCCCTCTTCAAGGATCTTTACAGCTGGTGAAAATCTGAGATTTCATGGCTGGGCAGACTTAATAGTCTAAAAATGAATTTCATGCTTATATGTCCTCCAAACTCTCCCACTGGCCTTTCCGCCTTCACTCCGCATACATGTTAGCACTGAAATGCTCAGCTTTGTGTATGGGGGAAAGTCTTTGAGGGCAGCACTAGCAACCCAAAGCAAACTGGTCGTAGAAGGCGGCTTAGGCTTCCCTGACGTCACAACCTATATCCTAGCCACGCAACTTTGCCCTTCCTTAGACTGGAACCACAACCCTGACTGGAAGTCCTGGGTCCAAGTAGAACAAACTTTTCCTCCTCCCCACTCTCAGAGGTGCTGTGGTTCCTGGTGTCATTTGAGGAGGAAACCCTTCCAATGTTGTCCTTGACAGCACTACTCCTGACCTACTGGAAGGAGGTATGGCAACGTCGGGCATTCTTAACATATCCCTTTCCACTCAACCCCTTGACACATAACCCAGACTTTCCCCCCCCCCCCCCCCAGGCAAGGCCAATCCCTATCGCTGGGTTTGGGGGTGTTCCCCCATCTTAGTTGATTTCTATGAAGAGGGTGACCTACGATCAAGAGACTACCTTTCCACTAAATATTTGGCCCAACTCAACACAACCTCTACAGGCTGACACAAGCGCTTCATTGACCGGGTGGGCCTCAGTCATGCCTGGCCCTTCAATCTTAAGACACACCTGAGTCCCTCTATCTCAATATTCGCTGTAAGGGCATCTCATGGCTGTACCAATACCAGCTTACGCCCCACAAAAAACATGGCAACGTACTGCAGTAGGAAAAGGAACTGGCTCATGAAATATCTGGCATGGAGAGCCATATGGCAGAGGGCAGCAAAATTATTGATCTGCATTCGCTATAAAGAGAACACTTATAAAATATTGACTAGCTACCAAGATGTTTGGGGGTTCAGACTAGTGCTGGAAGGGGTGCGGGGCACATTTCTACACACTTGGTGGTCACGCCCACTCATCCAGACTTTCTGGGTAAAGATTCAGCGCACAATCCAGACCATCACAAATGTTCAACTCCCACTTGACCCAGTATCGATCCATTTGGGCGATGTGGAGGCTGATAGGCTCCTTCCCATGACAACCCCTCCGGGACACTTACTATCCCACTTGATTCTAGCGGTACGGCAGAGTGTGGCTGAAATGTGGAAACAACCAGCTCCTCGTTTTTGCAGATTGCGTAAAGTGGCTGCCGAGTTGGAGCCCCAAAATTGTGTTCCAGGATTCAGGATCACGAATCCGTGATTAATCCTGCTACAATCCCTGCCATTCACCCTCCAATTTATAAGGATCACTAATCTCATCTCATAAGTAGCTGGTTTTAGCTGTACTCACCTGGATTGTAACTACACACTAGCGGCTGGGAAGGCCGCAGTGGAGGTCCCGGTCTGCAGTGGAGGACCTGGTCTTTGGTCGCTTGGCCCCGTAGAGGTCATCCTGCAGCAGACTTGGCACACTGAATGTGCCTTCCGACGTGATTTTGAGCGGATAAGGCTGCGTGTATGATTCCGGTTTGCTGTTGCTGGGTCCCGGGTGTTGTCTTCTGGGTGAGTCCTGGCAGTCCGGATCGGCAGATGGGCACGGGTGGAGTCTGGGTCCCCATCCACGTGGCCCGCTGTTTTGCTGCACTGTAATGAGGTGCGGGGGAGATCTGGTGGCGGTTGCTCCACCGAGCCGGGAGGGCTGCTCTCTGGCAGAGCTATTGGTTCCATGCCAGTCCCTGGGTGCCGTCGGGCGCTGCGGCACGAGCTAGGCACGTCCACACAGACATGCTGCCCTCTCATGGGCATGCTGCCCTCGTAGGAGAAGCGCGTTGGGGCCCTGGTGTTCTGGGTAAGCGCCTTGGGCTCTGAGGTAGAGACAGGGTTGTTGCGGTTGCCTTGACTCGGCCCGCTCCACCTCCTTGTGCTCACAGCAAAGAGGGGCTAATTGTACGGGCGAACTTCAATCACGGTGTTTTGCTTGGTGTACTTTCTTCCCGAACCACCGGCACGACTCATAGGGAGTCGCCTGATCTTTGTTGATGCACTGCTGCCTTGGCTTCTGCCCGCGCTCAAGGAGGAGCTTACCTATGTACGTGTCTGGGTGACTTCTCCCCAGGCACTTGGGTTCCGGCCTGTTCTGTGCTCTGTTGCATTACACTGAACTCTTTTGACCTCATTGGAGATCGCTCCCTTCAAGTAACTATCTCCCTAATGATTTTGGTGGTGAGACCAGCCGGTCTCAATAATAGACAAAGGACTATCGATTTGAAACCAAATAGCTTTCGCAGAGAAAGAAAGGTAGGTCTTCTTTCCGGTTTTACTTTTGGAGCGGACATCTTGGAATAGTCTTGCAACAACTAGTCACTATGCACTGCTTTTACCTAGGAGTCTCTGTTTGTCAGAGAAGTTCGTTCCTTGTGTGATTTCGTCGCTCCAGCTCTCATCTGAGGTACGACCAGCTTTTTGGAAAGTATGCTTAGTACACAACTGATTGGGGTTTTTTTTAGCCCTTAATGGTTTCCTCAGAAATTAAAATTTGACTTATTTGTTTTGTTATGCTCTGGGAATGGCCATCTTGGATCGTTATAACAAGTCTGATTATTTTGTACCTCAAGTGGATATATTTCACTACCTTCAACAATGAGTTTTGTTGATCTCATATGAAGGTGTAATATTTCACTAACCTCTGGTGTCATCTCAACAATTTACAAGTGCATCCTTGTGCACTGCTCTATCGAACTTGGAACCCAAGAATGGAATATTGCCCCCCTAAAATTGGATTATGACACCACTCTTATGTTGGTCTTAACAATATCGAGCAGTGATCTTTTCTCACACCTTGTAGTCTGCTCGCTATCCTCACCATGGCACAACCTACTACCTGCTCCTCTGACTTCCTAGCAAAGGTAAGCCTTAATGCTTTTAAGATTGTCTACCCCCCCCCCCAACCTCTCGAAGAAAGAAGACCTTAAAACACAATATACTCAAACGTTGCCCGGAAACGCTCATCTCCGATACCTATTTTTGCACGTCAAAGGGTATGGTGGTTACAGACCATATTTTCTACACAACCAGAAGAGCCCAGTGGAGAAGAGCCTTAACTTCTACGCTTCGTTCCAAATCTCTGTGCAAAACCCCCCATGGTTTCCGAATAATCATATTACCCTCTCCAGTCCTCAATGCTGATCTGGCCATATCCCTCTACAATAATGGTAACATCCTTATTCAAGCCTCCGACCTGAATCTTAAACGCTTTCACAGAATCTTTATGAGGATTAAAAATACACTTAATAACTTTAATCCTGCTAGTCTTCATCATATAAGTCTCCCCACAACTGCTGAACCTTCTGTTCCCTCTGCCTTTGTTTCCACCCTCTATGCTTCCCCCTCACTCCCTATGAACCGGTCTGTTATATCCCCCGACACGGATGGTGAATGTAATACCTACAAACCTAACCTGGATAACCCTGATAATCTAACTCAAGGCTCCCGTAATACCAATTCAAGCGCTTTTCCTACCCTGCATACCCTGGATACTGTCTCCCCCAGTAATTTTTGTGAGGGACATAGTATGCCATCCAAGTCCCCTCTTTCTAAGGGTTCCTATCCATTATCTTATTCTAGGCCGGCCGCAGGTTGTGATAGCCTCCTTTACTTAGAGCAGAAGATGGCTGACCTCAAGCAGGATCTCCTTACTGTCAAAGATAACCTGCAGACCCTCTTACATTTCTCCTTGAGGATGGAGAAGTTTTGGAGACTCTATCCCTCCCTTGGGACCGATCAACCTAGTCTTCCATCAAGTGTTAAACACTGCGGGATGAAATGTCTTCTCTCACTAACCCACTTAGCCCACTCTGGAGAACTCAGCCTCTTCCAAACCACCATTCCAGGCCCCTTAGGTTTATGCCTCAGTTCTCGGATGATGACACTCTCACACTTCTTTTATCGTACAATGGCTCTTGGTGTGGCTCCTCTGACTCACCAATGATCATCCCAACTATCTCCTCTGACCCTGGCAGAGAAACAAGTGTTAGCCTTAGATCTGTGAATAGGGATAACCTACTATAGATCACCACGTCTCACCTAGAAGTGGTCACAACCAACTCACACATCAAATCGATGCTTCTCAACTGCAGATCAGCAGTGAAACACGCAGCAGATATCTCTGAACTCATCATCACGCAAGAATTGGACCTCCTGATCCTTACTGAAACTTGGCTCAATGACTCCTCCTCCCCAATTCTCAACATCTTAATCCCTCCTGATGACATTATCAGATGCGACAGACTTGTTAAAACTGGGGGGCATTGCTTGCATCCATCGCTCCAGCTTCATGTTGAAACAGGCTCTAAATGCTATGATGTCCTCCTGTGAGCACCTTGTCACCATAATCTGGAACAATGGCAATATTGTCTGTGTGATCCACACGATATATCATCCACCAGGTGATATTCTGCTCTTCATAGAGCCAATTATGGAGCACATTACCTCATGCTCGGACCAACACCCCAGCCATATCTTCCTCAGGGATTTTAACCTTCACTGGAACGACACAAATGATCCCTTAATATGCTCCTTTAAGGCTTTCCTCTCTGACCTCAACTTCACCCAGGCCTGCAATGGACCCACCCAAAACAAGGGTGCTACCCTTGACCTTATCATAGCTAGAGGCAACACCATACAACTTGATGACATTATACCCTGTGACAGGTCGGATAATCAGCAAATATCCTTTCACATCCTGGAAAAGGTCCTGCTCAGGCAATGTCAACTGCTTAAAACCAAGCAGCTGGTTCGTAATCTGAGACACATCAACATCAATTATCGAACATCCATTAGCAAGAATCTTCTTCAGCCATCCCCTAACATGAACAACCTGGACGGCCTTACGG
The DNA here is from genome assembly GCA_963921515.1 of Calotriton arnoldi. Classification (NCBI taxonomy): domain Eukaryota; kingdom Metazoa; phylum Chordata; class Amphibia; order Caudata; family Salamandridae; genus Calotriton; species Calotriton arnoldi. The sequence continues at coordinate 58,095 of CAWUFW010018608.1, forward strand.
ATCATTACATCAACTCTATGACAAGTATTTTCGATACGATTGCTCCGAAGCAACTCAAAAAGATTCCGATCAAACAATCCAAACCCTGGTTGAATGGCTCCCTAAATGAGGAATGTCGCAAACTTAGGATTGCAGAGAGACTATGGAGAAATTCTCCCTCCATTACAAGCCTCCAACAGTTGATGATGAGAAGCACATATAACAAACATATTCGCAGTGCTAAAAACAGACTCAAGAAACTGTTTGAAATCATCAAACAACAAGCTAGCCACTCTACCAATCATATCTCGGCACACACAACCTCCTGCCTCAGTGATGAGGACTTCTCAGCACACTTCTCCGAAAAGGCAAGGAAAATTGAACTTGAACTGTAACGTGCCGCACCAAATTTGCGGCCTCTGAGCTCCCTCGCACCATCAGCTGGACATATGGTAGCGAGTGCATCTTCTTACCCCCCAGTTTGCACTCCTAAAAACAACGCATCTTGGAATTATTTTCTGCTCCCAGATGATGCGAAGCTTCTCCAATTTATGGCATCTTTAAAACCTTCCAATCACTTCCACTTTGGTCCTGGATCATTCAAGAATCTCTCGCGCTTGGGAGGATCCCTGATTGCCTCAAGATGGGGCAAGTCTCTCCAATCCCAAAGAAGTCTAACGCCGACTTAACTGATCCTAACAATTTCCGTCTGATCACCAGCATCATGACTTTAGCTAAATTGCTTGAGAAATGCGTTCACACACAGCTCTGCAACCACATCGAGAAATTTCAGCTCCTTGACCTCTACCAGTCAGGTTTCAAAGCAGGGCATAGTACTGAAACAGCTTAACTCACATTGTTGATGACGCCTGGAGATCTCTTGACCAAAATGTTCCTTGTCTTCTGATCCTTCTTGACTTGTCCTCAGCATTTGACGCCATCAAACATGAAAACCTGATTGCACTTCTTCAATATAGGATGGGGTTATCGGGCCCTGTCTTAAATTGGTTCTTACATAACCGTACCCAAAGAATCAAAGTTAACCAATCCCTTGCAACTAGTACCCCGGTCACTATTGGAGTACCTCAAGGCTCGGCACTTTCGCCAACGCTTTTGAACCTTTTCATGGAACCTTTCTCCGAAATTCTGAATGGCTCTAACTTTCAATACCATATGTATACTGATGACAGTCAACTGTATTTGAAAATCTCCTCTACAGATGACAAACACTCTAAATGGTGCGCTAGTAAAAACTCAACAATGGCTAACTCCTAATCATCTGTTGTTAAATACCCTCAAAACAGAATTCCTTCTGATTGCCCCCCGCAACCACTCTGCACCTACTCAAGATTGGCTCAAACAACTTACTGCACTTAACTGCACCCCTCCTGTTGTTGACTGCTAGATCTTTAGGTATAGCCCTAGACAAATAACTAAATATGCAAGATCACATCAGTGCTACTATTAGGGGAGCCAATCATCTGCTCAACACTCTAAGGAAAATCAAGCCATTCTTACCTCCTGAGGACATCCAGTCAGCAGTCCAATCCCTAGTTCTCACGTTTGGAATATGGTTTGGTGACCCTAGCTGGCCTACCTAAAGCTAGATTGGCTCCGCTTAGAGCCACTCTGAACTCTTCGGCCAAACCCATCACGGGCTCTAGAAAACATGACCACATCACACCAGACCTAATTCAACTAAACTGGCTGTCCATCGAAGAAAGGATCCATTTCAAGATAGCTTGCCTGACGCACAAAGCTATTCATTACAACACCCCCGTTTACCTGGCAAAAAAACTTGAGCTATCTGGCTCGAGTCAGAACTTAAGAAGCTCTAATACCCTACTATTGGAACCTCCCAAATTCAATAAGAAAAGAACATACAATCGTGCTCGCTCTGGTCTTGCTCCAAGAACTTGGAACGCTCTTCCTCACGAGATCAGATCCAACCCGACTGCCTCATTCAAAAAACATGTCAAATGGCTACTCCTGAATGACCATCAACAGCAACAGCTCTGATCCCATCTTAATCTACTTCCATCTCCTGTCTGACAGTCTTTTATACCTTTTGTTCAAAGTATGTTAGGTTTCTCCTCAAGTGTCCTTTTGATTTATTGCTCTGTTGGAACTTTACAGGTCCCACTAGATGGGATGATTACCTCGGATCACCTTTATTATTTTGTTTTCGATGTGCTCCCCTATGACCTTGTTATTTTTCATGTACTTTATATGTTCCGTTTTGTGTTGTACTCATGCTTTTACCTCATTCCACTTACACTCCTTTGTACAGCGCTCTGATACCCGTATGGGTCATGTTCGCACTTTATAAAAAATTTCAAATAAATAAACATGTGGTGGGGAAAGGTTTGGTCCCTCTATGCGATGGAAAAATTGACTGCCACCATCTGTGAATGAGTGGCCAAATTCGAAGTCACATGGAGCCCCTTTGCTACCCATATCAAGTGTTTGCAGCGCACAGGAGGGCTCTGTATGACAATATCTAAAACACTACATGTATCAGACATCCATATCATGTCTTCTTCTGATCCTGAGGAGGGATCTGGTGAAATAAGACATGCATCATAATATATGCCTAACTTACAGTTGCATCTTTTCACTTCTTCTCTCCCACCACTGCCTTTCCCTTTTCGTCCTTTCTTCCCTAGATTGCCTGTGATGTCGTAACAAGCTCCTTTCCATATGACGTCCTATAGGAGAGGGGTACTACCGTCTTTGCTCTTATTGTGATTCAGAGTATGTGGTTTATATATCCTTTTTCCAGGAGTACTGTATACTGCTTCCAATAGAATTACATAGTGTGGCATTTTTATTTGTCCTTTGCTTGAAAAAGCAAAATAATTTGTCATAAGCCAAAGTTTGAAGAATCAGTCCCATCAGGATTTCATTTGTGGACCTACAACTGATAAAGAAAATCCCTTGTACCGTAACCTGTTCTGCATGAGCTGTATTGGGGAAAGCCATTTAACGTGACCAGATTGTCAATACAACACAGCCTAATCACAAAGGATAAGAACTCTTGACACAAAGTGTATATGATAAGGAATCACACAGTCAGAATGCATTTATTTTAGAACGTGTCAGCAAGACACGTTGGAACCTTTGTTAGCACTGGAAGGTTAGGCTGATCTGTCTATGCTAACAGTCAAGGGAGGATGGGATAGAGAAAGGGTGGGCTGCAAAATAAATAAGAGCCCAATGCCATGCTAATGAGGCACAGTATTGTAAGGGAGACCTTACTGAGAGCTATCACTGCCCTAAACAAAATCTGTATAAAGGGTCTGCTCAAAGGCAAGGTGAAGCTGTCAAATTTCCTCATCTAAGAACTAAGACCTTACAGCAGCAAATATGAGGGAAAATGACTACTTACACACTGTGGCTTTCAGAGACCAGAGTTGCAACGCATATCTGTACAAAGTAGGCTCTCTACATTTGGTGCTGCGCCAAACAAGGGTACTGTCGAGTGGGATTTTTGCAGAGCCCTTGTACAAGTATCTTAGGTAGTTAATGTGAAATTATAAATGAAATTTGTTTTACACAATTTAACCTGGGCATAACCTTACTGATACTTTCCTGTATACCGAATTGAGTAAGTGTTAATTATCTCTAAAGAACAAGATACTTACCTTCGGTAACAGATTATCTGGTAGAGACTATATCTAGCCACAGATTCCTTACCTTAGAATTTGCCCAAGTATCAGGCTGAATCCAGAAGATTTTTCGTTAACAGTACCCCTGCGCGCCAGTAGGTGGCGTGAATCGACACTGCGTCCATAGTTGGCGGCATCTGCGCCGGAAGTGACATCATGGTACCTATATAGGCACCACCCAGATGCACTGACATCAGTTTCTTTTCACGACTTTACACTTTAGAAGCATGAAGCCATGAAGAACACCGACCACTGGTGTCAAAACTAAGGTCCTGAAAGGGGTCAACCCTGTCCCTAGAAATTTATTCCGAGAGCAGGGAGAATGGATGGGCTGGTAAGAGATCTGCAGCTAGATATTGTCTCTACCAGATAAGGCTTTACCCAAGGTAAGTAACTAGTTCATCTGATAAGAGACTTCTAGCTGCAGATTCCTTGCCTTAAAATAGATACCCAAGCAATACCATCTCCGGAGGAGGGTCTGCAAACCAATTTCAAACGAGAAAGTTCTGCAGGACCGAACAGGCAAAGTGCCCATCCCTGCGGACCGGATTGTCCAGACAGTAATGTTTGGTGAACGTGTGTAGGGAAGCCCACGTTGCTGCTTGGCAGATATCCAGGACCAGAACTCTGCGTGCTAAAGCAGTGGAGGCCACTTTAGCGCTGGTGGAATGAGCTCACAAACCTTCAAGAGGTTGCTTCTTTGCCAGTGCGTAGCAGATTTTGATGCAGAGCACAACCCATCTGGAGATGTTCTGCTTCTGCACTGCCTGACCTTTCTTCGCACCAACATACCCCATGAAGAGTTGGTCGTCCACCCGGAACACTCGTGTGCGGTCAAGTTAGAACGACAACACTGTTTTTGGGTCCAGACAGTGGGGTCGGTCCTCTTCTTTAGAGGAATGTGGAGGAGCAAAAGGTGATGGATTGGCCTACATGAAAAAGAGTGACAAAGAAAGGAGGCTCAAGTGCTAAGCACCACTTTGTCAGGCAAGACTGAGAGGCAAGGTGACTTGGATTACAAGGCCTGCAGCTCACTAATTCTGCGGGCAGATGTAATGACCACAAGGAGTGCTGTTTTCAAGGTGAGAAGTCTGAGGGAATAATTGTGTAGAGGCTTAAAAGGAGCGCACATCAAAAAAGTTAAAACCAAATTAAGGTCCCACTGAGGCATAATGAATGGTAAAGGAGGGAAGAGAGGTGTAAGACCCTTGAGGAACCTATGTACAATAGAGGACTTGAACAAAGAGGGTTCACCATGCAACCATACGAAGGCCGAAATGGCAGAAAGATAGCCCTTATGAGTGTCCAGAGCAGAGCTCTGATGGGCAAGAGAAAGAATAAAAAGCTGAACTTCAGAAAGGGGATCAAAAGATTTTCTGCACACCATGCCACAAATTTCTTCCAACAGCAGGAGTATACCGTTTTGGTTGAGAGACGGCCTGGCAGCCAAGATGACGTTACAAACTTTGGGAGGAAGGTCGAAAGCTGTCAACTGTCGCCCCTCAATCTCCACACAAGAAGGCGGATAATGGACAGGTTCGTGAGGAGAACCCTCGCATTTTGCTGTGACAAGATATTCACAAAGGGGCAGCCTGATCAGAGGATCGTTGGCCATGCTCAGAAGCTCGGAATACCAGACTCTCCGTGCCCAGTCCAGACTCACAAGGATGACTTGGGCCCAGTCGTTCTTGATCTTCTTCAAAACTCTGGGTAGGCGTGCTATGAATAGAAAGGTGTACAGGAGGCCTGTGGTCCACTGGAGGCGAAAAGTGTCTCAGAGCGAGTGCCACCTTGGAAACTCCAGCGCGCAAAACTGCTGAAATTGTGTGTTCTCGGTGGTGACGAACTGATCTAACCAAGGCTCTCTCCACTGCCAAAAGAGACTTGGCACCACCTCCGGATGGAGATGCCATTCGTGATCCGCTAGGCATCGTCAGCTGAGTTAGTCTTCTCGGGCGTTCAGAGAACCTGCCTTATGTTGAACCACCAGAGATATGCCCTGGTGTAACAGCCATGTCCAGAGATGTAGGGCCTCTTGACAAAGGGTACACAATCCCACCCCGCCCTGTTTGTTGCATGCAGTACCACATAGCGGTGGTGTTGTCCGTGACTACTTGTACCATCCTGCCCTTGATAGAGTATAGAAAGGCTTTCAATGCCAGTTGGATCACCCAGAGCTCTGGCATGCTGATGTGGAGTTCAGATTCCACTGGAAACCAGAGTCCTCTGATCTCCACCTCTCCCAGATGGCCACCCCATCCCATGAGTAACACATTTGTCACTACTGTGAGATCTGGTTGGGGAAGGGAGAGGGGACTGCCTCGGACCCAATTGCGATTCGTTAGCCACCACTGCAAATCCTTCACAGTCCCGTCTGAGACCTGGACCAGGTCAGAGAGATTCCCCGGATGCTGCACCCACTGGATCTTCAGGTTCCACTGCAGAACCTACATATGCCATCTGGCATGTGTTACCAGCAGGATGCAGGAGGACAAGAGGCCCAGCAGCCTCAGGGTCAGTCTCACCGAAACCCAAGATAGAGGCTAAAATATCAGTATCATAGCCTGAATATCCTGGACTCGTCACTCAGGAGGATCAACCTGAAGTGTCCAGAACAGCTCAGATTAAAGAGAGCGTCTGAGAGGGAGTCGGGTGTGACTTTGGCATGTTGAATGTGAACCCCAGTGAGTGCAGAAGGTTCACTGTAGTCTGGAGGTGGGAGACGACAGCCTGGGTCGAGCCCGTCTTCAACAACCAGTGGTCAAGACAGGGGAAGAGTGGCACCCCTGATCTCTGCAGATGAGCTGCAACCACCGCCATCACCCTGGTGAACAATCGAGGGGTGCTGGTAAGGCCAAAGGGGAGCAGAGTGAACTGAAAGTGCTTGTGGCCTACCGTAAACCACAGATAGCACTGATGGGCAGTCAGGACGGGAATATGAAAATAGGCATCATGCAAGTCCAACGCTACCATTCAGTCTCCTGGATAAAGGCCAGACAAGACCTGAGCCAACGTGAGCATTCTGAATTTCTCCTTCTTGAGGAAGAGATTGAGAATTCAGAGATCGAGGAAAGGACGAAGGCCCATGTTCTTTTTGGGAATGTAGCAGGAATAACAACCACAGCTTACTTCTGGCACCAGAACCCTCTCTATGGCTCACTTGGCCAAGAGAACTGTGATGACCTCGCGAAGAAAGAAAAGAATAGATGATCATCAGTCAGCTGGTTGCAAGATGGAGGCATGGGGGGGGGGGGGGGGGAGTAGTCTCAAAAGGGAGAGAGTAGCCCCTTCTGACAATCTGCAAACCTCACCTGTCCGATGTTATGGACTGCCAGTGAAGCAGGTGATGGCGAATCCTGCTGCCAACTGGGTGCCCATGGTGGTATATGGGATGACTAGGAGGGTTTGGAGGCGGTTGCAGTAGAGGGGTGGCAGACTGACCAGACTGCTGGCCACCTGACCAATGAGGTCTGTGGGTACCATGTCGTCAGCCATGCAGAGGCTTGGGAGCCTGCACAGCGCGGTTGCTGGGCGGGAATTGGCGTGACTGGAAGCCCCTTCTGCAGCCACAAAAGGAGCGAAAGGCAGATTCAGGTGGACGTGAGGCCGCAGAGAGGCCTTAGGACCTGACCGTAGCACGAGATTCCTTAAAGTGCTCGAGCGTCGAATCTGCCTTTTCTCCAAAGACATGTGTGCCATCGAAGGGCATGTCCATAGGGAAGCTTGGACATCCCCCGAAAAGCCAGTCGTCCTCAGCCTAAGGGCCACTGTTGTGAACCGCTCTGCCTAGCGAGTCGGTTAAGTCCACAATGAATTGTGAATGTTGTCCCGTCTCTCCAGTCAGTGACAGCTTAGGAAAGTACAGCCCGGGCCTCCTCCAGGACCTGGGGCAGCACTTGCACAACCGTATCCCACAAAGTGTGAGAATTACGTTTTAAAAAAGCATGTGCAGTTCACGGACCACAATGCCAGGCTGGCGGAAGAAAACATTGTCTTGCCAAATGAATCCCGCCTCTTGGATTCCTTATCCAGGGGAGCGGTAGGGAAAGCGCCTTGGGAGGTGGAGGCTTGGACCACCAAGCTCTCTGGGGTAGGGTGTTGCGTGAAGAAGTTTGGGTCCCCAGGTGCAGGGTGATAGCAGCGGGCAATCGTCCTATTCACAGGAGCCCCTGTGTTGGGTTTAGACCAGGTACCCAACAGGATGTCAGTGAGGACATCAGTGAATGAGAGTTGGGGTTCCAACTTGGAGACTCCCGGTTGTAGCACCTATGTCAACAGATTAGTCTTGACTGCTACCGAAGGTAGCTGAAGGTCAAGGACCTCAGTCGTTCTCCACCCCACCATCGAGTAAGAAGCTCCCTCTTCCATAGTTATGGTAGGGGGATAAAGCAGACTAGGATCTGGAGAAGTATTCAGGCCACTAGCCTTACCCAAGTCCTCACACCAGTCCACAATGCTCTCTCTAATAGGGCATGTATTGTAAAGGGGCCAGTGACCCCTCCCAGTCTTCCAGAGACTTAGCCCATGAATATAAGGCTCAGGTTCCAATCTAGGAAGCAAGGCTCCTGCTGGCGTATGAGTCTGCGCCGGGCGACGCCCATCCAGCTCCGTGTCAGAGTCAGGAATGACAATAGGGGTGGTGCTGCTGGAGGGTGAAGGCGGTGCTGGGAGCATCAACATCGGGACTGGCGCCGGGGAAGGTCAAGATGGTACAACCGGCGTCGGCCCGGAACCAGGAATGGATCCTTGGGGCCCCCTTCGAAGTGGTTGGCCCGGTATCTGATGGAGCTCCTTCTGACCCTTTGGTGCCCGATTGCGTGTCAACGCGGTCAAGCCACCCAAATATGAGGCGCATGGCCTCATGGAACTCCTTAAGTTGGTCGGGGGTAGCTCCGGCCCTCGGAAATTCGGGGAGGCAAAGAGTCATCTCAGGCGCAGGTTCCGGGAATGAGGCCTAGAATGCTGAAGCTCCCTTGTCTCGTCTGCAGACTGATGAGAAGTCGAAGAGTGCTTCGACTTCTTGCGCTTCTTCTTGTACCTCCTACCTGAGTGTCCAGAGAACTTCGAATGAGACGAAGAGGACTTCGAGCTCTGCAAACAATCCCGGGGCCTTCCTCACGACCAGGACCTCTTCTTCCGTGGAGTCGTGTGCCGGGCCGCTAGCAGCTTCAGCAACTGCTCCCTCAAACCCTTCGGGCCATGGTCCGGCAATAGGAGCACAACTAGGGGTCGTGGTCGCACTCCAGGCACCACAGACAGAAAAGGTGTGGGTCCGTCACAGACATCGGTCGGTGACAGGCGCCGCAGGGCTTAAAACCCGAAATGCGTGAAGACATTTCGACACACCAGGCGGTAAACCTCATTAACAGTAGACAAAACGTTAAATGAAGCCTGTCAAAAACGACAGAGGGGTAGCTCTTCTCCGAATCAGTGCTGGCTGGAGCGGAAAGAAAATAACTGACATCAGCGCGCATGGCTGGCGCCTATATAGGTACCGCAATGTCACTTCCAGCGCGGAGGACGCGGGCAACGGACGCGGAGTCGATCGATGCCACCTACCGCCATGCATGGGTACTGCTCACAAAAAAAATTCCGGATCCAGACTGACGCCTGGAGAAATTCAAAGGTAAGGAATCTGCAGCTAGAAGTATCAGATACAACAAGACGTTCCAGCCAATTCCACTAGATAACATATGGCACATTTGAGGGGGCTAGGGTGATGTAAAGAACCATATCTCCTTTTAAACCTAATGGGTTCAGAACAAAAATAAAAAAGTTTAAAGGATAATATAAATTTACAAACAACTCATTTCCAGCATAGATTGCAACCAGTATGCCGGTATGATACTGCAAAATTATGATTTGTCAAATTTAATAGTGTTGACAATTTATGCGCAGTAAATGTTTTACTTACTTATTTTATTTATCAATACTTAATGTTCTTTAATTATGGCTTTAACATTACATTAGAGACTGTTCAACAAAAACATAACTTGCATAACGCACATCCAGGAGTAAGCCAAGGACAGGAGTCCTGGAGTACAAACCACAATATCTATAAAAATCCTCTAATATTACACTAGAAACAAGAAGTAGGATTACCGATGTGTATTAAGAGTTATCCAAAAATGCTTTGTTATTCAATGACTTTACTATTAATCAGAAAAAAACCTCAAGACAGATCAGACAAGAAGCTAGACATAAATGTGTGGTCAACACTACAACAGCTTTGTCTCAAAAAGAATTAAGAAGCATCTCACACCTTACAGTCAGACGAGTAAATAGAAGAAAATCAAAACAAGAAAATGTTTGCTTTGGGAGCGAAAAGAAGCTCATTCTTTCAAGCTGGAAGGGAAAGGAGAGCCAAGTTATGTAATACCCTGCCAAGTTACATTGCTGAGACTGAATTTTTTTATTTCTTTTCGACAACATTTAAAAACTTGGCTCTTTACGTCCTAGGCCTTTGCTCCTGGGCTTCATAGTCTATTTGTATTCTTTTGTTCTTTGTAGTTTTTGCAGGTTCTGCATCATCCTGCCTTTTCTCATTGGGGTGGGTTCTCTGATAGGGTTTTGGAAATCTCTGATGCAGCGCCTTGATACCCTTGGGTTAAGAGCGCTTTATAAATCTCTTTTTCATTTTGTTATGTAATGACTACAGAACTTTTACAACTAGTGTCTAAGAAAAAGCCACACTTAAAGTGCTTATTAGGTAGAGATGCCTTCAAGGGATTTTATTCATAAATCTTAGTCAAATTGAATATAAACTTGTTACTAAAAAGTCGAGCCCAAAATAGTGACTGAACGTTGTAAAAATCAAAACAATGTAATTATTCCTGAAATGAATATTCAGTGGAATAGTTAAGGAAGCACGGGTATATCTTTTTTTCTAGAAACACAGTTTAATGTGAAACCAAGAATGTAAGGGGAACATTTAAACACAATAGAACACTATGATGGAGGATACATAAAAGAGCCTACAAATCATGTGTGAACCATTCCAGTAATATATAAGGAAGAGGATGAGCCTAAAACAATAAAGAACAAATCCTCAAACACCACAAATGCCAAGGAAATGGATGCAACAGTCGACGTTTCGGTCTGTATTGGTGGATTCATCCGTCAGACCATCTTCAGGACATACAATTGTTTGTAAAAACAAGTCCCCTGTATAAATATAATATATCAAATTATTTCTATAGTCTATAATGACAGAAATTTAAAATAAAGAAAAGAAAACCCGTGTGAAGCAGAGAGCACAAGGCATCCCAAAAAGTCTGCCTTACGGTTGTGGTTTTAACCTTAACCCAATGTTAAATTAAAAGTCAGGTGTTATCATTGAACTAGAGAAGTGATAGAGTATCCTTCACCGAGAGTAATCTAGCGAGGAAAAACTACTTACTCAACACTAGTTCCGTGATTAACTCGAACCAGAATGATCGAATATTGACAAAACGGAAGGCTTCACTGTAGGCTCCTAGAGGTGTGTGAGCAAGAATGTCTATTAGCACATCTTGTGATGGAGTCAAAAACGGTCTTTTTATTTATTATTTCTTAAACCGAATAAGCCAGTCTAGAACACCTACAGATTGTTTAATTAGAAGTTTGTAAAAAGCCTTAAAACGGCATCAAATTTCGTTATTTACAAGTCGCCAACAAATAGCAGAATCCTTACATATATTATCTGCAGTCTAGCTATCTGCTTAATCTTAGAATGGTTGAGATTTTTGACAACAGTTTTCAGCAGTCTATGCACATTCTGCCACAATGTATAGGGATTTATTACTACACAATTATGTACAAAGATTTTTGCTTATATTCATGTAGAATGTTATCATCTGAGTCCCAGAAGAAACAAATGTCTAATTGCCTAGATCAGTTAATTGAACATATCTAATGTAAAGATTGAGTTTGGCATGGCGCAATTACTTGCTATAATTGGCAATTGCATTATCTATATAAGTGCACATCAACTGGGGACTGGCTTACCTATTTGAATTGAGAGGAGAAGCTCAGTATTGATGACATATACAAGAGAAAGCCAAGCCTGGCGATCTTAGGGAAAAATGGCAATGGTCACTTTGACGTTTAAAATACGTGCCGGTGCAAACAAACTTCAACACGGCTGAAAAAACGGAAAGTGCAAGTTACTAACTGTTCCATATAACTCTAATGTCTATATGAAACAAAGAAGACTGTGTCACTTACCAAATTCATAAAATCTATCTTATGGCTGAAATAAAGAAGGCACACGTCTCTTGGCAAAGTTCAAAGAGTCGGGAGAGTCTCCGTGAGTCAGACCTCCGGAAGCTAAACAAAGGGGACCAAAAGCTCAAATTACTAGCTGCTCTGTAACATGTAGAACGTGTCCGATCTAGACGGGGAAAGGCAGGTATCGCTTACCGAGTTAAAAGAGCTAACTCGTAATCTTCCACGCGTCTTACACACATCTACCGGCCAATAACCTGAGCACTCGGGCGGGAGCATTTTTATAATTGTGTGAAGATTGAAAGTTCATAGAGTCGACGACGGACTCTAATGGTGACAGATCGCCTAAGGAAAAGGCGGCCGCCATTTTGCAATGCACTAGTCCTGTATCTTGAGAACTGCCATGTAAACATCTTGGCAAAGAAAAGTCGAAGTAATGTGGTACACAGATAAACAATTATCTATTATTAAGTAACCATGGTATAAACCACGGCAAGGAACATTTTCAGGTCGTAAAAGAACACCCAGAGTGTGAAAAGGAATGAAACAGTAAGGTGCCAATATATCAAATGTGCAATAGGTGATTCAGTAATACCTCATTGCGACAATAAGTAACGACAGCCTTCACAGTCAAATATTTAGTACGAATCATTAGTCAACATTCTGTTAAAACTTATATTGAAAAACATTACAACACAACTTACTAGTAATCGTACTCATTCTATTCATAAAATACATATCTAAGTAACAGGTGGAAGTTAGATATTGACTATGTATAGTACCTCAAATCATTCTATCAACTTCTTACATTCGAATAGTTACAAATCACGACATCATTAAGTGGTGTAATATCAAAGATGCATGCTATTCTATAATTGTATAATGTATATATATATATATATATATATATATATATATATATATATATATATATATATAGACAATTCAATGATAACAGATCATACATATACATAAATAAGAGGATGGTAATAAGTCAAGGTGTCATTGTGTCAAGTTTTACCAAAGTGATTACAAATGAAAAAGATAAGAAATTAAAAAATTCCATTGAGACGTGGAGTCTAAGATATCTATGCTGCTGTCTTACTAATACAGATGCATTTGCACATACAATAAAATGATAAGGAGTCGTTATGTCCAATGGTTTATCAGCAGTCATCAAATCAGACCTTCACATAGCAGAATTGTTCATTTACAGCAAGGAGACATGTTGACAGAAACAAAAAGATCAAAACATGTTAGAGTCACTGATGTTAAATACAGGCCAAAGTATGCCATTCATTGGCTGAGTTTAAGCCTTTGGTGATGCTATCAGTACGGCTTATCCATTGGTTTTCTTTTAGAGTCAGACTTCTGTCAACATTCATCTGTCTAATTGTAGGTCTCACTACTTCAATGACCCACCATATCATGTCTTTTTCTGAGTGTTTAACACGGCTGTAATGTTCTACTAGAGGCGCATTTTCAACTCTACACCGAATCTGTGATGTTGGAGGATTCGTTTCTTCACTATTTGGGTGGTTTTGCCTATGTAGTATAGGCCACATGGGCATTGTACACAATACACCACATTGCTCGTGATACAGTTGGAGAAATGTTTGATGGAGTATTTGTGCCCATTGAGCTCAAAGCTCTTAGTAGTCTTGGTGTGCTACATGCTGCACACGAATTGTATTTAAAGTGTCCCACTACCGGAGTGAGTTGTCTCATGTTGTCAACAATGTGTGAGTCTGATGTCTCATATGCATGCACTAGTCGATCCCTCAAGTTAGAACCCCTTTTGAATGAAAACAGGGGTTTCTGGGTCAACTCTGGAAGTCCTGATAATAAAGACCAGTGTTTGACTATTCATTTAATACTGTTGGTGGCAGTTCCAAAAGTGGTTACACAAACTAACTGAGGTTGTGTGGGTTTACTCTTTACTTCAAGTAAAGCGTCACGGTTGTTATACCATGCACGTTTTAATGACTTCTTCAGAACTTTCACGGGATAAGCCCGAAGTCTTAATTTCTCTTTCAGTTTTTTAGTCTCCAGGAAGTAGTCCTCCCTTCGGGAGCAGTTTCTGCGTAAACGCAGAAACTGCCCGAAGGGGAGCCCATCCGTAAGCGCCTGTGGGTGATGACTATTATATTTCAGCAGCGTATTTCTTGCTGTAGGTTTGGTGTACAGAGTTGTATATAGAAGGTTGTTACTGTCTACTCTGATAGAGATGTCCAGAAAGTTCATAGAACTATTGTCAGATTCTAGTGTGAATTTGAGATGTGGGATTCTGGAATTAATCCAATCATGAAATTGAAGTAATAAATCATGACTACCTCTCCAAATGAGAAAAACATCGTCTATGTACCTGAGCCAACAGGAAATATTTGACATAAATGGGTTAAGGGCATCATAGACGAACTTCCTCTCAAAATCAGAGACATAGATGTTAGCTATGTCTGGGGCATAAACAGCCCCCATCGCCACTCCTTTTAGTTGTTGATAAAAGGTTTTTTCGAATAGAAAGAAATTTTCACAGAGAGAGATTCTGACACATTCAATGATAAAGTCAGTGGGGACATTATGCTGTCTGGGACGACATTCCAGGAGCTGTTGTATAATGTTAATTGCTTCCATCTGTGGGATATTGGTATAAAGACTTTCAATGTCCATAGATACCAATAGTTCACAGGTTGGATCGAACGGATGCTGCTCTACCAAATTGATCACTGCTGTAGTGTCCCTGATGTATGTTACTGACTCTGGCAAAAGGCCGAATAAAAAAGTAGGCATATTGGGCTTACGGCTTGAGAATAGAATTACACCCCGAGACGATAGGTCTCCCAGGTGGTGTGGTATCATTCATGTGTACTTTCGGTAAGATGTATATTACCGGTACAGTTGGTGATTTGTTAATTAGAAACAGATTCTTTTTCACTGAGCCAACCACCATCAAGACCCTGACGGCTCAGTGTTGAGATCATCTTAGACAGATGGTGAGAGGGATTTCCTGGTAACTTCTTATAGTGTGTTTCAACAGACAATTGTTTTAATAACTCCTCTCTATAGGCTTCTTTGTCCCAGAGAACTATGCCCCCACCCTTATGTGCTGGGTTTATAATAGTACCAGACAACATCTGTAAATTGCTAAGGGAATTTTGTTCTTCTCTTGTGAGGTTGCACCTCACAGATGATGTTTTCTTAAATAAATTGTCAATCTCTGTGATTATTGCATTTTCAAAAGTGATTACTTCTTTTGAAACCATTGCATTAGTAGGGAAGAACATAGATCGATTATATAAGCCAGTAGTGTCTGTCTCACGGGTTATGTTACGGGCAAAGACATTTTTTAACCTTATGGAACGAAAGAACTTATTCAGTTCCAACTTAGTTTCAAAGAGGTCACTCTTATTAGTTATTGACAACAAATGTGAGAGCAAGGAGTTAGAGAGGGTTACGTCCGTCTCCCCAGAATATAGTCAATAAACAATGTGGACGTACCCAGTACCTGGATAAATACCACTGGGAACTCACAGTGCAGAGGAACCTTCAGGTTCTTTAAAAGACTCTCACACACCAACCTAGTTGGTGTCATGCTTCATCATCGGGGTCCCAACCAGGCGGCCGAGTGCCGCCCGGTTGTGCTACAACGCCTGATTACAGCAGAGCTGGTGTGGTGTAAAAGTGTGATGAAGTGTGGTGCTAAATTAAGAATACCTCCGGGAATCCTTGCCTGGATGTTCAAAAAAAATATTTTTTTTTTTTGTTTAATGATGGCGGCCCGGGGTATGGATAAAAACGGAGAGTAGACAACCATAAGAGGGTAATTAGTCTCTGTTGTCAAGAAAGATGGTCTACATGTTTCAGCCCCAGAAGTAAATATGGAGGGGCTTTCTTCAGGACCAGAGGTGAAGACTGTGAAATACAAAGTGAGTGGCAAAAATCAGGCCACGTGTCAATAAATAATCACAACCCACGCGCTAAGGTGGGGAGGAAAAACGATGGTCGCAGGTTGCGACTTAGACATAGAAACACTCGGTTTCAATGGAGACAGCTGATCGGGCCCGGGAGGGGACCGGCGTTCCCAACACTAGTGGAAGGCGGTGTGCCCTCGGTGCACCTAAGATAGGCTCCGTGGGTCCCGGCTGCTCTCGGAGGTATTCTTAATTTAGCACCACACTTCATCACACTTTTACACCACACCAGCTCCGCTGTAATCAGGCGTTGTAGCACAACCGGGCGGCACTCGGCCGCCTGGTTGGGACCCCGATGATGAAGCATGACACCAACTAGGTTGGTGTGTGAGGGGTCTTTTAAAGAACCTGAAGGTTCCTCTGCACTGTGAGTTCCCAGTGGTATTTATCCAGGTACTGGGTACGTCCACATTGTTTATTGACTACACTCTTATTAGTTGGCACAAATGAGAGACCAGCTGACAAGATCTCTATTTCAGACTCTGGTAAAACATGTTGAGAAAGGTTAAAAATTGGAATGGTTTGCTGATGGTCTACCACTCGTAGTATTGGTTGCGAGTTTGCCTGAACCCTGGTGTATATTGGTTCCGATACCATCCTCTCTTTGCTGCTCGTGGTCTCCGGGGCTGACCCGACCCTCTCCGGTCCTGGCCTAAAAAAACCTGTCTCTATGTTGAGGGTTGTTGGTCGTGATATTGGCGATGCGAGTTGTTGGAGGCCTGATCACGGTCAGTGTCCGAGTTAGTATCCGAAAAGGTAGCCCGCTTTCGTTGGACATGATTGGGGCATTGAGGTAGATAGAAATCTTTGTGGAGATACGGGTAGGCTCTCTCTCTACTGTATCTTTTGATGTCTTTCTGCAATTTGTCCATTTTTTATGAGAGTTGAACTCCTCAAATTCTTTAATATTGAGTGCAATTTTCTCCAAGAGTATCCTGGAATTAGTTATATTTGAGTCAGAACTGATCTTTCTTTCTAAATCCTCAATTTCTTTAGTGAGAGACTATGTGTTTAAGCGCAGTTTCTATACTCAGCACCATCCAAGTGCGTGAGCACTTGTTCGCTGATTAGCTGAACCCTACTTTAAAGTCCTCATCTTCGGTGAAGACAATGGGTATAATTCTTGTCTGTAATCCCGTAGGGATTATGTTTGCATTTAAACAATCAGTAAGAAACTTGGCATGTAGCTCCGTTCTTACTAGTTTCTTTTTTAATCTCTCTAATTGATTTAGATCTGATTCATATGGAAGTTGGACCGATGGGCCCCTTTCCCCAACAAGGAGGGGCCAGCAGCGATCTTTAAGATGTATTCATCCGTATAGGATAATGTCTCAGCGTCAGACATAGATGTAGTGTACTATGTTTGTGAAGTTTAGTCAAACAAGAACCAAAACTTTTCACACAAATCACTTAAACAAGTGACCCACAACAGACTATTGTCTGCGCGAAATATTGTAACAAAACAGTGGGAAACCCAATACACCCTTGGAGGCTTGGGCAAATAAGTAATTATTAGGTAGAGATGCCTTCAAGGGATTTTATTCATAAATCTTAGTCAAATTGAATATAAACTTGTTACCAAAAAGTCGAGCCCTAAATAGTGACTGAACGTTGTAAAAATCAAAACAACAATGTAATTATTCCTGAAATGAATATTCAGTGGAATAGTTAAGGAAGCACGGGTATATCTTTTTTTCTAGAAACACAGTTTAATGTGAAACCAAGAATGTAAGGGGTACATTTAAACACAATAGAACACTATGATGGAGGATACATAAAAGAGCCTACAAATCATGTGTGAACAACCATTCCAGTAATATATAAGGAAGAGGATGAGCCTAAAACAATAAAGAACAAATCCTCAAACAACACAAGTGCCAAGGAAATGGATGTAACAGTCGACGTTTCAAGTGCAACAGCTTTGGGTACCTTTCAAGAGTTGGAGGAGGAGTTGCAGCTGACTGAATTGTTTTTTGACTTACTGACTGGATCGACTTTGTTCCCCCTAGTTTTTGAGTCTAAAAGTCAAGCATTGTCATGGTCACTGTTTTGTAACCCTATGCTATCAGTGTAAGTTTTATCTCTTCTTTGTGTAAAATAGATAATCTTTTGTCTGCCGCATTCACTCTGTACCTTATATATACCTGGAACACCCTACCCCTCCACCTCAGGCAATCCGCATAGCTGACCCAATTCAAGAAGGACCTCAAGACCTGGCTCTTCGAATGAGCCTTCACACCCAAAAGGATCAGCAGCCCCCCCAAGCGCCTTGAGACCCTCACAGGTGAGTAGTCATGCTTTACAAACCCCTGAATGATTGATATACAATGTTACATTATAAAGATGGATCTAGGCTCAATTTGATAATAAAAAACTGTTTGTATATTAAAATTTTGCTGTGGAATAATACAAAATACGTTTAAAAAAAGTAAATCTTTGCTCCAATAACTTACCTTTTGACTATCCACAGAAGGCTTGCTAAAAGGTATGCAATGGTGACCAACAAATACGCAAGTGGCAGGCTGTAGTTGTAGTTAGCATAGCTCACTATGTCCACTGTGTAATATCCATAAAACAAATACGTGGCTTCAAGAAAGCCCTGTTGAAAGGAAAGTAAACATGCAAAGTTTATGATGTTACACAGCAGTACATTACCGCTAACGCATGGATACTGGAAATAATTCTAATAGCTTTATGCAAGGCAAGAGATGAGGCACCGTAACCACATTAAGGTATGCACACACAAAAGTAGTGACTACCATAAAAAATAAAAACACAAAGCTATATCATTAGAGAATAAACCTATTTGATTCTGCTACTCGAATTGCAGATATTCCGGCTATTCCTTGACTTATAAACGAGGTATATTCAAGTAATTCGACCTAATTTTATAAAAATTCAGCCCATCACAGGTGTATGCCAGACCAAAGCTCAGATGATTAAAAAGTTTTCATTCACAAAGCAATTCTTTGAAATATGGCGGAATGTCTCATATTGCTGTTCAAGTGCTCACAAGTGTGAAGAGAGTCAATATTCCTTGAATTTCCTGCTTGCTATAGGCACCAACAATGATTCCTTCATTGGAACCATCTTTAGCGTACAACTATGTAGGAGTTCCCAGTATATTTTGGATTGGCTCCTTCCTTCCAGAAGCTTAACCTATTCAAGATAATTGGCACTCACTTATCCTACTGTTCTCATGATGACCGCCCATTGACCGGAGGTCATAAAGCAGTCGGCTGCAGACCTATATAAACTAATTTGCATATAGCTGTGTCTGAACTGGGGTGGCGAAGTGAGCTAAAGAACAATGATCGATTCAACCCAGATATGAGACTGGGGGTGAGTGTCTGAAAAGTTTCAGCGCTCCGTCCATCATCTCCTTGTGTTTGCTTTGTTCGCCCTAAGTTGGCAGGGGATGCCCAGACATGGGTCCCTTGCTCACTTTGCCACTGGATTCAAGCTAGCCTGGCTGATGAGGGCTGTTAGCCTGAAACAGGTCCCAGGATTCTTGTTTCCGGTCCAGGGAAGACATGGCTTGGCAGTTCGGGCTGGACTGTTCCCATGAGGCACAGGGTCAAGACTGATTTGCATATAGCTGTGTCTGAACTGGGGTGGCGAAGTGAGCTAAAGAACGATGATGGATTCAACCCAGATCTGTGACTGGGGGTGAGTGTCTGAAAAGTTTCAGCGCTCTGTCCATCATCTCTTGTGTTTGGTATATAGACTTTGCCCATTAACCCCAAGTCAAGAAATCATTTAAGGAGTCGAGAGTCATACGTCTTTTTATTTGTGATGCACATTTTCACTTTTAGGTCAAACTTGTACTCTCTCCAAACTTGTGAGCACCTGATCACTCATAATGATTGCAATTTAAAAAGATGAAAACATATTGTATTGATATTCGTGGAAATAGTTTGGCTTTTGAATTCTTTACTCAAGTCACTGAGAGACAGAATTTGCATCTCTTGTGGATAATGACTTCATCTACAACAATAATAAAAAATTGGAGTTATAAATGAGTCTACAGTGAACCAATGGTCTTTAACGTAATCTTGAGTGGGTATAGCCAGACCCCTCTACATGTATTCTAGAATATAACATTTGTGGGAAATGTTGTAGTATTACCCACAGTAATTATAGCATGGCAGGTTCTAATCCTAGATACTCATCTTAGTGGGAGCAGTTTTGACTTTGGGAAAATGGCATGAGTAGGTGGGGCCAAGTCAAAAATGTGGGATCAGATTTTAGTAATTCTGATTCATACAGTTCCCTCAGAAAGGACTCTTAATCCAAAGATACACAAATGTCTCATAATACAGCGTGATTTACTCCAACAGTATTTTAACAGGGCACAGAATATAAATGCATTACATGGAATGATGGGAACATGGGTGGTCTTCTCTAAGCACCACAGATGTGGGCCTGAATTTGGCGCAGAAGGACACATACTGTTCTTACAGAAGAGACACTTGGGAAATGGGGAAGAAATTAAACTTTTTGAAAAATGGAGGGGCTCAGTCCACACCACAAATGTATTCTCCTTGATCAGAGGGATGCTCATACGGATTAGACTTGCGCTCCCTTTTTTGGTCAACCATGTAGCGGTAGACCGGGAGGAGGTATGTGACATTGCAAGGTTATTGAGATTGCGACCCACACTTGATTGTGTTTATACACCAAATGTAGCCCCCGTGAATAGGTTGATCAACATTACATTACCTGTAGATCCATTAGCCCTCACACAATTGTGTTGCAGATGTTATGCTGGATAGATCTTTTACTCCCTGTTGGTAATGGTAGTCCAGATGGACACAACTTTGGTGAGCAGAACTGTCTGGTCTCCAAAGACATCTAACCAGGTACTGTTCTTCCATAGCTTTGTCTGGCCACCAGTGCACTGATTACCACCTGTCTTCTCAGTGCGCCGTCAGGTTAGTGGTGTACACTCCAAGTCTTTCTTGTGGCGAGGCAGCAAATCCGCTCGCTATAACACATCAGTGGGAGTGCACACTCATTCTCACTTGCCGCATGTCTCTTTCATTGCCGAACTTGGCCCGAGTCCACTGTCTTAATTGAGATAGCCGCCATCTTCTACTGCTTGCAGACAGACAGTCCGCTTCAGTGCCGTGCCGAGAATCCCACTCCTGGCTTTCAGGATATTACCTCAGGGGTAAGGCTGGTTCGGTATTTGTGCCACATACATATCTTCGCTCCATGTTGGTCACATTACTGCTGCTTCACATTTGAATCATTGTGCTAACAGATTTCAGTATTGAGCTTACTAAATAACAGTTTTGTCACTTAATACTTTAAAAGCGGACATTTGGTGACAGGGCTGTGCATCCATAATTGTAAATTCACAAGTGCAATAGTAACATTACTTTAAGTTACTAGAACAGAAATGTGTGTTTGGAACCAGAAACGCAAGTGAATCCTTACCGTGCCTGAAAGAAGGTCAATGATGTAATTGTAAAAATAAGTAAGTCCCCTGCTGCCAACAATGTACACAGTACATACAGGGTCTGTAAAAGATTAAACAAGTTAATGAAATCTAAGCTCGTTTAAAGGAAAATAAAATTCATCATTGCAATAACTACTTGTGCACTGTTACAACAAAGCTACTGATAAGACATTATTATACAAGAGGCTCACTTTTAATGCATGACTATAGACTCAGCATTTATTAATAAAAGTTTTTCGACAGCCATTATCAAGACAAAGCATATATTTGAATTAGTGGTCAAGGGACAACTTACTTTTATTAACTGTGCCTGTCAGTTAAGCTTTAGTACTCAATGCACATGCAGCACTTATTGGAAAAAAACAGCAGAAACCTATGCATTAACATTTTGATTCTACAGAATAACACTATTTTAAAAGATATTACAACATTTTTACCTGCATTGTAAACAATGTTGCTGCTGTTAAAAATTCCATGTCTGGAAATGACGATAGGGAGGGTGATAAAGGCAAACATCATAATAAATATAATAAAATTCAAAAAAACTAGGAATCGCAAAAATGAGAAATAAGATTGAATTCCAGTTCCAAATTTTCCTGAAAGAAATCAAATTAAAAAAATGATGAAGGATAAAAATAACCTACAATCAAATGTTATATATTCAAAGTTAGTTTCAAACAAATTAGAACTATTACACAGTGTTGCTGAATATAAACAAGAATTGCCTTCTCAAATATGCTTGATATAACTGACTTTGTAACAGGACAATTACACATGTTGGAAGGTGACCAGCGAATCCTGTTAGAATATCGGATTCATTTTTTTTTCTAAAATATTGTACAGTGATGCTAGGAAAATACATTGCTGCACTGAAATAAATACCTGCTTTCAACAAAATCTAGAACAGAACAATGTAATAGTGGTATACTGAAGAAAAGGAGAAGTGGGGGAGATTATTTGGGGTGTCCCAGGAACAGAGCCAATTTCATTCATTTAAAAAAATATACAAAACTATATTTTTAAAAAGAACATATCATGCAGAGACCTATGCCCTTCTCTCCAATTCACTGAGTACTAGCTCTGTTTCTAGTGGAGAAGCAGAAAGAGGAGGGGGGAGGGATCAGAGAAGGCAGCTGCTCTGGAATATGTAAGAACAGAAACAGAAAGAACAGAGAAGGTTAGATGAGAAGAGGGAAAGCACTGAACTAAAAAATAAAATATGAGACAAAAGGGTAATGACTCGGAATGGGGAAAAGTAACAAAAGTGTTAAAATTGCAGTGTCAAAGACTGCTTAAATTGGGCCAGAAAAGACTATGGATATATGAGGCCTTTTCTTGGAGGATTCAGGGGTTACTGGGCAGTATCCTGGATATCTACGGTTGATTAGCACTTCATCACTGGGCCACAGTACCGGTGCATTCCAAATTAGATTTGTCGAGGGGCTTCCTGCAACAACTAGACTCTCTGAAGGGAGTGAGATCGAGCTTTGAAAGTTTACTCACGAAAGTGGTGAGGCTAAGCAAATCAGAAAGTGTCATATAGTAAGTAACATTGAATAACCAGTGAGTACTTCACAAAAGGAAAATTTGTTTTATTAACAGGTAACCTAATAGTACACTTAAAAATAAGGTAAGCAACGAAAACTAGAAAGTCCCTGCACCTTCTGGGCCCACGTACAAACCCACACTTCGTTAGAGCTCCTTTGCACTAGCTGTTTCAGTAGGTAAATTTCATATGTATTCAGAATCTCATATTTATTATAGGTATTTAATTCATATGGCACAGGCAAGGATACTGAAATGTGAGCTTTACATAGATGTGTCATCTTGACACCCAGAGGACACTCACGAAATTCAGTCAATGTTAGGTGTAGACTTAAAAATAGCTATGCCATCATTCCACTGTCAGGATAGTTTTTTAGTGACCGCGACTCTAATGCAGATAGGGAATCCTTGGGTCAAGTAAAGCTGTTGTCCTTCGACGCAATGAAATAAGCTTCTGTTGTGAATTCACTCATATGCCAAGTGCATCCATTTTTGGCTTTGACTTTCAGGAGGTAGCAGAGTCTAGCTGAGGCTTTTAACTCTAGACAATGCATGTCAGTAGCAATACAATACAATGCCAAGCAGGTTTATTCTCATAAGAAGAGTAATTAGGACTTTATGTACATTTGCAGTATGCTAAATAAAATTAATGTTTTTTGTGGACAGAAGGAGTGCTTTCAAGCAGAGATACTGTTGCAGGGATGCATATGTTACTATAGCCAAGAACAGCATCTGGGTGTGAGTGTTCTCAACAACGCAGTTCAATACCTGCTTTAGAGACTGATGCCTCAATTGGTGGATGTAGCTTTCTCAGTCCGAAGGTCAGCATCGCACTGCTCGGTACTGCCACAGGTCACACAGTTTAATAACATGTGGCTGCAGGAAAAAGTGGCAATCGCATTTAGGACGGAGTAGCAACAAAGATGGTGTACATGGACCTTCACACCACTTAACTGGTGACTCTACAGCAGAAATGCTCAAATGTGGCACTCAGACCTCACATGATTATCAGGTCACTGAAAATCGTGTATGCAATAATCATGTACTCAAGTAACAGCCTGAAGGAAAAATAGAGAACCCTCCATGGATAAGGGCTGGGAGACAGGGTAAATTCCAAAATGTACAACACAAACAACAAACCCCCTTGACCTGCATTTCTTCTACTTTATGTCATAATTTGTACAATAAATGGTCCAACTTACAAATGATTTTTTTTTCAAAAACATTTTTTATTATAAAGCAACTCAATTCATACATAAAACATTTATGAAAATATAGTACAAACTCCATCTTTCCACACGTCAAACATTACAACAAACATTATCAGACTCATACACCACACCACTATAAAATCAATATGACCCCATGTTATGCACAATCTTCTAGTGCCTGTATTTTTTCATCCTTTATTTCATCACTTTTGGTTGGCTTCCCATTGATCTAGTAAGGCAGTTGATGCACATTTCGGGTGCCACATTAATTTGGCTGCCACCTTCCACAGGACTAAACCGCCAATGGTCAATTTATCAAACCGTAGAGTTGATGGGGCTAAAGAAAGCATAATAAAAATATATATTAACTTTTTTATTGGCCATAGAAAAACTATAATCTCCATTTTTTGTTCTTTTTTAGCGGTCACGGACTGACATCTCTTTCACCTTAAGCTTATACTTCTCGGTGTCCATTAAAACTATGCCTCCTTCCTTATCACACTGTTTGCTGGTAATGCAGGTATCTTGCTGTAGATTATGTAGCAATTCCATTCCACCTTCACTCAAGTTACTACATACTTTGCGTAAGTAACAACACGGGGTGAAGTATATGATTTTATTAAAGAGATACGCTTTTTTTTCTATACACTCTGGACGAACACTACATGAAATCATCTAGGGGTGTGTGCAAGTGAATACAAATGGTCATGTGTGCCCTTGGTATATGCACACTAAATACAAAGGACATTGTGCACAATAATAGTCATCATTAAAGTATGAAGAACTTTGGTTACTTTGAAAAGTTAGCACTTTGTAGATCTTTTTTCAATATTGGTGAGAGATGGTTATACTATAGCAATTGGATATTTTAATTTTCTTATGGCCAACAAAAAGTAAAAAGATAGCTTTATCATGCTTTGTTTAGCCCAATCAAGTCTACAGTTTCATCAATGGTGGTTTAGCCCTTAGGAAGGAGGCATCCAAATTAACTTGGCCACTCAAACATGCATAGGCTGCCTTACTCGACCCATGGGAAGCCATCAAACCTGCTAAAATAAAAATTTTAACAGTACAGGCGCTGGGAGATTGTGCATTACCTGGATCATATTGTTTTTATAGTGGTGTGGTGTATGAGTCTGATAGTGCACTGTTGGAATGTATGAAGTGTGGAAAGATGGAGTTTGTTATAGTTAAATCAAGTACTAAATGAGATTTATTTGCTTTGAAAAACGTAGATAACTTTATGAACGTATACATAATTAAGTTGAATTTTTGTAAATTAAGTATGAGTTGAGTTGGTGTACAATAAAAAAATATTTTTCTTGAAAAACATCAATTGCAAGTCGGGCCATATATTATATAATTTATGACCAAGTAGAAGAAATACAGGTCAAGTGGGGTTTGTCATTTGTGTTGTAAATTTTACAATGATGATGCAGCAAGCACTTTCACTTCAAACGGACTTCAGGCTGCTGAAGAAAGAAGTGCACAACAATGATGCGACAAAAGGCAAATGGGGCCTCACTCGGACATCAGGTTGCACAACAATGATTTGGTAGTAGTTTATTGTTTAAGTTTATATCTGAAAGAGACACGTTAGTGACAGATTCCTTACCTTAGAATATCCCCAGGCGTCAGGCTGGATCCGGAAAGTTTTTGCGTAGCAGTACCCTTGCGCGTCGGTAGGCGGCGTCGTGCGGCTCCGCGTCCGTCGTCGGCGTCGTGATTGCCGGGATGACGTCGCGGGCAGTACTTAAACGCCGCCCCTGCGCGCTTACGTCAGTTCTTTTTCCGCGCCAGTAGGCGCAGATCCGGGAAGAGCAGTGCCCTAGTCAATTTTTGACTAACTTTTTTTGTGAATTTTTTCACTGTTTCTTTTCGAGTCTTCATCGACTCCTAGGTGTCGTAGGGATGCCCGGCTTCAAGCCATGCGACGCCTGTGGTCGCATGATGTCGATCACAGACCCGCATCTAGAGTGTCTCTACTGTCTCGGCCGAGATCACGACACGAAGTCGTGCCCTGACTGCCGGAAACTTCACCCGAAGGCTTTGCGAGAGCGGTCTCGAAAGCTACTCGAGGTCCGGCAGTCGGCTCCGCGCCGCACCAAGCCCCGGTCCCGGGAGAGGTCGAGGGGCCGGTCGCGGAGTCCCCGCCGGTCGTCGGAGTCCAAGTCTTCGCGCTCCTCGCGTAAGTCGAAGCACAAAAAGTCTAAGAAGCATCATCGGTCTAAGACTTCACCTCGCCAGTCTCGCGACTCGGCTGAGGCCCCTGTCGCCACCATCCCCGCCCCCGGATGTGCCTGTGGAGCCGCCCCCGCATTACCCGTCCTTTCCGGGTTCGGGGGTGACTCCGGCCGAAATACAGGAATTCCTGTCGGCCATGGCCCGCCTCTTCGGGCCTCAAGGTCCCTCCGGTGCGCCTTCGGGCCCCGCGGGCCCTGATGGGGTTGCTCCGGCATCACCGACGACTCCGGTCCCGGCGCCGCCTGTCCCGCCAGCCTTCATCCCGGCCTCGGCTCCGGCCCCGACCTCGATCCCGGCTCCGGTGGTACCGCAACCCCCATCGACGTCGGTTGACCTAACCACGCCTCCGCCGACGCCGATGTCCCCGGTGCCGTTCCTGACGCCGTCCGGGGCTCCGGACGGCGTCGTTCCCCGGCTCTCTCCGGCTCCGGACATGGAGCCGGACCGACGTCGCTAGATGCCGGCTCCGGCGCCGATGAGACCTTGGGTCCCAAATGTCCCTCCTCCTCCATATTTTGAACCAGAGGAGGACCAAGAGAGCTGGGAGGGGTCGGAAGACCCTCTCACACAACAGTGTGAGTATGATCAGGACTGGGCTGAGGAACTTGGGGATGCCAGTGGTCTAGACACTTCCCCGACACTGGCATGCTGTCTCCTCCCGTGGCTACGGAGGAGGGAGCTAATTTCGCAACGGTGTTGCGTAGAGCAGCTGGAGCCTTGCATCTCCAATTGCCTACTGTGGCTGTCAGGACTAATCTCCTGACGGAAGTGCTTCAGCCGGCAGCTTCCTCCACGGAGACTGTGCTGCCGTTTAATGATGTACTCACTGACGTTCTTTTGGGCGCCTGGTCCAAGCCCACCACAGGGGCTCCTGTGGATAGGAACGTGGCCCGACGCCATCGCCCTGCTCCGGGCGACCCCTTGTTTCTCTCCCAACATCCCACCCCCGAGAGCTTGGTTGTCCAAGCCTCTGCCTCCCAAACCGCCTTCCCTACCGCCCCTCCGGATAGGGAATCCAAACGCCTGGACCAATTTGGGAAGAAGGCTTTTTCTTCCTCCAGTGCTGGCTTGCGGTCCGTCAACACCGCTTGCCTCTTGGGCCGATATACCCACTCCCTGTGGGATTCGGTGGCGGCTGTTTTGCCGCTGTGTTCTGAGGAGGTCCAGACACTGCTTACCCGCGCCATTGCGGAAGGAAGAGATGCGGCTAAATACACCATACGTTGTGGCCTTGATACCGCCGACTCGCTGGGCAGATCGCTTGCAACGACGGTGGCGCTACGTCGCCACGCCTGGCTGAGAACAACTGGTTTCTCGGGTGATGTCCAGAATACACTCATGGACATGCCCTTTGATGGAGTCGGTCTTTTGGTTCCAAAGCAGACCATGCGCTGGAGCGCTTTAAGGACTCACGGGCTACTGCCAAGTCCCTGGGCCTTTCTGTTGTACGCCCTCCGCTCACCTTCTGCTTTTCGCCCCTTTCGTGGCCACGGAAGGGGCGCCCAGTCACGTCAGCTGCCCAGCCACCGGCCCGCGCAGCAAGCGTCTTCGCGTGGCCGAGGACGTGGATACCGCCGTGGCGGTTCGGGCAACCAGCGTGCGGGTCAGGCCACTACCTCCAACCCGTCCGCGGCCTCCAAGCCCTCCTAGTCCTTCCTTTCAGGTGCACAGCATGCCAGTAGGGGGCAGGGTCCGCCATCACCTTCACCACTGGCGTCCCATCACCTCGGACAGGTGGGTCTTGGACATTGTCCGAAGGGGCTACTCCCCTCCCCTTCGAGACCACCCCCCCAGCCATGCCACCTCAATTCCACTGCATGTCAGGGGATCACTTGGTGCTTCTGCAGAAGGAAGTCACGGCCCTCTTGGCCAAGAGGGCCATCGAGCATGTTCCGACCCCAGAAGTAGGACGTGGTTGCTACTCCCACTACTTTCTGGTGCCCAAAAAGGACAAGGAGGACATGCGTCCTATCTTGGACCTCCGGAACGTCAATCGCTTCCTCCGGAAGGAGAAGTTCAAGATGCTCACCCTAGCTCAGGTCTTGACTGCCCTCGACCCTGGAGACTGGTTGGTAGCGTTGGACTTGCAGGACGCTTATTTCCACATCCCCGTCCTGCCGGCCCACCTACGGTTCACGGTAGGCCTCGAGCATTTTCAGTTCACCGTGCTCCCCTTTGGCCTTACAAGTGCCCCTTGGGTGTTCACGAAAGTGATGGCGGTGGTCGCAGCTCATCTGCGCCGGGCAGGGGTTCCAGTCTTCCCCTACCTCGACGACTGGCTGCTGAAGGCGGGATCGTCCCAGGCAGTCGTCTCCCACCTCCAGACTACGGCCGAACTCCTGCACTCGCCGGGGTTCTCCATCAATGTGCCGAAGTCGCATCTGATTCCTTCTCCACAGCTCCTTTTCATCGGAGCAGTTCTGGACACGACGCAGTTTCGGGCCTATCCTCCCGAACGGCGAGTCCGGGATATTCAGGCTATGATTCCAATCTTTCAGCCTTTATCCTGGGTTTCGGTACGGATGACCCTGAGGCTGCTGGGCCTCATGGCCTCCTGCATCCTGCTCGTCGATCATGCCAGATGGCATATGCGGGCTCTGCAGTGGGACCTGAAGTTCCAGTGGGCGCAGCACCAGGGCAACCTGTCCGATCACGTCCAGATCTCGGAGGGGGCTGCAAAACAGTTGCAGTGGTGGCTCTCGAACCGGCAATGGGTCATGGGCAGATCCCTCTCCCTTCCCCAGCCAGAGCACACAGTTGTGACGGACGCGTCCCTTCTGGGATGGGGCGGTCACATGGGAGAGGCAGAGATCAGAGGCCTCTGGTCGAGTCCCGGCTCCATATCAACATTCTGGAGCTCCGGGCGATCCGACTTGCACTCAAGGCATTCCTTCCCTCTGTCAAAGGGAAGGTAGTGCAGGTGTTCACAGACAAAACCACCGCCATGTGGTACTGCAACAAACAAGGCGGGGTGGGGTCGTGGACCCTCTGTCAGGAGGCTCTGCGCCTCTGGACATGGCTGGAACATCAGGGCATGTTCCTGATGGTTCAACACCTGGCACGTTCCCTGAACGCCAGGGCGGACGAACTCAGCCGCAGGTGCATGATGGATCACGAATGGCGTCTTCACTCAGAAGTGCCGCAAGGTCTCTTTCTGCAGTGGGGACAGCCTTGGTTAGATCTATTCGCCACCGAAGAGAACGCGCAATGTCATCAGTTCTGCGTGTTGGAATTTCCAAGGCGGCACTCGCTTGGCGACGCTTTTCGTCGCGAGTGGAGTTGCGGTCTGTTGTACGCCTTTCCGCCTATACCACTTCTACCCAGAGTGTTGAAGAAGATTCGGCGCGACCGGGCCCAAGTCATCCTTGTGGCTCCGGCCTGGGCTCGAAGAGTTTGGTATCCCGAGCTACTCAGTATGAGCGTCGATCCCCCGATCCGTCTGCCTCTTCGGGAGGATCTTCTGTCACAGCAGCAGGGGACGGTCCTCCACCCGAACCTGTCCAGCCTCCACCTGCTTGCGTGGAGATTGAGCGGCGGCAGTTGATTCCTTTCGACTTGCCTCCCGAAGTTTGTGATGTGATTCTGGCAGCCAGGCGTCCCTCCACTAAGGTGGTATACGCCTGCAGGTGGAACAAATTTGTGGCATGGTGCACAGCAAAGGCTGTGAATCCCCTTTCTGCCCCTCTTTCTGAGGTTCTTCTGTTCCTTCTTTCTTTGGCCCAACAGGGTTCTGCCCTGGGTACCATCAAGGGCTATCTTTGTGCCATTTCGGCCTTCCTCAGGTTTCCTGATCAGCCCTCCCTTTCCAAGTCCCCTGTTGTTAACAGGTTTCTAAAAGGCATTACACACCTCTTCCCTCCTGTTCCGTTTGTGATGCCTCAGTGGGACTTGAACTTGGTTCTTACCTTTCTCATGTGCGCTCCCTTTGAGCCTCTCCATAACTGTCCTCTTCGTCTTCTGACTCTGAAGACAGCCTTTCTGGTGGCCATCACCTCCGCTCGGCGGGTGAGTGAGCTCCAGGCTCTATCATGCAAACCTCCCTTTCTGTCTGTCCATCCAGACAAGGTTGTTCTTAGGACGCGTCCGTCCTTCTTGCCAAAGGTGGTTACTGCCTTCCACATTGGGCAGACCATCACTTTGCCCACCTTCTTTCCGCCTCCGCATCCTTCCAGAGAGGAAGAGAGGCTCCACCGTCTGGACGCAAAACGTGCGCTTTCCTTTTATATCAACCGCACACAACACTTCCGGGTGGATGACCAGCTCTTTGTTGGCTACGTGGGCACCAAAAAAGGTCGGGCGGTGCACAAGAGAACCATCTCCCACTGGGTAACCTTGTGTATCAAAGCCTGCTATTCTTTGGCTAAGAAGGAGCCTCCTGTTGGGCTGCGTGCCCATTCCACCAGGGCAACGGCTGCTACCACGGCTTTAGGCCACGGTGTTCCGCTGCAGGATATCTGTCAGGCAGCTACGTGTGCCTCGCTGCACACGTTTACAAAGCATTACTGCCTTGACAGTCAGGTCCGGAGGGACGGCTTCTTTGGCCGTTCTGTCCTCCGGGACTTCCTTGTCTGATCTTTGTTCGCAGACCCACCACCGGGGTTGGTATTGCTGGGGTATCTATTCTAAGGTAAGGAATCTGTCACTAACGTGTCGCTTTCAGATGCACAAGTTACTAACTTGTGTAACGATATATCTGTAAGAGACAGTAGTTAGTGACAGATTCCTTACCACCCCACCCATCCTCCCCGTTCTGCGAACTGATTTCTAGGGTTAAGGACATCCCTTTCAGGGCCCTAGTATTTTTCAGACACTTATGTCAGCTTCTTGCATGGCTCTGCGTTCCTGGCGCGGAAAGTTGTGTACAGAACTGACGTCAGCGCGCAGGGGCGGCGTCTATGTACTGCCCGCGACGTCATCCCGGCGATCACGACGCCGACGACGGACGCGGAGCCGCACGACGCCGCCTACCGACGCGCAAGGGTACTGCTACGCAAAAACTTTCCGGATCCAGCCTGACGCCTGGGGTTATTCTAAGGTAAGGAATCTGTCACCAACTACTGTCTCTTACAGATATATCGTTACACAAGTTAGTAACTTGTGCATTCATACCATATACAACAAAAGACTAATCAGTCAGGCACTACAAAGAGAACATTTCACCTAAATAATTTTAAGAAACGTTTGAAAAATATACACTATTCAGGCCGCCTGACAATATATATACAGATTATAAAAATAGGATACAATATATAAAAAATAGTGTCAACTTGGTAGACCATACAATATATGCAGGCATTTATATAAGAATAAGATATGTGGGTTAAAAATAGCAGCAAGCTAGTCGCCCGGACTTCACTCAAAATATTCCGTTCTTTTTTAGGCAAAGTGTGAATATAGTTGCTACTTGCTATAAGCAAGGCCAACGTGACTGCCAAATTTTGAGAGCCTTATTTAATAAGCTAGTGAAGTGACCGGCAACTTTTCGGGTGGATCCTATGAACCAAAACCTAGATGCTTCTTGAATCATCTTTATATCTACCATTCTGAGTGTTGTTTTTGCATGAATCCTAGGAAGCTCAAGCAAAACTGGATATAAGCATAGGATATGTTTCAAGGTTTTTTCTTCAGACCCTACATACATATTTTGAGCGACTGGTCGATCTCCATGCGCCATCAAATTGCTTAAATGGCATTGGTTTTCATAACCCTAATGGCCCAGAAGGTGTCCGTGAATCCAGAAAGTTTGAGTCATTGTTCTAGCCATTACAGTTATGGAGTAACCACCGGTTGAAGTTGTGATCCACCTTTTATTATTTATGTAGGATTTGTTTTAAAGCACTACATGTCACGTTTGTCACTTTTCTGGATTCAGGGAGACATTCTGGGCCATTAGGGTTATGAATAACCAATGGTCTCCTGGTCCAACTAGGGCCGCAAAAATGTGATTAGGGACACTTTACTGGTGTAAGACATAACAGGGACAAGGCAGGCAGGTTCACCACTCTCTGTGACAGATTGAGCAACTCCTCAATCTTGCTTCTCCATGGCAGCTGGGTTGGGGGGGAACCCCACAACTCCAGGAAAGCCCCTATTGTTGAGCTGTTCTCATGAAGTCCTGCCAGTCAGCTGAGCCTTGTGATAATCAAGCTGGGAATAAGGTCACTTCTCCTGGCAAGCATAGATCAGCTTCCTGGTTTTACTCAGCCACAGCAAGAAGGCGACTCTGCAGGACTTCCAGGACAAAGGGCGCACTCTGGAGGGAGAATTGAAGTGATGCAGATTTTCTAGTTCTAATTCAAAGTCTTCTGCTTCTGCACTGGTGAACAGGCATCCTCAGTGCTAGCTAGTGCCAAACAGACAAAACACTAGCTAAGGGGGTGAGTACTTAAAGCTCTCAACTGGTCATGGTGGGCTGCCAGAACTAATTAGAGGGTCTGCTTTATTTAAAAGTGTAAATGTTCCTCTAGTACTGAAGGAGCATTAATATGCTTGCCAGATTTTGTGGTTTTCCAGCCCAGTGTCCACGTGTAAGAACATTCCGACAGTTGGTGGTATTTATGACAAGATGAGATGAGCACCCTACCCTAAACATTCGACTCTCAACCGCCACATTCCACATGCACAAGACATTGCAAGCTGCAGTGAATCAGGGATACCCGACACAACTAGCAACAGCAACACAAACATATACAACTTATATAGGATACAACACTGTCTCAGGCCTTAGCCTCTACCAGCAGCACCGTTTTCCCTTTGCAGAGGGAAATGTCCACATCCAAGGAAACAAGATTTAGGAGGAGTTTCAACCAGACAAGAGAAACCTATGCCTAAGAACAAACCAACCCCAGGGGCTACAGACCTACCCCAGCGGGTTTATAAAAATAAAAAAATAAAAAAATAAAAAAAGGTTTCCAGTAGAGGGACAAGAAAATGTATTGTCAGGCTGGGATGTCCACGATGAATAGAAACTTAGAGCCATTTGTGAAGCAGGCATACATGGGGTCCAATGGATCCCTATCATACAACAAGCATCTATAAAACAGACATGTTGAAGGCAAAGATTCTTAATTATTGAAACTGCAGACAACTCTTGTAAAGGAGAGCCGGTAGATTCCGCACAGTAGTACACAGGGCACAAGTCCTAAAAAAAGAAGTGGGGGGACGCTGACGTCACGACAGGAAGTGACGTCACGAAAGGTGGCTTGCACCATCAGACTCATTGCCTCCCCTCGCTCACCCCTTAGATGCGATTGCATCAGAGAAGCCAGCGCGTGAGCAACGTTCTGAATGAGCTCCGATCTCGCCCGAGAGAGGCCAAAGAGTGAATGTGTGGCTCCATTTGCTCCAGTTATCGAGCTCCCGGTAAAATAAGTGGGGGGACACCGTCCACCCGCGTGGTGCCCCGACTCGAGCCCTGGTCATACAGGTAAAAGGACTTGTGCCTCGGACTAGAATCACACCGCCAACATTGTCAGTAACCACAGACATTGGTTAGAGTCTGTGTAACAAGCTCAGAAATGGAGTATAATCTGCGCATGTTCTCCGATGTCAACGAAAATGGAAAACAAAGACTGCACCTGCAGAGGGGCTCACATGATTGTGAAGCTCAATGTGAGAAAATCACACGGCTGTCTAAGAAATGCACAAGGGCAAAGTAGCATGGCTTCGCTGATCTTTACAGAGGCATTTTGTCTCCACAGAGATTAGTTCAAGAGAAATGGTTTTTAAAGAAAACATCACTGCAATACATTCTAGTAAAACAACAGGGAACCATATACAATATAACAACCATCCAAAAATGCAAATATTTTCTATCATCAAGCAATTTTGCCAGCTTGTAGAGGTACATGGCTATAATTAAAGCTCATTTATAAAATCACAGTGACAAGTGTAATTCCCACTTATAGGAGTGGGTGTTCCTTATGCGGCAAGATATTCTGTTGACCCAATCCAAATCAAACCCGGCTGTTCAGCCATTCTGGCCTTTTAAAAATTATCACACCCTGGTTTTGGTGTAAACCTGACTGGGCACCAACAGTGTGTGGATAATACATTTGGAAACAGAAATTTAAAATATGAACCTGTAACAGTTAACTGAACGATGCTTAAGGGGTGTATTTCTTTACTGAAGCCTACTATGAAAAGTGGCCACAGGCATACAGAATTCTGTAAACTTGTTGCATTACAGTTTCTTTGATGGTTTTCAATATTGCAAAAAAAAAAAGATGCAGAATAGAGACACATGCGTTTTAGCACCTTCTATGCTGCGAATGTCATGTCTCCAAAGCTGTAGATGAGAGAGCAGTTCCTGCGCCTCTTCTCCACATCTTCTCCAAGTCTTCCCTCGGTTTGCTTTCCATAGTTCCCAACCTGTTGTATTTCTAGACTGAGCTTCCTTAAGCTCCCTAAATCAAAATAAAGAAAACATTTGAAAGAACAAATTAATATTTCGAACAACTCCAATGCACTTACTTACACCATGTATAAAATCATGAACAGGGTGAAAGGAAGACAATAGGTGCAATAAAGTTTAACAGCTAA
The DNA here is from genome assembly GCA_963921515.1 of Calotriton arnoldi. Classification (NCBI taxonomy): domain Eukaryota; kingdom Metazoa; phylum Chordata; class Amphibia; order Caudata; family Salamandridae; genus Calotriton; species Calotriton arnoldi. Next base: position 92,923 of record CAWUFW010018608.1, read on the forward strand.
CAACTAGGAGACCCCAGCTTGCCCATCAATTATGTACACGTCTGATCTCACCAACACATCTGTATCTGGCAAACATATGCTGTCTAGAAGAAAAGAAAATTATACCAGAGCAGAACCGATGGCCTTGCTATGCGATAAAGCTTATGAACAAATTATTATGGGGTCACTATACAATAACCAAATCTAGTTAAAGGCCTGCAGTCCACAAGAACAAATGATCAAGGAAACCCTGCCACGCTCTAGGAGCAGCCAGGAATAACCTACAACAAAGTAAGTGTTTCAAAGTGTGAAGCAAAGCAATCCTACTGAGGATATGAACCTCTTCCACCGTTCACGCGCTTCCCAACCACTACTTCATTCATGAAGTTGCATATGTTGCGCCTGCAAATAACGTACAAAACTACCTTATCAGCGACCTAAGCAGAAGAGAACAGAAACACATGGAGGCTTCTTTGAAACAGCAATAAAGCCATCCAGTACATAGCCCTGGATTTGTGTGTTGCTGTGGAGGGTGCCATAGTTAATGCCTTGTCTGTGCAAAAGCATATGCGTTTGCCCTATAGTGCTGCTTCATGAATTACCACCTAGACAGGTTACAGAAGGACCAAGGTATCACAGCAAGATATGTCATACGTGTGAAAATGAAGAGAGAAAGACAGCCCCACGTTAAAGAACGCCAAAACTATAAATAAAGGGAAAGGGCAATTGACCCACCAATGCCTCAGCAAAATCTCCTCTTACATCCAAACAGAACTCTCAGCTGTGTCATCCGCTTCCTATATACCCCACACCAAGTGCACAAGAGGGACTGGGTAGACGTTTTGCAGTATATCCCCCCCTTGATTATGCAACAGTCCCCCTTCCAGCCCGCCCTCTGTGTTCACATTTACTAACCGTAACTTTCTTTTTTCTTGAATACTGACAGCATATTCCCTCAGTGGTCGGAGGTCGAGCATCTGATTTGCTTCTTCATAATTACTTGTTTTATTACTACGAGTACTGCTTGGGCGTCTTTGAGATCCTTGGTAGGAAGTTGTCCGTCTCAGAATGGACTGATAACTAGGCAATTCATGTAAGAGAGAACCAGTCTGCTGATAATTACTACCCTCTGGTAGAAAAACCTCTATAACAGAAATAAAAAGGGAAAGGTGAAAAGGTGCTGTTAAAATGTCCAAAATTAAATTGATACAGATAAATAAAAGATATGAACATTTTAACCCTCTTGATGCAAATTTTTTTTTTTTTTTTTTCCCCGGAGGTTTATATAGCGCGAACTTGACCCGAAAGTATCAGAGCGCTTTACATGAGTACCAGTTGCGTTACAAAAGGGCACATTCATTTTTGTTGGGCACGGGGAAATTAAGTGATTTGCCCACTATCGTTGTGCATCCCTGCCGAGACTCGAACCCGGTTCCCCAGCTTCGAGGTCGACCGCTCTAGCCGTAAGGCCACATCCTCTCCCCAAATGATTTTATCCCCAGTGGCAGGTACTGTTATGTAATATTTTTACCAAAACACAGTGATCAGAACAGGCTTTATTTCACTTTCTATTGACAAGTTTCCAAAAAACAAGTGTTAGTAGAAAAATTGTGAAAATAGATATTTTTTATGTAAACGCCCTTCAGTGGTGATTTACAAGATAGATAGATAGACAGACAGACTTACAGGACAACAGAGAAAATCCCATTTATACAATGAAGTAAAAGTTGAGAAACCATGCTGTTTATATCAGCAACAGTTGCGGTGGGATAGGAGGACATAACAGGGACAGTGCACGCTGTTTAGCAGCACAGTTGAATGTAAAATGTTTTTGTGAAAGAATAAAATGGTGACCTGCTCGCCAGTTGAATAAACACTATAGTCATACAGTAACTGAGTCAAAAGGTGATTTATGGTTGCAAGATAGAAGTCAAATTCTGATGCCTTGATTCAAAGGGAATGTGAACAAAAAGTTCTTATGGCATTCACATTTCAAAGAGATGTACAATTCTGAGTTTCAGCAACACTGGGGACAGTTATCCAAGTAAGGAAAGGTATGTCGTCAGCATCCCTTTTAGGCCTGGCCGAAAGACAACCTAAGCTGTCTTGCCAGCCTCATTTTTTTCCAAAAGAGATCCTAATGTTAATGTTAATGAAACTTGTAAAGCGCAGCTGCTGCCCAAAGGCGTCCTGGCGCTAAGCACTACCTGGTGGGTGACCTGACGGAGAATTATACAGAGAAAAGCCAGGTTTTCAACTCCTTCCTGAAGGAAAGGAGATCTGTGGCCTTTCTTAGATGCACAGGAAGATCATTCCAAGCCCTAGCGGCACAGTAAACGAAACTCCTGCCACCCCAACTGGCTTTCTTAACTCGGGGAATAGTCACTAGCTTAGCTTCCGAGGAACGTAGCAATCTTCCAGGAACATACCAGAGTAGTCGGTTTCTCAGGTAGACTGGGCCACTGCCCATCAAGGCTTTGAAAACCATACACAGTGCCTTAAACCGTGTCCGTTGTTTCACTGGAAGCCAGTGGAGATCTCGAAGACCCTTTCCCACTGAGACGAACCTAGGAATGCCCAAGAGCAGTCTTGCTGCCGCATTTTGCACAATCTGGAGTCTGTTAAAAAGTTTCTTTTGTAAACTCAGGTACAGACCGTTACAATAGTCCAGTCGTGACAAGACGAGCGCAGTGACTGCTGTCCTAAAGGTATCTTTAAACAGAAATGTTTAATAAAAATACTTACATATATTGGGGCCCCCGGCAGCACCCTTTCGTCACTACGCTGTGAAAATGGCACTCAGATTATTCTCCCTACCAACAGGGCACAAAGTATAGGTCAATGGACAGCCAACTTTAGCCATTGGATGCTTTCACTTCGAGTGACTGCATTTTGTTGTTGAACATGTATACAAACAACTAAAAAAGAGTTCTATAAGAATAGAAATGTTTAGACACTCATTTCCTAGTGTCATGAACTATTTCCATCACCATCAAGACATTTATTTAAAGGGACAATCTTGACTCTTCATTATAAACCGGATTTGGTGCAATTAACTATCCTATGGAAAAGGATCACAAAGCATTACAGTAGCAAGACTATGTGTAAATTTATATGTTGAAGCCACACCACCTCAGCTTTGCTATTGACATTTCAAGCACTTATATCTGACTCGAGAGGGACCCCTAGTAAAGACAGAGGAACTGCCTCTGGAGGCAACTGGAAGGCATTCAGATGTCCCCCTCAATCTCCAAGATTAAAGGTAGAGCCTTCGGAAGAGGGGTGTCGCACTTGCCCTCCTGACTGGGAGAGAAGGTGGTCTGTGAGTGGAAAACTGAGTGAGAGAAAACATAAGTGCAAGAGGTCTGTGCACCACACCCTTTTCGGACAGTCTAGAGCAAAAAAGAATGGCTTGTGCTTGGTCCGGATGAATTTTCCTTGGAACCAAAGGAATCATGGGAGTGTGGGATGAAACACAGAGAAGAGGAAAATTCCACTGCACCCGAAACACGTAACCCATGGCTCTTTGCCATGGATACTGGAGGGCACAGAAATTGCCCAATCAAAGTTCTTGAAGTAGCAAAGAGGCCTACCTGAGGGATGCCCCACAAGGCAAATACGTATTGGACCACCTTTCAGTGGAGGTGCCAATCGTGGTTGGTAAGATGACGCAGATTCAGACCGTCAGCTCTGGTGTTCAGTACACCTGCCAAATGGTATGATTCAAGACAGATTCCAAATTGATGTGTCCAGATCTAGAGACCACATGACTCTTTACAAAGAAGATGCAACCCTACTCCTCCCTGGTTATTGATATACCACATTACAGTCCTATTGTTCCTCAAGATCAGGACAGACTATCCGCAAAGGGTGGAAAGCCTTGAGTGCTAGCCAAACTGCCCTTAGAGCAGGTTAATGTGAAGAACTTGCACCTCAAGAGACCATAGGCTCCTAGTCTCACATGAGCACTACACCAGAGGGTGGATGGATACATCACCATTGTGACCAGGGCTGGAGGGGGGTAAAAGGACATCTCCTGTGACAGGTGCTTCTCTACCAAGCTAACTCCACTTCTGCTTCCTGGGAGATCACAATGGTGTCCTTGATATCTCCCCATGCTGGAACCACTGCCTGTGGAGGTACCATTGCAAAGTCCTCATGTTGCAGGACTAGAATCAGAGCCTCCTCCCAAAACATACAACTTCTAATCTGAATTTCTCCGATTCTTTAAGGAGACGGAGGCCTCAGCATGATGTTGTGTCCGGTGCTGCCCCTATGGCCAGCAGGGGCTGTGAAGGCTCGAGGTGAGTCTTGGGCTCATTGATGGAGAACCTCAACTGGTGCAGCAAAGACACCATTGCTTACAAGTGGTGAGACACCATCTGTGGGGACTTGGCTGTGAGCAGCCAGGCATCCAGGTATAGGTATACCACGATCCCTGACCTGTGTAGCTGTGCCACAGCCACCAGGATCAGCTTTGTGAAGACTTGAAGTGCAGATGTTAGTCCGAAAGGAAGAACCATATTTGATAGTGCCACCACAAAACGCAGGTACTTCTGACTGCTGGACAGTTATGTGAAAATATTCTTACTGCATGTTAAGGGTCACCACTGAGTCTTCCTCTTCCAGTGCAAACAAAGCCTGAGCCATGGATAGCAGCTTTACTTTGTCCTTGCAAAGGAGCAAATTAAGAATTCTGAGTTCCAGGATCGGATGCAAACCACCGTTGTGCTTGGGAAACAAAGTAACAAGAATAGCACCCATGCCCAATCTCCTCCTCTGGTACCAACTCCACCACTCCTTCTGCAGCAACGCTGACACCTCCTGCTGCAGAATGTACAGATGGTCCTTGTGAGGAAATGGGGTGCATTATATGGTGTGATGTTGCGACCTCACCATGTAATACACTTACCAACCCCTTTAGGACCCTTTGGTTTAGTCTGCCAAACACTTAACTCAATCCGGGGCAGCTGTGGCACTGAGCAGCAAGGCTTGCACAGAGGAATAAGTGTTAAGCATTTAAACAACACCAAAACAACTGCAGAAGAAATAGACGCGACATTCAAGAAATCTGACATCAATTCATAAAAATAGATTGTATTTTATAAGAATTTAGACACCAGAATGAAAAAGATCCACCAGAGGGTTCCGGAGATATAGATTTTACAAGCAATAATAAATCAAAGTAATTTCACTCAACCGCGAACAAGCCTTGGCAATATCAACGAATTGGACACTTGTAAACGTTTTCAAAGAAAACTTAAGTGTCAATACGGTTGGTTAGAAGTACCTGGGGCAACCTACTCCGGCAGGGAGCTAGTTAGGGGCACCAGCAAGGTCCTCAAGAACAGTTACCTTCATAGAACAAGCAGTCTTTCAGCTGTTCCAGGTACTTTATCCGCATAGCAATAGATTCCTATGAAGTGGTCCTAGTGTAAGGGATGAAGGATGCTGAAGATGCGATGCCGTTGATAGGGGTCTTCCTGCAGAGATTCCTCGGTCCACGGAGATGGTGAGGGAGGTCCTGATTGCAGGGTCGATGTCCCCACAAAGCCCTCTAAGATGTGGGCGAAGTCCAGTCACCACTGGACTACCAGTCACCAGTTGTCACGGTCACAGGCCATTCCCTCCTAGGTCGATAACTTTCCTTCTGAGGGTCCTAGCAACTCTCAGACAGCACTCATGGGCTCAGTGAACTGGGGTGAAACTCTGTGCATCGGATCTTGGTCCTCGGTGCTGCACGGAGGCAGTGGTTGTGTCCCTGTGCTCTGAACAGTAGGCCAGACAGCTGGCCCTTGGAGTTCTCTTCGCTTGACTGGCTCTGGAGGCTGTTTCTCCCTGATCAGGACATGGTAGACACAGGGTCTCTATTCGCTAGTTACCAGGTACAGCAGGTGCAGTCCTCGTTGGTGCAGCCTCTCTTTGCTGGTCCCTTGGTGCAGCAGGGAAGTCCTTTTTCGGTGCTTCTTCTGAGTTGGTCGAGATCGGAGGTCTGGGTGCCAGGAGTGCCCTCTTTATGCTTGAAAAGTACCCTCAGAGCCAGGTGACCACTTCCTGTGGAGCGCGGCATCTGGCTTTCCCAGCATGCACCATTCTGCCCACTCCCAAGATGGAGAGACCCCTCTCCTGGATTACAGACCTCACTAGCCCACCCCGGTTGTGGCAACCTCAGGGCTAAACGACCGTGGGGAAACCGCTTTGGCAACTGGTTTCCTCTCTCAGCCTCCCATGCCAGCCTGTCTACCTCAACAATGGGGCAGCCCAACTCAATGGGGTAACACATTTCCCTTCAAAGGCGGCGTTACCTTTGAAGCCTTCCTTTTGAGGCTAACACCAAAGTGGCTTCTTGCAGGAGGGAGGTGACACCTCCCTGTCCTGCAATCCCTCATTGCTCTCCTTTCTGAGAGTAATTAGCACGTCTCTCCAGGAGGGCAGAAACCGGTCTTGTGGAACCAACTCCATGTGTGCCCGGGTAGGGACCGTAGTTTTAAAGGCAACAATATGGCAGCTTTGCTGAAGCTTCCTACTGCAACTAGTTACATTAATTTTGACTTGAGATACAAGCTGGGCTTATTGTAACAAGTAGTTTGATATTTTAGAGTGCCCATTTTGGTCCACAGTTCTGGATCACAGCTGAGGAGGTCAGTGTGTAACCCTGTACTCGCCACTTGGGCGACTGGGTCTTTCCACAGTAAAAAGGTAGTTGTGTGTGTTTTACTGCCATGACATGTAAAGAACATGTTCTGCCTGTGTCCTATGTTGCACCCTGCCTTTAGGGCTCGGTAGGCCTGCCAGAGGAGTGACTTACACACATGTTCAGGGGAAGTGGTGGCTTTGCCGCCGTTTCAATGGCAAAGTCAGGCTAGCAGTGCAGGACTGCTCTATCAGTCTGCAGTGGCGGACTGGGGGACTTGTTGTACTTGGGGGACGTCCAGGGTGGCACAATCAGTCCTGCAAGCCCAGAGTGCCATTTACTAGGGACTTATATGGTTAGCCATCCAATTGGGTACAGCCAATTTGACATACACTTTAGGCTCAGGGCACTGGCACTGAGGTCTGGTTAGCAAGACTCCGTGGACTGTCAGAGTTGAAAAACCAACAGCATCAGTCGAAAAAATACAAAAAGAGGCATGTCCTTATAGTACTGCGATGGAAATGCCCGTGTGTCACGGAGGGACATGGAATGGGTCCCATGGAAGTATAAGGAGTATGAAGGGCCCATTGGTCTGATGGTATGCCCTCCTAAACTGGTTGAAAGAGGGAAATCCAGCCTAGCACAGGGCAGGCATGCTCCTCAAAGGACATGATAAAGGTCGGGGTGCCGGGGAAGAGAAAGATGATGTTAAGGAAGGAAAATGCTACTTACCAGTATGCATCTGTTCTTGGCATCTAGAGCTGTAGAGTTGTATACTTTAGCATAGATCGCCATCTGGTGTTGGGCTCGGATGTTTGCACTTTGTTTTTGTTCGAAGAAGTCTTTGTAGTCACAAGATAGGGGACTCCTCCTTATGGTGATAGTGCGCATGGGCATCGACTCCATCTTCAGATTGTTTTTCGCCATAAAGGGTGATGATTGAGTTAGTAAGAGAATAGAAAAGGATGTCCATGTAATGTATCTAAATAAGATAATACTGCAACAGATAAAGGTACAAGGGGAGGTGGGTGGGCGTATACATCTCTACAGCTCTACATGCCAAGAACAGATGCATACTGGTAAGTAGCATTTTCCGTTAGAGGCATACGAGCTGTAGATTGTATACTTTAGCATAGACTATACAGCAGTTTTCCTCCCTAGCGGTGGCAACCTGTATCTGTTGCAGTGGTTTGAAAAAGTGTTCTTAGTACAGCCTAGCCCACAGTAGCTTGTTGTTTTGCTTGCACATCTACACAATAGTGTTTAGTGAAAGTATGTGGTGTAGACCAAGTTGCTGCTTTGCAGATGTCATCTAGCGGAATGTTCCCTGAGAATGCCATAGAAGCCCCCAGTTTGCGTGTGGAATGAGCTCTAGGGGGAATAGTTAATGTGCGTTTAGCTTTAAGATAGCATATTTGGATGCATTTAACAATCCACCTTGCAATTCCTGTCTTTGAAATGGGATTGCCTTTATGAGGTGGGGAGAAAGCTACAAAAAGTTGTTTTGTGTTTCTAAAGGGCTTAGTTCTTTCGATGTAGTAGAGTATCGCTCTTTTAATGTCTAGTGTGTGGAGAGCGCGTTCTGCCACGGAGTCTGGTTGAGGGAAAAAAACTGGAAGTTCAACCGACTGATTAAGGTGGAAGGCAGATACTACTTTAGGAAGAAATTTTGGATTAGGCCTAAGAACCACTTCACTATGGTATATTTGTAAAAATGGTTCTTGTATGGTTAATGCCTGGAGTTCACTAACTCTCCTAAGGGATGTGATAGCAGCAAGGAAGGCTACTTTCCAAGTAAGGAACTGTAACTCGCATTTGTGCATAGGTTCACATGGGGGACCCATAAGTCTGGTAAGGACTATATTGAGATTCCATACGGGAGAGGGTGGAACTCTAGGTGGAATTATTCTTTTAAGTCCTTCCATAAACGCCTTGATATCGGGTACTCGAAACAAAGACAAATGTCTGTTTTGGAGGTAAGCGGCGATTGCAGCAAGATGTAGCCGTATAGACGTGTATGCTAGGTTACATTGTTGTAGATGCAAAAGATAACAGATGTTTTGGATAGAAGCATCTAGCGGATTGATTTTGTTACTTGTACAATAAATGACAAATCGCTTCCACTTTGCTGCATAGCATGCTCTAGTGGTAGGACGTCTAGCCTCTTTAATGATGTTCATACAGTCTGGCGGAAAATTGAGGTAGCCAAACTCTAGGACTTCAGGAGCCAGATCGCAAGATTGAGTTGATTGGGATCTGGGTGCCTTATTTCTCCACGGTTCTGAGTGAGGAACTTGGGGGAGAGGTGCAGCTTTTGATGAGGCACTACTGAGAGTTCCAACAGGGTTGTGAACCATGGTTGGCGTGCCCATGTTGGAGCAACTAGGATCATTGTGAGGGAGTGTTGTTTGAGCTTCCGAACCACTAACAGAATGAGCGGGAGCGGCGGAAAAGCGTATGCAAATTTTCCTGACCAGTTCATCCATAGCGCAATGCCTTTGGACAATGGGTGTGGATATCTGGAGGCAAAGCTTGGGTATTTTGCGTTTTGATGTGTGGCGAACAGATCTATGTCTGGATGACCCCACATGTGAAAGAATGGAAGAAGAGCTTGAGGATGAAGTTCCCATTCGTGGATCTGCTGTGTTTGACGACTGAGCAGATCCGCGATCTGATTGTGTACTCCCGGAAGATGTTCTGCGAGGAGGTAAATGTTTTGAGGAATAGCCCATCTCCATATGCTTTACGCCAGTCGTGAAAGCTGAAGAGTGTGTTCCCCCCTGTTTTTGTATGTAGTACATTGCTGTCATGTTGTCTGTACAGACTAAGACAGTTTTGTCTACTAGCAGGAGTTGAAAAGACTTTAGTGCTAGAAAGTTTGCCAGTAACTCCAGGTGATTTATGTGGAGTTGTTTTTGTTGATGGGTCCATATGCCCTGAACGGTGTGGTTTTGGAGATGAGCTCCCCAGCCGGTGAGCGATGCGTCTGCTGTTAGCACTATCTGTGGAACCGGGTCGAGGAACGGCCACCCTTTGGACACGTTTTGTGTGTTCCACCACTGCAGAGAGCGATGTGTGCGGCTGTCCACCAACACCAGATCTGTCAACTGACCTTGAACCTGGGTCCACTGATGTGCTAAACATTCCTGTAATGGCCGCATCTGGAGTTTTGCAAAGGAACGATGAGGAAGCAAGAGGCCATCATTCCGATTAACTGCATAAAGACTCGAGCTGGCAATTAGTGTTGAGGCTGAAATTGGGATATTAGAACCTGCATGGTGCGGATGTTGACTGGATTGGGGTATGCTAGGGCTTTTGAAGTGTCTAGAGTGGCTCCTAGATACTGTTGGATGGTTGTAGGTGAGACTTGGTGAGGTTTACTGTGAACCCCAAGTCGTGAAGCAATTGTATTGTTTTGTGTGTGTGTTGTACACAACTGTTGTGAGATGTGGCTTTTATGAGCCAGTCGTCCAGATAAGGGAACACATGGATGTGTTGCCTTCGCAAGTGAGCTGCCACCTCTGCGATGTATTTGGTGAAGACTCTGGGTGCAGTGGTCACCCCGAATGGGAGGACTTTGAACCGATAATGTTGACCATCCACCATGAACCTGAGGTATTTTTTGTGAGAGCGATGAATAGGAATATGAAAGTAGGCGTCCTTTAGATCCAAAGTGGAGAGAAAGTCGCCTTGTTGAAGTAGTGGGAGCACCTGTTGGAGAGTGACCATGTGGAAGTGGTCTGACTGAATGTAGAGGTTTAGAGGTCTGAGGTCCAGTATTGGCCTGAGAGTACAGTCTTTCTTTGGGATTAGAAAATAGAGGGAGTAAACCCCTGTGCCCTGAGGAGGTAAGGGGACTGGTTCTATTGCGTTTTTTTGTAAGAGAGAGAACCTCTTGTTTTAGGAGAGTCAAATGTTCTGTGGACATTGGACGGTGTTTGGGAGGGATGTGTGGGGGATTGGAGGTGAGTTCCAGGCAGTAACCATACTGGATAATTTGTCTTACTCACTTGCCTGTGGTGATGGAATTCCAGACTGGTAGGAACTGTGATAGACGTCCCCCGACAAGTGTGGAATGGTCGGGGGGAAGTGGAGGGAAGTCACTGCTTGGTGATAGGGGAGGTGCGGGTGTTGTTAACGCGCCCTCTCCCTTTATTATTGTTACCCCTGTATCCACCCCTAAAATATCCTTTGGAAAAAGAACCTTGGTTGGGGCTTTTGTAAGATGAAGAGGGTTGCTCTGATGTATTGGTTTTGGAGCCACCCCTGTAAAAGGAGCAACGAAAGGAGCCTCTATGGGAAGGTAGTTGCAAGGCCCCCATAGATTCAGCAGTCTCTGTGTCTTTCTTCATCTTTTCTAAAGATGTGTCGACTGTAGGGCCAAAGAGATGTTCTTGGTCAAAAGGCTGGTTAAGGATACTGGTTTACACCTCTTGTTTGAAACCAGATATCCGGAGCCAAGCGTGCCTGCGTAACAAAACGCTGGTATTATCGGAACGAGATGCGGTATCAGCGGCATCAAGAGCACATTTAATAGATGTATTTGTGATTAATTTACCTTCTTGTATAAGGTCATTTGCCTTGTCCTTATATTGGTCAGGGAGATTTTGGAGAAGCTTCTCAAGCTCATCGTAATGAGCCCGGTCATATCTTGCCAACAAAGCTTGGGTGTTGGCAATCCTCCAAGAATTAGCAGCTTGTGACGCAATGCGTTTGACTCTTTATCTGGAGGTGGGGCATCTCCTGTGGTTTGTGAGTTGGCCCTTTTACGTGCATTAGACACCACAAGGGAGTCTAAAGGGACCTGACCCTTGATGTATATGGGGTCGCTGGGAGCTGCTTTGTATTTGTTATCTACTCTGGGGTTAAGAACCCTGGCCCTGACAGGGTCTTTAAACACTTCCGGTGCATGTTTAAGTAAGCCCTTTAACATTGGTAGGGTATGTGTGGAATTTTGTGGCGGAGCGAAAGTCTCTAATAGGAAGTCTTCTTCCAAGGGATCTGAATGTAATTGTACCCCGTGATATTGTGCAGCCCTGGTGATTAGTTGCGCAAATCCCACATTGTCATCTGGTGGGGATGGCCGAGAGGGGTATAGGTCTGGGTCATTTTGTAGATCCGGATCAGTATTATAATCCTGCCAGGGATCTGGATCTTCTGGGGTGGTATGTGTGTCATCATCATCCTCTTGTGGATTTGTGTTCCCATCCCCATTCCCACCCCCATAATCACTATTATCATCTGTTGGTGGAGGTGAAGATGTGGGTTGTGGGGAATGTACTGGAGAAATTGGTACATTGGGATCAGCACGAGGAGTAGAGGGTGGGGGAGGTGAAACAGGTGGGGAGGTATTAGTGCCTATTTCTCTTTTTTTCCGAGGAACTGGAGAATCTTGTAAATGGTCCAGTTTCCTCTTCGGTGTGGAAGTAATCTGACCAGTGGTTGGGTCAATATGTATAGTCTTTTGCTTCGGATCCGGAAGATCTGGTACAGAAGGGTGTTTTGATCCAGTGTCCTTTTTTGGAGTGGAAGATTTATATTCAGGATTTTCCTTTGCCATATGAGGGGTTTTTGCCTCTTTAGGCTTAGGTGTCGGAGTTTTCGGCTCCGAGGCTTTTCGGCTCTGAAGACTTCGGTTTAGATTGTTTCGGCTCCAAAGGCTTGCCTGTTGGCCGTTTCGGCTCCGAAGGCTTGTTTTTCAGCTGTTTCGGCACCAAAGGCTTCGGCGTCGAAGGTGTTTTTGGTGCCGGTGATGAAGGGTGTGGCACATTTATGGATTTGGGCTTCGGTGCCGGAGGTGTTTTTTCGGTACTGGAGTGGGGTCGGCTCGAGCCCGAGCCTGAAGGCTTGTCTTTTGATTTCATAGCCGGGCCGGAGAGCGTCTGAAATATTTGGTCGGTGTAGACCTGGGCCCGAGGGCGAAGGTGTTACCGGAGCCTCCTGTGTGGGAGTGGGCAGGACAGGGGTCTCGGTACTCACGGACCGCTGAGCTGGAGTCACTGCGTCGTCGGAGTCATCAGCCTCGGAGACTGAGATCTGTTCTTCGTCGGCTCCTTGTTCTGGAAGGGTATCAGGACCTGGTTCGAAGATGTCCGGAATTGAACTGCTTCCCCGGGACATTTTGTGGCGTTGAGCCCGACGATCACGGATGGTTTTCTTGGACCTGAAAGATGAACAGGCCTCGCAGGTGTTCTCTTCGTGCTCCGGAGAAAGGCAGAGATTACACACCTCGTGTAGGTCAGAGTGTGGAAACTTAGCACCACACTGGGGACATTTCTTGAAGGTAGTTCGTTCCATCGACTTCCAACGTGGTCGGCGCGGGTAGGCCCAACGGCCCGCCTCGAAGTCTAGGTCGAGCAGCTTGATTGTAGGAGAATGCGCGTCGAAAGGGAAACGCGATTGAGACAATACCGTCGAGCGGTGAGTGATTGCGCGTCGAAGGGGGGGTTTCGATAACGACACCGACCCGGAGCGCAGCAAGTCACATCCGAACCCGATGGCGGAAAAAAACAATCTGAAGATGGAGTCGATGTCCATGCGCACTATCACCATAAGGAGGAGTCACCTATCTCGTGACTACAAAGACTTCTTCGAACAAAAACAAAGTGCAAACATCCGAGCTCAACAGCAGATGGCGATCTATGCTAAAGTATACAATCTACAGCTCATATGCCTCGAACAGTGTGTGTCCTCGTCCTTTCACTCTGCCTCTGCAGTGGCAAACCAAAGGATTGTGCTGCTGTTCCTGCAGAACTCGTGCCATCTCACAATGCCTGCACTGGAAGCCTCTGTAGAACCCGCAGAATATCCAAAAGGAGTATAATTATTTGAGGAGTTTGAAGTCATAGTGATCTTGCATTTGCTGGTCCAGTCTTAAATCACTCCAAAGTGGCATCTGCTTTTTTTCCCAAATTGCTGCCGGCCGCCAAACATATACCAGAGAATCATGTGGATCTCAGCCAGGCATGGCGGCATAACATAACGGACGACCCCGCTGCTCTGCCCATGGAATATGTTGTGGCAAGTCCTGTTTTAATTATATGTTTAGACCCTTCCTGTCCATCTTTGATGACCTCCGTTTAATGCTCCTTCCGGTGATCTCGGAGATTTGGAGGCACCAGTGCTGGCATGTCCCGTTAAGGTAGGAGTATATTGGGCAAGAAAGCAAGGAGGCGTTTAATAGAAGGTCAGACTATCAGCAGAAAAGGTCTTCTTTCTGATGACTTCTAGTTTTTCAGACTCTCTGTCAGGAAAGTGTGATGGAAATGACCGTGGGATCTGTTTAACACATTAAGAAGCTTGGACAACCAAACTCTCAGAGGTGGCAGGAGATCTAGAAAAGGCAGATGTCCTCAGGCTGATTGGGTATTTTAGCCTAAGACCGGTGCTAAGCAGGTGTTAAAGAAAGCTTGGTTCACCCCTCCTTAATGGCCGCCATGAAGGCATCATTAAAAGGGAAGGAGAGGTTCTGCTGGTCATGCGGAGAACTGGAGAATCTCTTAAAATACTGAAGGATATCTCCACTGAAGGCAAGGGTGGTTACAGAATTTCAGCCGCGTTTCTGACCACTGTGTAGAATGAGGACCTCTCTGTGGTAACAAGACAACGGGAAGGGTCAGTTTCCATTTCTGGAAAGTGTCCAATTTACACGCATTTTTGTAATGCCAACTAGTCAGCTGTGTTAGACGAGGAAGGAGGGAAAGGGTGCATGTGAAATGGATCATCCCCTTGAAGGTTGTATGAATCTGTGCCAATAACGTCTTAATTACCTTTGCAGATAGACTTGGCAAGATTACAGGGCACAGAGTTGCTCTTCAACTCATCTCGTCTCTCCCTTCTGGAGTGATAAGTCTTAACAGGACGTGTAAGCATGTTTGGTACCGGTGAAAGTGGCAGAGGTGGAGCCAAGGCACTGGAATAGACATACGTGCCAACACCAACCAGGGCACTGCACTGCCTGCAAGGGTCCAGGAGTCGGAACAGCGTTGATTGGACCTGGGACATAAGGAAGATTTATTGGAAGGATAGTTGGCACCCGAGTAAATCCTGCAGGAAGTATCCCAGGCAGAGCCCCACAAGAATTTCTGTGGCTCAAAAGCACCACCAGAGGAGACCATTGGTCTTCTTTGGCATGGGCCACAAAGAGTTTCACTTATTTTAACTTAATTGCTTTTGAAAGCATGCCATGACAGCTGGAATAAGAGCAGGTGTCATGACGTTAAACAAGGCAGCATAAACAGTCCTCTGGGTCTCGGTCATAGTCATTTGCCTGTCACAGGTGTGACGAGGCTTAAACCCAGATTTTTTCCCAGAGGTAAAATTTACTGTTTTAGTGATTTTTTGTGAATCAAAAACCTCTGGAGAAAGGAAAGCTCCAGATCAGCTTCAGGAAGTTTGGAAAAATGAGAACTGACGTCAGGGTGCCGAGATGGGCATTTTTACGGCTCCAGTTATATCACCAGGATACAGTTTCCAGCATGGAGATTGAGCCAGGATCCCAGCTCAGAGGAGCTTTGAAAAAACTGTAGTTTCAGACTAACGCCTGGGGATATTCACAGCTGAGGAATCAGCTGGCAGAGGTATCTATCAGAGGCAAGTGTTTAACTACTTTAATGTCACTGAGTAAATACAGCTGGATTCTACGGTCACACCTACTTCTCCCACCTCACTTGCCAGAGGTAAAGGGGACTCCTTTCTGCAGACACTGTCATTTTACATCAAGGAGTGCCACTTTGAAGCATCTCACGCCTCCAAGAATGGTTCCAGAACGAAGGGAAAGCCCTAAAGGCACAGAAACTCCCCGATAGGCAAAGACAGTAGAGATGTTCCAGTAGGTAGTGAATTTTAAGCAAAATGGGTACTCAACTAACCCCAAGCACAGAGCGGCAGAGGACCGGAACAAAGGATAGTAGACAAGAATCCAAAATCCTAAGGGCAAGAAACACTGCAGAACTAAAAATAGACGAAAATTAGTAGCGTCAGAAGGCAATGAACACAACGACCAAAATTTACCATATCGCAACGCATGGTACGACACGCTCAGGATCCTTACATAGGGAAAAAAGGGATGCAGTAAGCAGGAAGAAGCGGAAAGTGTCAAACAGAAAACAGAGTGGTCTTATGGACTGGGACAGTCGTGTTAACAGTGGCTGTAATGGGCATGATTGACTGAGAGGAACAAACCATCCATTTTCAGTCTCATGAGGAGTTGAAGCACAGAATGGTGCCGTATTGAAACTGGACAAGACTGAGTGCACAGAAGAGAAGCCCAGGAAGGATTCACAGCATGAAGCAGAGGTGGGAAAACATGAGTTAGAAGTGAGGGAACTCTGCGTTAGAGATGAGAGAAATGTCTCAGTACTGCCCAAGTTGCGTCCCGGTGGAGCGAGACACCTGTACAGCATCTGGCTTTTGAGCCCTGTATTAAGGGCTGTACAACAAATTATAAATCAATTCTTATTGTACGTTGAGTCATAGGCCATCTGCAATTTAGGTCTGAATGCACCTGCAAGGCTAATAAGCTTGTGTTGTTAAGCACAAGCAATGCACTGCTCTGGTTCCTTTCACAAAATCAATGAGCAATCATAGTGTCTTCGCTTTGAATAAAATACACCATAAGTATTTTCGGTAGCCTTCTGTCTGCACTTCAACTGTTGTACTAGGGGGTGTCAAAAGACATAACAAGCATTTGCAATGCAAGAGGTCTCGCATTTACACAAGTTGAAGCTAATGGCATGGAAAATGGCAATGCCTTTTATTTAGGTTTTAAAAACCAAAACATAATGCCAATAGCGCAAACTCGCGTAAATGCGAGACCTATTGCATTGCAAATGTTTTTTTGATCCAGCTGTCAGGGAGAGGGGCTGAAACTGCGAGGCAGCATTGCATTGCGCGTTTCCCCATCTCTGGATGATGGCTTGGATTTCTGGTGGGTCTCTGTCACATGCCTCAGTGAATAAGTTGCCATTACTGCCCTAAATTCTCCAGCACGGCTAGTAGTGGCGCATCTGTATGAGCTGAACAGTTCAAAGGAGCCAGAATAGTTAAGCGATCTGAAACTATACACCTATTTTTTGCTTTTCTTATAATTCTCATACCAATGAAGATGTGCCAGAGAGGAATTTGTGAATGCCTTCAAACTCAGAAGTTTGACATTCACAAGGTTCCCGTACACTCCCTTCAAGGAGCTACCTGCAGAATAATTGTATATAGGAATGGCATACAATAACCCAGTAGTACAAGAATTTACAGCTGCTAGTTATCCTGTTGTAAATACCCCGCAGGTGTAAGTTGAGCCAATTCCAGCACTATTTATACATTTACGGGCGAAAGGGACTTTTCGAATCGGACCCACTGTATTTTGGACAATTTCATTTCGTTCTCTGTTTCCCGTTATGAACTGTCTAACTGTGTGCATCGATTTCCACTATCTGTCCGGTTTGTTTAAATGCAAGTTCAACATCCATACTCTTCTCAGGCTTCTCTGGAGCCGCCTGAAAACCTGAGCCAAGTAAACAATGTTAGCATTTGCAATGCAATAGGTCTCGCATTTACGCGAGACCTATTGCATTGCAAATGGTAGGAATCACGGACAACGGGAGGGAGGAAGGGCGACAAGGCACGGTCAAAGGGAGGGAGGGAGGAGGGACAACCGGATTTAGAAGGCACGGACAACGGGAGGGCTGGCGGGGTTGGGTAGAAGACACGGACAACGGAAGGGCGGGCAGGGGGAGAAGGCACTGACAACGGGAGGGCAGGCGGGCGGGGGTTGGGGGCGAGAAGGCACGGACAACGGGAGGGCAGGCGGGCGGGGGTTGAGGGCCGAGAAGGCACGGACAATGGCAGAACGGGCAGGGGGGAAGAGAAGGTACAATAACGTGAGGACGGGAGGGCGGGGGGAGTAAAGAAGGCGAAGAAACATGGCGTGCCTGCAGTAGGAGAACCTCAAAGAAAATAGTGCTCACAGTCTAAATAAGACGAACCATGTAACAACCGAAGTAAAGGGGCCAGTCGCCATGGGAGGCGACAAATGAAGAAGAGGTGGTACTGAGAAGGGACTAACAAGTCTATTGACGAATCAGAAGACAGCATTTAGGACAGACAATGACAAGCCAATAGCAAATATGGGCGGAGAGTGGGCGGGGCTTCTATTCCCTACTCCTCTACAATAGGTCTCGCAGAGCAGCGCATGCGCACTGGCTCGACCTAAAAATAAACAGTGGAGCAGCCAATGTAAAATACTTTGAGATCACACATTTTACACTGACAACTCAGCGGTCTGTCCCTGTATGTGTTGTGGGGTATGTATTCATGAGTGTCATTCGTCATTCCAAGAACAAATGGGTTTTGTGAAAAGATTTGGATAGCATTGCATCTCCCACGTAATTTATGGTTTAACAACGCAGTCTTTGTTAGAGGCTGGACTGCACTGCACAGTTTGCTACATTTTATCTTTACACAGTTAAACATGCATCCTTTTGGGCGGGTGTATAATTAAGTACGCCTTCTCTCCATTACCACTGGCTTCTTCCGAGGCCTGGGTGCCATTTATACAATCTATCAGAGTTCTATCAAGACTATTCGCAACCACAAGCTTTCAGAAACAAGCAAACATCTGGGATTGTAGCCCTGACAAGACACTACTAAAGCAATGCCCGCTCAAAAAATATCATCCTGCTTCCAACTCACCAACAGCTGGACATAAAATTAAAAAGTGTGAGAATGTGAAGCCAGATGTACAGTAGGGAAGTGGCAGATGCAGGAAGAGAGGCGGGGTATCGGGCGGTAGGGTCCGAACTGAGTCAGGATATAAACAGAATAGCGGGGAGAAGTAGGTCGAAAACTGAAAACACATGGTAGACTTTGGAAAGTATAATATGTGGCAAAAATTACACATGAAAGAACAGGGAAAGGGAGTGGTATGAGAAGATGGCTGATAGGAAGAATTGAGTGGCGAAAGGGCTATGGAAAGAAAGCCATGTGAATTAGGAGTCGGGGCAACTGAAAAGATGCTAGCGAGAGGGGAGGACAGGTCTAGCGGATGCAGAGAAACAAGTGGTAAAACGAGGTACTGGTAAGAGGCTAGGGGCACGGACGCAAATTAAATAGATGTGGAAAAACAGGAAGAAATACATATGGCTGTGAGTGGGAAAAGAGAGAAGAGGGATTCTATGAGCAAAAGAGACTAACAAATAGAGGAGCTGGTAAAGAATCATAAAAGATGTGGGTTTAGGAGAGAAATGAGGAACTGTGCAGAGCGCAGGAGAGATGTGTTGGATAAAGGGGAAAGGTTTGGAAAGCAAACGACGTGCTGGAGCAAGAGATGAAAAAAATACATTAAATTATAATACACAGAGTGATTGATGAGCGGAGATATGGCAAAGGAGAAGTGAGGCTAGAGGAACAGATGTAGAAAACTGAAGAGCTAAAGGGATGTTAAGAGTAGAGAAAAGGTGTGTGTGTGTGTGTGTGTGTGTGTGTGTGTGTGTGTGTGTGTGTGTGTGTGTGTGTGTGTGTGTGTGTGTGTGTGTGTGTGTGTGTGTGTGTGTGTGTGTGTGTGTGTGTGTGTGTGTGTGTGTGTGTGTGTGTGTGTGTGTGTGTGTGTGTGTGTGTGTGTGTGTGTGTGTGTGTGTGTGTGTGTGTGTGTGTGTGTGTGTGTGTGTGTGTGTGTGTGTGTGTGTGTGTGTGTGTGTGTGTGTGTGTGTGTGTGTGTGTGTGTGTGTGTAAATAAAACATGGAGGAGTGAATATGTGGAATAAGACTGCCACTATACCAAACCGGGGGGGAAGAGATGGGCTGTCATGATCAGGAAGAAATGTAACGCATAAAGGAAGAAGAAACAAAGTTGCATGCAAATGAAGGATTTTTTTTTTTCTTTTTTATTTAAATGTCATTATCGTAGGTACACTGTTTAATAGGATACAAACTGTCATGTTGCAACCCATAGAAATGATTTCAGATATGGGCACACCACCACCGCAGGTAACTTGATCTAAGTATCTGCATTAAACATCACACTAATGCCTTGGTGGCTATATGACATTCTTGTTTCCGAAAACTCCTCCTCTTCCTCTCCTGGTCGTAAAACCCGCCTCAGCAACTGAAGAGGGGGAGCCAGGAGTTGTAATTGTCGGATTGTAGGATCCAGCGTATGTGATGTTTAAACTCACACGGTCCTAAATCCAGGTGCGGCTGGCACAGATAAGAGTGGTAGGGCGGTGTTGTGGGGGGTGGGGGGGGGAGGGCTGGGGAGGTCGACAGATGACGGGATAGGTAAAATGAAATAAAAAAATAAATAAAACCACTTACCTTGCACTCGCCGCATTGCGGCAATACGGCGAGCGCAAGGTAAGTGGTTTTATTTATTTTTTTATTTCATTTCACCTAACCCGTCGTCTGTCAACTCCCCCGCCCCACTGCTCTTACCTGTGCCGGCTGCGCCTGCCTAAATCGAAAGCGGCAAATTTAAGCAAGAAGGTGGCTGAGGATCTTAAGCGTTGGGTTACATAAGTAAGCACAGGCTTCATTCCAACTGAGTCTGGGTGGAGAAAGATTAGATCCTCTAGGAGAAGATAACCGCTGCAATAAAATGCACTTATCTAAATATGAATAACTGACACCACATGCTTTTAAAGCCTTGGTCTCTGTACTCAAGTTATAGCTCTACTCTTGTTACAAACAGGGATTTTTACAAGAACAGCCGCATGGCTCGCAGGTATACGTATATGGCATGCTATCCAATTTGGGTCTCAAGGAACAAAATATTATCAAGGACTGGCAAAACCAATAGGTTGAGAGATGGCTGCTAGCCTTTTGGCTTTGTCAATGCCGATTTTGTTTTGTCGCAGTTTTTGCAAAACTTTATTGTTGAGAAAGCTGTCGGGTCTCGTCAGTCTGGGGAAAAAAATGTCTAACAACAAAAATATATTTAAATCTTAAAAAGCATGCATTGACAAAGTAGTCTCTTGCACTGAAGGAAAGTACTCTGTGTGTGGATGTGCCCGTTGTGAAAGGGCAAAATGCCATCGCTCGCACTGAAGTTAGCCAGACATGTTTGCCCATCCTTAAGAAATTCTCATTTGAAACCATTCAAAGTAACACATAATATGTTGTCTAAGACCATGGAAACAATGACACCATGTTAAAGGAATTTACAGTGTGCGTGCCTCAGCAGAAGAGAGGACTGAAACCCAACGCAGCCATTGTTCCCCAGAGAATGACATATTTCAGTCTGAATAGCACCGAAGCTTCAAACAAAGTCACCTGCGAGACAAGCAAGTGGCCCAAAGGAAGGCTTAAATCGCTTAAGTGCCTCTGACTGGCAATTTAGCATGCGGAAATGGAAACTTTGGGACCGTTTAGACTGCTACACAGAGGTCCGGAAAAAATGAGTCAGGGTACTTAGCCAACTCTCACTGCACTCTAATTTCCAGGGTGCAGCCACATATTTTGCTCTCAGTCATATGATCCGTCAATAGGGTGCTCCTAACACATTTTGTAGGATATCAACTGGGATCTTTGATGACAGTTTTTAGCAAGAAAGATTTGTCGTTTGGAGTGGGAGGTGGGCTATCATATTTAGCAATATATTTGTTACAAGGGAAAATGTTGTTCCTTATTTTTAATGTTATAACTTATGCCCAATCAAATACTCTTTCCATCCACCTTATGTTTACCTTCTTGTAAGTGTGTTATTTTTTCTTTAGTTGGTCATGCACTTTCAAATTCCACAGGTGTAATTCACAAAGGACAGGAAATGCAGTCTACACATCCAGTCAGCAGCAAAGTTTTGGGTTTACATACACAATACACTTATACATCAGTGTGAGGGCAGCAGTGCCAGATGTAGATCACCTGAGAACCTGCCCACCCCTCCACTAAATATCGTTTTCCTCCCCGCAGAGCTGTAGACATTACGGACAAACCAGGTACGTTATACCAGTTACTACTATTAATAATACTGCATGGCACTCGATCAGCTTTGTGTCATGTTTTATTAGCGAACTGTTAGGACTCCTACTAGGAATACTAATGACATCTTTGCTATTAATTCTACTACTGTCAGTCCTTCTAAAAAAAACTAGCGTTTGTCACAGAAAGCTAGGTCTTCCCTATTTGGGAAGATGCTATTAAATTCACCCTGGTCTTATTATGGCTTTCGGTGTGGACTAACCTTGAGGCAGCTCTGAACAGGGCCATCATTAAGGATTATCTGTCGCAAGAAAAGGGCTAAACCATTCCGTGGATTGCTTATGTTGCTGCAACCTTAAAAGACCTTGGCTGCCCAGAGTTATTTCAGTTGCCTTTTCTAATTCATAAAGAGGATAAAAAGGCAGGGAAAGTCATCTTCATGAAGAGTAGTTGTGTCCAAAGGGAGCGCACTGCATGACGAACAAGCATTTGCAATGCAATAGGTCTCGCAGTTGTTAGAGTTTGAGCTATTGGCATTGTAAATGGCAATGCCTTTTATTTATGTGTTGGTTTTTAAAACATAAATAAAGGCATTGTCATTTACAATGCCAATAGGTTAAACTCTCGCAAATGCGAGACCTATTGCATTGCAAATGCTGGTTACACATGGTAATACTGTCTGGGCAAAAATGTCACCTTATTAGTACCAGTCTAACAACCAAATATATAAATAAGCGACTGAAAGATGACCAGCTAACGTCTGTGAAGGGTCTTCCAAAGCGTGGGACCCACGGAACATTTCATTAAAGAACACACACACGCCCTGGATCTGCCTCCTACTCCCTTTTGTAGTGCGCAGCTGTAGCACACGGATGGGTAGTGCCACTGTCCTGACCTGAAATCAAGGACAGGAGGTGCCACCAGAACAGTAGCCCCCAGAAGGGGACTGGCAGCTGTGCAGTTGCTTACCCCACAGCGGGTCCAAATGAGCTTGAGGACTCCGCCCAGAAGTGCAGCATAAGGACTATGACACGCGGAGGTGGAGGACACATTTCCTTTGAGACATTCTAGTCGCCTGTCCCCTTCTACTTACCTGAAACAATCACCTATGTCCCAGCACATACATGTTAAACGAGGAGCAGAACTGGCGACTGTGCAGTTCCTATTCAATAGTGTATATTTCCACATGCTAAATGAGGACATATTTTATTTCAGCGTTGCTAACACTGGCAATATGTGCACAATAAATACATAAAAACTGCAAATAGAATATGTGTATACGTGCAACCGGAAACTTTGAAAGTTAAAGAAATGTTCAATATTGAGTGTATTTGTACACATACCTTTCTTTGGTGAGATGACCGGCGGGCGGTTCTGTGACTGTCTCGCTCTTTCTCCCCGCTCCGTCACCCAAGCTTTTTTTTTGCATATTTATATAGCGCGAACTCGACCCGAAGGTATTGGAGCGCTTTACATGAGCACCGGTTACGTTACAAAAGGACACCTTAATTTTTTTTTTTTTTTTGGTAGGCACGGGGAGATTAGGTGATTTGCCCAGAATCACAGGATGTGGAGTTTCACCCGCCAGTTCAAAGGCTGGAACCCCTTAATTAAGGAGCAGTCCTGGCGTTAGGGCACGTCAACAGTGTAGGAAAAGCATTGCAGGTGAAATATTTGTGCTTGTTTACACCACAAAGATTGGAAAGCCTACACCAATGGCCACGCCCGCTGGGTATGGGATTTCATGCCTCGGGATAAAGACTAAGGAGCAATCACATTAATAAATGTGATGTCGGCACAGGTCAGCGCGAGCCCAGGTTATCTAAGCAGCGCATGCCAGCTGCGTCAGTTAGAGTTACCTGGGGCTTCTCGGACACGCGCACGTGACTTGTCTGGGAATTTTCTGCACGTTTTCTTCCCGATTCAGCTTTCCTCACTGAGTCACTCTGGCCTTCGAGCCCTCATCGCGCGCCCTCCTCTGCGGTCAGATTCCTGAGGACACCAGGGTCTAATGACAGAGATTCCTTCTCGCATCAATCTCCCTTCAGGTGGAGTTGGGCAGTCATCAGAAGTGGAGTCTAGCGTGACTTTCTGCCATCCGGTTTCAGAAACATGCTGTCAACAAGCTGAAGACACGCTGTAGAGCGACTTTTGCTCCGATGCGGGACAGGAGATGTGCACGCGTATGGTGCGAGCAGGCGTTGTGATAACGCCGCGAGCCGTACGCGTGCACATCTCCTGTCTGTTAAGCTTCGGCACAGACAGTTGATGTGCACGCGTACGGCTTGCGGCGCTATTACAACTCCTGCTCGCACCATGCGCGTGCACATCTCCTGTCCCGCATCGGAGCAAAAGTCGGCAACAATAGATCTCGCATAGCGAGCAGCGCTTTGCGCTGCATCGCTAGGCGAGACCTAAAAACTACTGTGAAGCACTACTTCAGTCAAAAAGAAATTGATGGTATGGAGCCTTATTTATTATGGGCTATGGGAAGGTGGGAAAGGTCCATCATCTCTGAAGTTTCCCCTTGAGATTAAGCAACACCCTCCCTTTAGAAGTTTGCCCAAGTGATGGCTCCTCTGAGAAAACCCTGCTTCACTTTTTTTTTTTTGGGAAGTTCTATGTCCTGCAGTGCAGCTTTTCCATTGTAGGGTGGCTTTTCAGTACCTGCAATTGTTAAGCAGTGAGGTTGTTTGTAATACGGTTGATTGATTTTTAAAATTAGCTGCCTACTCTACGAGAAAGCAAAAGACAAAAAATGGAACGATTGATTTAACCCAGATCTCTTGACTGGGGGTGAATGTTTGATTTGTTCTGCATTCCATCCATCATTTGTTTGTCTTTTACTCAATGAGAAGCATGTCTATTGAATTTTAACTGCGCTTATAATCCTATGTATTTTATATTGGTTTTGATATTCTGTGATTGATTAATTGGTGATATGCACTGTATTTTTAACTTTGCTTTTATGCATACCTCTGGTTTACAAATAAAGACATTTTGATACTATAAGTACTATTAATGTTACTAATTGCACTCTCTAGTGCAACAACAGGTAACACTGCTACTGATCCTACTACAACTATTCCCAAGCCTATCAATATTAGTAATTCCACTACAAGTACTATTTTCTGGACTGAAAGAAGTCACTACCACAAAATACTGCCACAGGGGTCAGTACAGTTCAACCACTACAACAAACATAACCCCTGCACTGCGCCCATTCCAGTATACCTGCCCCACAAGCCAACCAACCTTGTATTCCCAAATAAACAGCCAACATGCGTTGTGGTTATAGTGGTCGTTGTTGGCCGCAGTTTATTAGGATTACATACATCCTCATCTTGGTCATAATTCGTATGACCCCAGGTCATAGTTATCATTTGCGAACTGTCATATTGTGGTTCATAAATCATATCCTTATCATGTTATACATTATGCATTGCTGTACATTGTGTGCACATCCCCAGTTCGTAAATGTCTAGTCTTGTCCCTTTTGGGACCATCGCTCGGTTGGTCTCCACGCCCTTTGCGTGTGGGGGGGGTAGCTCCTCCCCCGGAGTTAGGCCCCAACTCGCTACTGTGTCCGTCTCGTTTGTGCCCTGCCGTCTGGCGGGGGCTGCGAGTGCTTTCTCCGCTTGCTACCCCCTCCTTTGTTAGGCCAACTCACCCTGCCGTGCGGCATCCCAAAGTGAGTGGCCCTCCTCCTACACACTGCCCTGTCGGTTTGTCTCCTTAGCCAACCATTGTACCATTACTGCTCCGCCACGTCGTCAGGGAGGCTAACGTCTTCCTGCGGCTCCCCCCACCCCCGATTTCCTTAGGTCCAGGGTTTTTTTTTTTTTTTTTTACTTGCAACCTGCCAGGGCCATTGCTCCCCACAGGTTGTCCCAGAAGACTTGCATCCCTTGCTCAGATAGATGCACCCCGTCCTGCCCATAGAGTTCAGGGCAGCCCGGGTGGATGAGCCCATGCCTGATGCTTTCCAGGCCGTTGGTCTTACAAAATTCGTTAACCGCAACGTTCAGCTTCCGTCTGGAGTGATCTACTGCCTTGTGCGACTCGGCTCCCCTCCATTGCATTCTGCTGATCACTTCAGACCATATGATGGTCGTGCTCCCAAAGATCTTGGACGCCTTCGTGAGGTCCGCCTAGATGTCCTGCAGGAGGGCCTTCCTTCCTCTCTGTGCCAGGTCGCTACCCCCGAGGTGTATAATCAGCATGTCTGGGTGCCAGGCAGTGTCTGCCTGCAGGTTCTTGAGAGCCGCTGCTAGTTGGTTCAATCTCATCCCTGGTTTCCCCAGCCAGCGGATGCACGTGCTCACCGGTCGTCCTGTCATCCTGTGGCCCCCCCCCCCCCGCTGCCACCAGGTCTGCATTCTGGACACGAACGAGTGGCCCACTATCCACACCAGGCGGGGGCGTTTACCTGCTGAAACAATGTTCACAAATGTCAGACGGTCTCTTGCGGTGGTGGCTGTGCTCTTCCCTCAGCCACAGCCCCCTTTTGCTGCCCTGCCGGGGAGCTCTACAGCAACTGGGGCCTGATGTAGGTCCTGTATGCCCGGGACCGCCATCTGCCTACTCCCTGTATCCCTGCTTCGGACATGCCGCACTGTGCCGCTGAGGTTGCTGCGCCAATCCTAAAAGAGTGGGAGCCAAACCCCGCTGGGGGTAGCCCGGCTGTGGCGAGGGCATGGCGAATCACTGTCGTGAATTGAAACTTGCTTAAGTGGCTCCCATCCTGATGTTTGAACAACGGGCCGCCACCAGCCGGGCGGGCAATCATGTATGTGAACCAGCAGCACACCGCACAGTATCTGTGATCTTTGATGCATTGTAGCTGCACCACCATTCCTTTGCCTGCCAGCCTGATCCGTGTTGGACTTCCTTAGTAATATCTCAACTCGGGCTGCCCTGGGTTTGACATCATTGGCTTGGAGGCACCGCCCCGCCGGCCCGTTCTTCCTGGGGGCCACCAGCTCACTGATCCGGAAGGCTCCAAAGAATGCTGTGAAGAAGGCTGCCCTAAACAGGTGTAGCTCAAAGACGTTCCTTGTACATTCCTTTAAAGCCTCCATAAGCTGGCCCAATCTCGGGAAATCTATTGGGCTTCTGCTGTCTGCCTTTTCCCCCTCGGCCCGTTTCCACCCCTTCATTGCCGCTTTGAGGTATAGGGATGTGGTGGGGTCCTGTCCTGCGTGTATCTTCGTGAAATGTGCTATGGCCGCCAAGTGGGCCTGTGCCCATGATCTGGACTTTTCGTTAGTGAATGCCCATTGGATAAATTGTTCAACTGCTCTTTATGTTTCTCCCATGTTCTCCAGAGACTGTATGCCCCCGATTTGCATCACTGTCGCTGCATATTTCCTGAACCGTCTGGTTGCTTCGGGGGTGAGGGCTTGGTTTACCAATGTAGATAAGTCTATCCCGCCAGGCCCCACAGCTGTTCTGGGAAAGGGGTCATTACCTTGTCCGCCCCCGGGGCCAATTCCCTGAATCTGCTCATTTGTGCTCTTGACAGGGCGTCTGCTACTGTGTTCTCCACCCCTGGTACGTGGCGGGCCTTCAGGTCCACGTTCCCCTCCAGCTGCAACTTAACCAATTGCCGCATTAGTCTTACCATGTAAGGGCACCTTGCCGATCCCCTGTTGATGGCCTGCACCACCCCCTTGTTGTCCGACCATAGCGTTAATTTCATGTTCCTCAACTCCCGTTTCCAGGCTGTTAAGGCCACTATTATGGGGAACAGTTCCAGGAATGTTATGTTGCTGGTGATACCCTGCTGGTGCCAACTGCTTGGCCATTGGCCCGCGCACCATTTGTCGCCCAGTATTGCCCCAAAGCCTGTGCTCCCTGAGGCGTCTGTAAATAGGGCTATCTGCCTAGCTGTCACCCAGCCTTCTCTCCAGATTAGGACACAGTTGAATTTAGTCAAGAATGTGTCCCACATGAGTAAGTACTGCTTGACTCCCGCCCCTAGCCGGACGTGGTGGTGTTTATGTGTGAGGCCTGTTAGCTGGGTGAGGCGCCTGGCGAAAACTCTACCTGCGGGAATTACCCTAGCTGCAAAGTTTAGGTTTCCAATCAACCGTTACAGGTCGCGGAGCGTTGCCTTGCTGCGGCCGCAGAGGCCCTTTATTTCTTCCCTGAAATCTCTCACTTTTTCTGCTGGCAGCCTGGCTGTTCCTGTGACTGAATCCAGCTCTATCCCCAGGAAAGTGATCTTAGTGGTGGGGCCTACCGTCTTCTCTGCTGCCAGCGGGATCCCCAATTCCCTGGCTAACTCCTGGAATGCCGCCAGTGTGTCGCTACACTCTGCCGACCCAGCAGGGCCCATGAACAAAAAGTTGTCCAGGTAGTGAAGTGAAGCCTCTGCACCTATCCCGTCATTTACTGACGTCCCCTCGGTGAAGGAGGTGTGGTGGATTAATCTGAACTGTCCCGGTTCCTTTTTGGGGACCACCCCCAGTGGTGAGATTACCACACCCTCATGCAAATGTGATGGCAAGGGGCCCTCTATCCTACCCAAGGACTTTTCTTTCCCAAGCTTTTGACGTACCACCTCTGGGTGCTGTAGTGCTGACTTTAGGTTGTTTGCCCCGTCTAGCGGAAGTGGGCCTTCAAATGGTATGATGAACCCGTCCTCAAAACCTTTCACTAATACTGCTGCGTCTGTTTTGTTATGGTATTTGTTGGCTAGCCTGCGAAGTTGCTGTGTGTTGATGGGGGACCTGGCTAGCCGGCAGTTGTGTACCCCTTGTGGGACCCCCATAACTTCTTTGCGTAAGCTACTGCTTTCTTTTCTTATCTTTCTTGTCCCCTTTCTGATCCTTTTTGCGTCGGCATCCCACCGCAGGGTGCCCTCCCCCGCATATTGAACATATGTGTTGGAATTTGCATGATGAGCCCCAAGTGCAGTCATTGGCGTCATACTTCCAGCAGATCGCTGCTGACCCGCTGGAGGGGAAGGGGGGGGAGGGGGGGGTGTTCCATGCGTTTAATTGTTTGGGTTTATGAAAGGACTTGCCCTTCCCTTTGTAGAAGGACCCCCGAAAGGGCTGCTCACTTTTTCCCGCCCAAGATTTCACTTCCTTGGCTACCATCATTTTATGTATAAACCCTGACACATCCTCCTCGTTCCATTCCATTTCTGGGTGCCTCTGCATTTTTAACCTAAAACCTTTGTCATATTCCAACCATGCATCACCAGGAAACTGCCTCTCTGACACATGAATGTTGGCCTCATAACCACGGGTCTGCTGCGCAGCGCGGGAATTTTTCGACTATTATGCATGCCATTATTCTAAATGCATCCCGCCAGTTATCGAAATTCCTTTCTTTTCTCTCCTTTCCCTTCTATCCTCATCCTTTTTATCACAGACTGTCAGGTCCAACCCATCCAATTGAATCTCTAATAAGGAGAAGATGTCGATAAATTCTTTCCTCCATATCCTTTCCTTCACTGCCAAGGGGATAAGACTCGCTAAACCAGTGTCCCTTGTGGTCATGGACGCCGGACCTGGTGAGGGTCTGGCATAAGCCTCTGCCGCTGAACCCTCTCTGGCTGGGTAGTTTGCTATGCTCGCGCTGCCCCATGCCGCCACAGGGGATTCTAGTTCCCCGCGAGCACCCTGCAATGCCTGCCCTTGCCCCCGTGCCTGGCGCGACCAGCCCGGGTCAACCAAATGCCAAGGTAGCCCCGATAACTCTTCTGTAGCCTGCCCCCTTGTGTTCTCGACCCCCTGTGACCCCAGCCCCTAAGCAACAGGGGTGCCATTGATTTCAAGCATTCCAGTACAATTGCATTAATGTGCTCACCACTTGTTGATGCGCTGTTGCCTTCGCTGGGAGCTCCTGCCGTCGCCAGGATGGCTGCAGGTCTTTCTTCTGGGGTCTCTTCCTGGGCGCTTTTTCCTGGGGTGGTTTGGGTGCTGCCCTCTGACTCCTCTTGGGTGCCGGTGCAGTGGCATCGCTGGCTGCTTGGTCGCTAGCGTCGTCGTGGTCCAAGTGTGGCTGCAGCCAGCTGGTTCCATGTACCTCTGATGCAGCCCGAATTTTACTCAGCCAATCAGCTAGCTCCTCTGGCTGCCCCCCAATGCCTTGACCTATTTTTTTTTTTTGCTTCTGAGCGGGGTGCTGCTGCCCTCCTAATGCACCAAATGCACCGCTAATTTTGCTCCTGGGCGGTGACTCTGCCTCTCCCGGCTGCTTGCACTTCCTAACCAGCAGCCTTCTGGGTGCAGGTTCCCCTTCTTTTCTTTTTTTTGGTTTTGTTATTGCCAATGCTTGTTGGCAGCTCCCCCACTCCAACAGTTCCCTCCAATAAAGCCTGCTGGCTCCTTTAACTGTCCGAGCCTCCCGGGGCTGGGCGGGGCTAGGCACTGCCGTGGTGGCCTGTACACTTTGCATGGGCGTGGGCCGGCCCTTCGCCCCAGCTGCTACGGGGACACACACTGCTTCCTTCGAGTGTGTTGGACCGAGGACTCAGGGATTCCCCCAAACCGGCTGCTTGATGGCAGGCGGGACCGGCTCAGGGATTCCTCGAACAGGCTGATTGATGGCAGGTGAGCAGTGGGAGGCGCGCAACCGGCAAGGGGTGGAGGCTGTTTCCGGGCTGCGTGCACGTTGAGATTTTTAAATTGCCGGCAGCGCCCACGAGTCGCTTCTCGCGCTCAGCCGGTGAAATGAAGTGCAGCTCTTTCTTTCCACCACTCCCGTTGGACCTCTCTCACCCGGGCCGCACGCTCCACTATGCAAGGCCACTCGCGACCCAGTCGGCCAAATTGCAGTGAGGCTCGCCCCTTGAGCACCTCCCGCTGCACCGCTCACGCGACGCGAAGGCAGGGTCTGCTGGCGAGGACGTGCGCAGGACTGCTCTCGCACCAGGCCGACACCAAACTCGGGTGAGAGCAGGAGGCCCAGAAAAAACGCTCACCTCACCGAAGCAGAAAGGACACAAGCCCAGGGCACAGTGTAGTGTTCCCGCAGTCCCACCGAAGGAGGCCGCTCGCCAAGAGGCCGCGTCTGCTGGGTAGGGTGTGCGGGCTGGATCGTCCACCGGGCCGCCCACACTGCAGATTGAGAGCGGGGGACCAGGAAAACAGCCCACGCTGCGGAAATGGTCCAAGAGGCCGCGTCTGCTGGGTAGGGTGTGCGGGCTGGATCGTCCACCGGGCCGCCCACACTGCAGATTGAGAGCGGGGGACCAGGAAAACAGCCCACGCTGCGGAAATGGTCCAAGAGGCCGCGTCTGCTGGGTAGGGTGTGCGGGCTGGATCATCCACCGGGCCGCCCGCACTGCAGATTGAGAGCGGGGGACCAGGAAAACAGCCCACGCTGCGGAAATGGTCCAAGAGGCCGCGTCTGCTGGGTAGGGGTGTGCTGGCTGGATCGTCCACCGGGCCGCCCACACCGCAGATTGAGAGCGGGGGACCAGAAAAGGTGAGTACGCCGCTCCCCTGCTCCACGAAGATAGGAGCTACTTGGGTGAGCGGCGGCTTATATGCCCCACCCCCCCAAACACTTCCCGCCTTGCGGGTTTTGTCCCCCATTGGGGGTTTGAATCTCGCCAGGCCCCCTATTGGATGGGGGCCTGGTGCTGTTCTGGCGCCCGTGGGGAGGGCGCGGGGGTACCTGTTCCGCTTTTGGGCGCTCAGAACCAGATTCTTGCAGGGCTCGGCGTCGGTTATGACGCCGCCCACTGAACCCCCCCATTTCAGGGGGGAGCGGCCTCTGCGAGTGGTAACAGTACACCAACTACTGCTACTAGGAAAAGTGTTACAATGACCATTACTGAAGCTGGGCCCACTACAACTGGTCTTTCTGACAGTGACACTAGTACAGTTCATAAGGTATGGCAGAGCCACAGCTCAGCAAGTTAAGCACTTGCTTCTGAAATGTTGGTGACCAGCATGCTACTGATTCAAGTGCAGGGCACATAAGCCAATAAATTAAGTACTGTTCATAGAGTAAAAATTTACCATTGCGAACGCCCTTCAAAACACCATAACTGTAATAGCAACACTACATTAAAAATATATCAATATGTCAGTATCATTACTACTATGATTGCTAATACGGATACAGTCCCTACTTTGTTGTAAGATAAATATACTTTTTGGAAAGGATGGAGCATTTTTCTTTCAACTAGGTATCGCATACTTGAATTGTACTTTGGTCCTATCTGGGATGTGGACATATACATTTTCTTGAATGTCTCTGCTGTGCCTGTGGGCGGCTTAAATTAGGGAACGTAGCTCTAGAAATGAAAAAGGCAAGCACATCACACACAGGAGGTGGTAGATGTAACTCAAGGCTGCTCTAAAGGAGAGTAATAGTGAGACAGAGAGGAGTCCCAGATTGCCAATGTCACAACACTCACTCTTGGCTTCTAAGTTAAGAAAAAGGTTAACATTGTTTTTCAAGGCTCGCTCTTCAATAGACCAACAAAGTCACTTTAGGTCCTCGGGACATTTAAGACTGTTGGATGGAGAGGGAAATGATCATCATTGTTAGGAGTACATATAAAGTGGCGAATCCAGTGCTTAATTTGAGCCGGAGCTTTCCGGTGCTGAGCACCGGCACTTAATTGGTTTCCGGTGCTCGGCACCGACACCTAATTGTCAACACCACACTTAGGGCAGTCTGTCGCAAGGTGGTGCTGCTCATGTAATTTAAAGATGAGCAGTATAACAGTTGTTTAGGAAAACAATATACATTAAAAATTACTAATACCTGCCTCCCCAGCCATTCCTTTAGCTTTGGGGACCTGGAATATTCTCAACTGTCGCATTTACATGCGAGAGAGATGGTTAGTAGTGGTTTTGGCAGCGATGACAGGGGCGATGGGTGGTGCAAGCTGCAATGGCCTCCTGGTCAGAGCCCTGGCACTTAATATTTTACAAATTAAGCACTGGGCGAATCGCAGGCTCACAAGATTCATTTGTTGGGGAGAGGATCACAAAGCACAGAAGATTAGGGAGTGGAAAGCAGGATAACAGCTATGTACAAATGTGGGTAAAAAATAAGCCAGAATATAGCTTTTTATTTTGGACTATGCTGCCATAAATATGGCTACCATTCCCTTTGCACTAGGACATCAGTGCTGTAGAAATGTACTCATTTATTGCTGAAGTTAAAAATAAAATGTGTCTGCACACCACTGCAATGAGCAGTGAAACCAGGTCCTTGAAATAAGGTTTTCATGGCCTTTCTAACAGGAACGAGATGTTGTGGGTTCTCGGTTCCTCATGCAAATCATTCCAAAGGGAGAATACAACTGTCAGAAAGACAAGGTCTTCCCCCTTCTTCCTCACACCCTTAGGTAGGGTGAGCAGCTGCTTCGGATTTGCCGGGGCAGTCTAGGTTTCAGTCGCGGCCGGCCATTAACGGCATTTATCACGTGGGGCGGGGGGGGGGGGGGAGCGGGCTGGGTCGCAAAGGGAGGGTGGGATAAATTTAATAATATATTTTTTTTTAAACGCATGTGTCCGGCAGCCAGGACCCGCGTTTTCTCGGCTCATCCTCCTCTGCCTCCGGCAGGAACAGGAAGCAGGCAGCCTCCCTACCCTCACCTAAGCCAATCACAACACTGCAATGGCAGCGTTGTGATTGGTGGGGACGCCGCCCAGCCAGTGACTTACGGGGAGGCCATTTTCTCCATGTAGGCTGCATTGCATTCCCCCTTCTTCCTCACACCCTTGGGTAGGGTGAGCAGCTGCCCCGGATTTGTCGGGGCAGTCTAGGTTTCAGTCGTGGCCAGCATTAATCATGGGTGGGGGGGGGGGTTCCCGCAGGGAGGGGGGATAAATGTAATAATACATTTTAAAAACTTACCTGTCTGCCGGCCGGGTCCCGCGTTTTCTCGGCTCCTGCTCCTCTACCTCCGGCAGGAACAGGAAGCAGGCAGTCTCCCTCCCCTCCCCTAAGCCAATCACAACGCTGCAATGGCAGCGCTGTGATTGGTGGGGATGCCGCCCAGCCAGGGGCTTACGGGGAGGCCATTAAGGGCAAAGTGCGCATGACTGGTTTGGGCGGCCCCAGAGGGCCGACCAAACAGTCATTGCGCCCTCAGGAGTGGGCACACCACTCCTCCCCAGCCCTGCTCGCAGAGCAGCCCCACCCACCCGCAACCAAACCCTTCTGTTTTCTTGCAGTGCGAGAAGCAGAAACATAAAATGGTAGTTATTACCATTTTATGTTTCTGCTTTCTCGCACTGTGAGAAAGCAGTGGGGCGACGCTCCTCCGCCCTAGTGGAGGAGCCGCCCCTGGGTTTTTCACCAGCTCTCCTGGCAGATTTCGGCAAATTTGGCTCACTTCCCGGTTTTTAGAGAGAACCGAATGAAAACAACGGGATGCACGTTTTCATGTGTTCAGAATTAGGACTAGTTGTCGACTCTTAACAGGAAGCGATTTAAATAGCGATTTAAATAACAGATCCTGGCTAGGCTGCAACTTATTTATTTTCGTAGTGCTTCGTTGGGTCTATTTCTATGCTGATGAGCGCTATTGTGCCCTTCGGTTGGTGTAAAGTTGTAGTTCTTTTTCTATTTTGGGGAAAAGTCCCGGTTTTGGTTTTCAAAATCTGGTCACCCTGCCCTTACGAGGTATCAAATGCGACGCCTTACAGTAAGTTGAGCTCTTTCTTTCCGAATCTGACAAACAGCGAATGATGCCTTTGTTGGTTTTTAAGGCAGAGCAGGCCCACGCTGTACACAAAACAACAGACACAAGCACTGCTTTGTCGACTGTATCAATAGCGTTCCCTTGAGAGGCTGGCTCATTTGTACGTCGGATAACCGCATTTGTTTCAATCGCTGTCGTACACTAGTTTGGACACTTAATTCTACATTATACAATCAAAAGGGCTGATTTGGTCAGGACCTCGATCCATACAACTATTAACAGATGTAGGTGCCCGGCACTGGTGCCAGCAGGAGGCTATTGCCTTTCATGCGCGGTGTGCACTTAAGCACTGCGCACAGGCTTCATGTTTACTTCACTCTAAAAGCACGGTCCTGCTTTCCCATGACACGCGAGAAAGGCAGGTATTTACACTCGACTCGGGCCCTGGCATCTTCGACAAGCATTTATTCAAAAAAGCCACTACGGTTCGAACAGTTCCATCGTTTTGCCAGAATGATTTACTAACAGCCCCCTGTCACCTACGATACAGATTCAAGAGAACCAGTTTTACAGGAAAGGGGGCCGCTCGGCCCCCCGCACGTATGGCGGGGCGCCGGCCCCCTCCTCCCCCTGAACTCTCGGTGGTGGGCGTGCCGCTCCGCCGCGTGCTTGATGACGCGGCGGGCGCGCCCACCGCCGAGTGGTGCTGGCTCCTGCTTTGACCCGGAAGCAATTTAATTGCTTCCGGGGCAAAGGAGTGGAGCCAGAGGGGCGGACCAGTTGGAACTGGTCTGCCACAGAGGGGTTAAAGGCCGGGGAGCGCGGGAGGCGCCTCTTGTTCCCGCGCTCCCCAGGCTTGCACCCGCGCCTCGCAAAGGCGCCGAATAATCTTTTGTTTTCCCTCTACAGGCTAGCAGCGAGGGGATCGCATTTCGAGCGGCAGAGGCGTGCGTGGTCGCGGAGCGCCGCAGTGGGAGATTGCAGGGAGAGGAAGTGGTCCGTCGGCTAGGCGAGCAACGAGGAGCGGATCGTGCTCCCTGCTGACCCGCCCGCACAGAGTCTGAGTATACGAGGAGGGGCTGAAAAGACACAGCCGGTAACAGGGGGCGAAGCAGGGAAGGCAGGGGCAGCACATGGATGGGAGACCACAGAGGCTGATAGGAATTTTTTAATGAGTAATTGCAGGTAGCAATATTGTGCTAATTAGTAGCTGGATTGTGGGAATTTTTTTGAGGAGGAGGCAAGGGTTCCAGGGCCATAACTTCGGGTTGCGAATTTAAAAAAAAAAAAAAAAAAATTTAATAATTTGTGGGTGGTGTTTGGCAGGGGACGTGAGGGTGGTGGCACTGTTTGGGGAGTATAAGGTATTTAACGGAGGTGTGGTGGTCCCGGTTGCACACAAAAGAAGGGCCTTGTTTGAAAGTGATGACAGTGCTATACCCTAACTAATTTTTACCGTAGGACCCCGGTAGTGCGACTGAACCAAAGGAGCGGCGCGCGGGGACAACGCGATTCGGGGACACAGGCAGGCCTGCATTTCACTGCTTCTGTTGGGCCGCCGGGCTAGAGTGCGCTCGCCCAACACACCCAGGTTAGCTGGTGTGTGGCGGTCACAGTTGCGTGGTGCTTACGGCCAGTCTGTGTGCCTCCAACTCGAGCAGGTAAACACCAGATAGGTGATAGTGGGCACTGAGACACAGCAGGGCTTTCAGTGTAGGGGGTAAGTGCAGGTGGTATACCTGTCGCGGGGATGGCTAGTGGTCGTGGGGCTAGGCGCTCCCGCATGGAGCATATGCTGGAGGGCATGATGCGCAAGATGACAGCTATGGACAGGAGATGGGGGAGGGTTGACCAGATAGGCAAGAGCGTGGCAGAGCTCAGGCAAAGGTTCGACGAACAGGTTGGGCCATCCGGGAGACCCAAGAGAATCATTGTGCCCCCGCAGCCAAGGGGGATTTGGATGCGTTGCCCAAGCGGGTCAGGCCCAAGAAGGGTAGCGGTCGGGTCCCCAAGCCACACGAGGAGGGGGCCTTCTGGGGTGGTCCCTGAGAAAGTGCTCGGACCGCCGGTAACTCCTGTGCCCGATCCCATAATCCCGGCAGATCTACCGGTGACACCGGCTCCGGCCTCTCCGGCGCCAGTACCAAACATAGTGCCTCAGGTGGTCCCCGCGGTAGTCCCGGTGGTACCCGCGCCGATTCCGGTACCCGGCTTGGGATCCCCATGCCAGTTACAGCACCACCAGTGGTGGGTCGGGTACCGCCAGAGCTGGCAGCGCAGATAGCGGCGGTACT
Source organism: Calotriton arnoldi (assembly GCA_963921515.1). Classification (NCBI taxonomy): domain Eukaryota; kingdom Metazoa; phylum Chordata; class Amphibia; order Caudata; family Salamandridae; genus Calotriton; species Calotriton arnoldi. Next base: position 129,368 of record CAWUFW010018608.1, read on the forward strand.
ACCTTGGCTAGGATAGGTGGAATGTTACCTCCTTCAGTGGGTGCCAGGGAGGTGGGAGAGGACCCTCAGCGGAGGCTCAGAAAATGGTGGCAAAGATCTTGATTGCACAGGGTGGAGGGGGGGCCAAGTGCGCCCGTTACTCCACAAGCAACAGGTTCGGGCAGCGACGCTGGAAGGGACAAGATTGGTGAACCAACGCGACCCACAGAAAGTGGTAAGGAGGGGGCATTACCGGTGCTGGGGGAAGGGACAATACCCTCCAGGAGGGAAAATCTGGCTCAACATGTGACACAAGAAGTGAAGGATTTGATCTGGGCGGGAAAATATGTCAATATGTTTTCCTTACTAGTCGATAACAGGGAAATGGAGTATGCTAGGAAACAGAAAGACTGGATGTTGCCTAGTGAATGGCGGTTTGAAATGGCGAGATTCAGGGTGGAGGAGACATTGATCAACTGGATTAGAGCCTTTTCTGTGTTTATGGCAATTACAGCCGAGCGCTTCCCGAATTTGCAGGCCGAAATGGCTTGTTACCAGAGTAGGATCACAACTTTCAGCGAGAGATATGGAGGGGACGGGTGGAAGGAGTACGACACTACTTTCAGGAAGGCTAAGGAGTTTGATCACGCATTATCATGGGATAGAGTGGATTCAATTTCATGGTATGGCCAGTTTACGGCGGGGGTGCGGGGCCAAGCTGGAGCAAAAGCCACCACTCCAATCACCAGCAGCCCTTTCGGTCACCCCAGGGGGTGGCACAGCCACTAAGACGGGGAGCAATGGTGGGCGAAAAGGGGTATGCTGGGATTTTAACAAGCGTACATGCACCAGGACACAGGGCACTTGCAAGTTCAGGCACGCATGTTCCATATGTAACCATCCTTCCCACCCAGAAACAGTCTGTCGTAATAAAGGTAATGCCTCGGGAACCAGGGGAAGGAAAAAGCAGGAGTAGGGGAGGAGGCCGCTTGGTAGCTCATTCCCCATTGACATTCTGGCTATGACTCCTTGGCTGAACAGGTACCCCGACCATGCCTCGGCGACGATGTTACAGGAAGGTTTTGGTCAGGGCTTTAGGATCCCAGCGGTGGGATATACCGGAACGCCGGAATGTAGGAATCAACTTTCAGTGAAGCACAACCCAGATGTGGTGGCGTCAAAAATAGCTAAAGAGCTGCGCCTGGGCAGGATAGCGGGGCCGTTTAATGACATCCCTGTACCGAATTTTGTTTGCTCGCCCTCGGCGTGGTCCCCAAAAAGGAGGAGGGCGAGTACAGGCTCATTCATAACCTATCGGCACCCAGGGGCGCATCATTAAACGACGCCATAAATGAAGACATTTGTAGTGTTAAGTATGCGTCTTTTGACCAAGCGGTGGAGATGTTGAGGGCTCTCGGACCGGGAGCCTTGATGGCCAAGTCGGACATAGAATCGGCTTTTCGGCTACTGCCAGTGCATCCCCTAGATCAGCATCTGCTAGGTTTCTCTTTTCAGAACAAATTCTATATGGATATGTGCATGCCCATGGGTTGTTCGGTTTCATGCGCCTACTTTGAGAAATTTCGTTCATTTTTGGAATGGGCTTTAGGCAAACGTCAGGGCATCGCCATGTCATGCATTACCTGGATGATTTCCTCTTTCTGGGGTCGGCGGGTTCACCTGAGTGTGGGTGGGCATTGCAGGAATTTTGCGTGCTCATGCGGGCTTTTGGGGTCCCGCTGGCACCCGGAAAGACGGTGGGCCCGGCAACCACATTGGAATTCTTGGGCATAGAATTGGACTCGGTGGAGGGCTGTTTCAGGTTGCCTAAAGACAAAATCACGAAATTTAGGGCAGCTCTCCAGCAAGGTTTGGTCAAAGATAGAGTGACGCTCCAGCAGCTACAACAGATTGTGGGACAGCTGAATTTCGCATTAAGAGTCATACCCATGGCACGCCCCTTCTCCCGCTCAATCTCGCAGGCCATGACGGGCCTGCGGGAGAAACACCATCACACTAGGTTACTGGCTGAGGTCCGCCAGGACATGCGCATTTGGATCGCATTTCTGGAGGGCTTCAACGGCAGAGTGGTGTGGTGCGGTCCCCCTACTACGTCTGCAGAATTAGGTCTATGGACGGATGCTGCAGGCAGTGTTGGTTTTGGTGCCATACTGGGAAACAAGTGGGTGGCCCAACGGTGGCCGGTTTGGTGGCAGGCGAGCGGCCTGACAGCTAATATCGGTTTCTTGGAGCTATTTCCAATATGGGTGGCATTAACAGTTTGGCCTGATCAGTTGTGTAATCTTCTGGTCAGATAACATGACGGTAGTCGAATGTATCAACCAGCAGGCGGCACGATGTAAGTTTATACTCCGCCTACTTAAGGAGATTGTGTTGGTTTGCATGAAACTCAATGTACAGTTTAGGGCCAAACATGTCCCAGGGGTGTTGAATAATGCAGCCGATGCACTCTCTCGCTTCAAGATGCAGGTATTCAGGGAACATCTACCATCCGCAGAGGCGAAGCCTGCACACTTCCCAGCAACACTCTGGCAAATTGGTGCCCCCAGCTACAGAACCTCGTGGCAGCTAGCCTAGCGCCCAGGACCAGGACAGCTTACGAAGGGGCGTTTTGTCTTATTGCTCCTTTTGGGACGGGACTGGGCAGAGAAATGGGAGCATGAGGAGAGTTTCGCTATGTACCTAGATGCATTACATAAGGAGGGGCGCTCAGCGGCGACAGCTAGCAGACACAGGGCGGCCGTGTCTTTCATGGCACAACTCAGGGGGCCAGAGATCCCACGAATAGTTTCGTCGTGCGGAAGGCACTAAAGGGGTGGCGGCGCCTGCAAGCAACCACCGCAGATTCCAGGCAACCGATAGGTTTAGACCGGCTGGCATCGTTATTGAACGCCTTGTCGGACACCTGCAGTTCGGATGGGGAAGTACTCTTGTTCAGAGCCGCCTTTACTTTGGCCTTCTATGGGGCTTTCCGGGTGGGAGAACTGGTGGCTAGCAGCAAGCAGGACATGCTGGGGGTATTCGACTGGAACACACCAAAATATTGGGTGAGGTGCTGTTGATTACCATACGTAAATCAAAAACTGACCAGGAGGCCCGGGGGACGGGCTGGTACTCCATCGGGCACGGGATAATCCTTGCTGCCCAGTGTTCCACGTAGAAGCCTTGATCAAACAGCGAGCGGGCGCAAAGGAGGGAGCATTGTTAATGCATGCAGACGGTACCCCACTGACCAGGTTCCAATTCCAACGAGTACTGTCAATGGCAATGGACAGGGCCGGTTTCAATCCAAAGGATTTTGGGACGCATTCCTTTAGGATAGGTGCGGCCACCGAGGCGACTGCTAGAGGATTGCATGCGAGCAGCGTAAAAGGATTGGGAGATGGTCTTCCAACTGTTACAAACGTTATGTGCGGATGCACATGCTCTGAGGTGACAAGTAAGTTACGCTGACGCCTGTCTTGTTGTTTGCTTCTATTTCAGTTTCTCGAGCCTGTCACGCAGGGCGGAAACTGTTGCCGGGTCACCAACTGCAAGTACCTTCAGCTCGGCGGTCACAGGAATGGAAGAAGGAGACGAAAGTGGTATGGGTGGTTGGTCACTCATTTGTAAGGCGCGTTAAATCTGTTTTCTTTTCAGGTAGCTATAGACAGAGGGCGGAACAAGGAGGTTTCGAAGTTTCCTTTCATGGTAGGGGGCCTATGCCTCAGTCAGTTTAGGGGTTCTTTACGGAGTTGCTCAAAAACACACCCCGCCGCCTGCAGTAGTTATCCTACACCTGGGGGCAACGATCTGGTGAAATTGGGCAGGAGGGTCCTGATGGAGGAGATAATATCGGAAGTAAACTGGCTAGCTAAAACATGCCAAGGCGGCACCATAGTGTGGTCTCAGATGATTCCCAGGCTCAAATGGAGGGGGGGGGGACTCGGTCAGGGCGTTGAATCACTCGGTAAAGAGGATCAACAACAAGATAGAGAAATTATTTCGGTCACCTCAACTACAGAATATACCACATGGGTGTATCTGGGGGAACAGTTCTTCTTGCAAGACGGGGTCCATCTGACTGGGGCAGGTAACCAACTTTTTCTGGAGAACATTTTGGCAGGGCTGGGAGGTTCTAAGTAGGCATGACCTTTCGGAAGAGGAGGTAAGGGGGGGCCAGATAGTCGGTCAACTATGCTGGCCTGTGGCGGTAAGGTCATGATCGGTGAGCAGTCAATTCAAGGTCCTTAGGGGCGTCACCATTCTGGAATGGGGTCGCCCAGGGGAGGGGCGAGTGGTCTCTCCCAGAACTCCAGGGGCGGTACATCCGCTTGGTTGGATGGGTGCGGGGAGGGGAGTCACGCTTTCTCTGGGCTGGTTAGCCACCCCGCACGTGCACGATGACGTCATTAAACGGCGCAGAGTGCAAGGGCCCCCTTTTGGGTAATGGAGTTCATGGAGCGTACGGGGTAACCGGGAGGGGGAAGTACCCTCTCGATAAACGGGCCCTCTGCGCATGCGCACTCATACGTGAGGGCGTAGCTGGTTAATAAGGATTTGACACCGGTTAGCGACCTTGCCGTAGGCCCAAAACTAGGATATGCAGAAAAGTAATAAGGATGTTAGATTCGGTTAGGAAACACGCTGTATTAGACATTTGTTAAGGTTAGCCATTGATACCTGTCTACATTGATTGTACCTAATGTCTAATTTTCTGCATATAAATGCTTGTGTAAATATTGTTTATTTCAAATTTTAATTTGTTTTCATGTTTTAATAAATACGGCCGGGGGTCGCGAGACCTCCGCCTTCCAAAGAAAACTCCTCTCATGTCCAATTGCTTTAATTGTTTTAACGGTGGTAATGCGCAGGACAGGGAGGGGATTGGCGGTAGTCCCTGACCATAAGGAAAGGGGGGCCGCTCGGCCCCCGCACGTATGGCGGGGCGCCGGCCCCCTCCTCCCCTGAACTCTCGGTGGTGGGCGTGCCGCTCCGCCGCGTCTTGATGACGCCGGCGGGCGCGCCCACCGCCGATTGGTGCTGGCTCCTGCTTTGACCCGGAAGCAATTTAATTGCTTCCGGGCAAAGGAGTGGAGCCAGAGGGGCGGACCAGTTGGAACTGGTCTGCCACAGAGGGGTTAAAAGGCCGGGGAGCGCGGGAGGCGCCCTCTTGTTCCCGCGCTCCCAGGCTTGCACCCGCGCCTGCAAAGGCGCCGAATAATCTTTCCCACCCACCAGCCCCTGAAGCAGATTTTTGCGTTTGTATGTTGATCGTATCATTGTAGGTCGTTTTTCACTGTTAGTTTGTGAGTTGGTAGGTTTTCCTTAGGCCTTTTTCCCGTTTACAGGCTCAAGTATCAAGCTATGGTTGCACAGTAAGGTGTTGTGTAAACTTTGTCCTTAGGCCTTTTTCCCGTTTGCAGGTAACATAATTGTCGTATTTATTGATTGTCCTTGGTCAGGCGGTAAGGTCATGATCGGTGAGCAGTCAATTCAAGGTCCTTAGGGGCGTCACCATTCTGGAATGGGGTCGCCCAGGGGAGGGGCGAGTGGTCTCTCCCAGAACTCCAGGGGCGGTACATCTGCTTGGTTGGATGGGTGCGGGGAGGGGGGAGTCACGCTTTCTCTGGGCTGGTTAGCCACCCCGCACGTGCACGATGACGTCATTAAACGGCGCAGAGTGCAAGGGCCCCCCTTTGGGTAATGGAGTTCATGGAGCGTACGGGGTAACCGGGAGGGGGAAGTACCCTCTCGGTAAACGGGCCCTCTGCGCATGCGCACTCATACGTGAGGGCGTAGCTGGTTAATAAGGATTTGACACCGGTTAGCGACCTTGCCGTAGGCCCAAAACTAGGATATGCAGAAAAGTAATAAGGATGTTAGATTCGGTTAGGAAACACGCTGTATTAGACATTTGTTAAGGTTAGCCATTGATACCTGTCTACATTGATTGTACCTAATGTCTAATTTTCTGCATATAAATGCTTGTGTAAATATTGTTTATTTCAAATTTTAATTTGTTTTCATGTTTTAATAAATACGGCCGGGGTGTCGCGAGACCCCCGCCTTCCAAAGAAAACTCCTCTCATGTCCAATTGCTTTAATTGTTTTAACGGTGGTAATGCGCAGGACAGGGAGGGGATTGGCGGTAGTCCCTGACCATAATGACAATACCGTTTTTTTTAGGAGGTCGCTTTGGCCAACCAAAAATGTAGGGTGCGTCTTTGCGTAGGTCCTCTGGGCTTCTGCCAAGTGCTTTGCTTTTCTTGTTATTACGTTAGCAGCACTCGTTCTGCTTCCTTCAAGGAAACAAAGCAAAAGGTCGAGTCCGGGATTGACGGAACTTGCTCTGCAGCATTCACCCCTTTTTTTTTTGTTGCAGATTTATATAGCGCGAACTCGACCGAAGGTATTGGAGCGCTTTACATGAGCACCAGCTACGTTACACAAGGTCACATTCACGGGGAGATTAAGTGATTTGCCCGCAATCACAGGAAGCCGACCTACGTCGAGGCTCGAACCTGGTTTCCCAGCTCCAAAGTCGGCAGCTCTGGCCGTAAGGCCACAACATCTCCGTCTGTCTGTCATGTACATCACAAACTCCAACGGTAGCAGTAACAGTGTGACCCCAACCCTCCTCCTTTCCCAGCCAACCCCACAGTCAAAACACTGCCAAACCACCTTACGCAAGGACGACCCCGAGGAAACAAAGGTAACTGTGGTTTTCCATCAATTTAGGGTTCTCCGATGGCCGGATCCACGCGCGCCTAGTAACGGGACCGCTCGACGATTCTGCATTTGGAATGCGAATGGTTCTGCGTCATAGCAGATCGCTTCCTGTGAGGAATCTATCCGTGGTGCAATAGAAAGCTTCCTACATAGAAGCTATCGGATCCGTTTTAAGATGAACATGCCACAGGTTCTACAGGAGCCATTTACAGTAACGTAATCGTGTTCAGTTGCAGATTAGCCGGGCACCTTCAAGCAGCGCTAGTGCTACACAATGGCACACATCAACGTTTGCAGGGTAAAGCTCGATGCACCACTAACAAGCATTTGCAATGCAATAGGTCTCGCATTATTAAAGTTTGAGCTATTGGCATTGCTAAATAATGCAACACCAATAGCTCAAACTGCGAGGATGAAACAGTGTAAGGATGCATGACAGGGGGGATGGATGCTGCATTATTGAGTGCCCAAACTCATAAGTGACTGAAGAGGCACTTTCTGTTTTAAGCAAGACATAGTGCCACTGCCAGTGCTTGTTATCAGAAAGTGATGCTTTCTGCAGCCTGCCGTGTGCACACAAAATAAAGATCACAGTGATGCCCTGAGGGTACGTGTAAGAGAAGTGTTACTGCAAGAAGGTATACATATTGATGTGTGCTCTTCGGAATTCGACATTGTACGTGTTTAGGTGCTAGGGAGGGGGCGGGGCTCTGTTTTCCGTTCCTGGATTCTACCTGCCACTCTTAGCTTGCCCCACGTGCCCTCACTCTATTAATAATGACTGCTTTTCGATTATCCAGTCACGATTGACGATGGAGTTGGCTTCTGGGTCTGACCCCTTCATATATTTAGTTATGCCTCCTTATGCGGTGCAATCATGGTGCAACAACAGAGACTGAGCAGCTGACCCAATGCAGCTTCTAGTGCTGCTGAAAACAGAAACGGGGCAGAGTAGGAGTCTGGTGGCTGACCTCTGCGGTAAATGTCCACATGCTCATATACAGGCACAGGAAACAAACACCCCGTTCACCACCTAACCTGAACCGCACTGCCCCTTACCTGGGCAGAGCTGTTTTCTCCCCAGTCTGCTCCCCTAGGGAGCTCCCTGGAAGCTTCTGGGTCCAGCTCCCTGCAGGGCCCCTGCAGTCCCCCAGGCAGAGGGCCGGCCATCGCCTGCTTGAACCTTCCTCTCCTACTGACCTCCTCAGGACCACCCCACCTTAAGATCCGCGGAGCTGGTCCACTTTGTGGCTCTACTGGTCAACAAACGGAAGCACTTGTACAGTCGGGAAATGTAAGCTTATTGAGCTGTTTATATTTGCTTTCTTTGGCCATGCTGGCTAGCACACCTGCTCAGAGGGCGGATTCACTTGCTGAATCCCAGCAGGTCCAACTCAGCATTTCATCTTTACGGGTTGTTGTATGAAACATGTGCCTTTGAGTGCCATAAACCTTTCATATTTACATCAGCGCTGAGGAGCTGCCCGACTGTGACAGCAAGCTCTATATGGAAACATTACTATTAATATTCATACTGTGACACCTCTAATTATAATGCAGCTGGGATCTGAGCCGAGTCTAGGGTGTTATCGCTTGCAGTGCTGCGTGCACAAAGTCAGCATTAAGGTGCTCTGCCTCCATCAATGAACAAGCGGCAGTAAAAGCGATCGCGATCGCTATTGTAAAAAAAAAAAAAAAAACACGCCCGCGAGTGGTGCGCGCGCCACAGCGAAACATGTGGTTTCAATTATCGCGCCCATGTCTGGGCACGATAATTGAAACCACATGGCCTTTGGTGCGCGTAATAGACACCAATAGGCCATGGGCGGAACAATGCGCCCGCCTTTGGCCTATTGCGTGCTCTCTTAGTAAAAAACACGCACGCAAAGGCCAATAGCGGGGCACAAAAGGAAAAGCACACGCACGAGCGTGTGCGATTCCAGGCTCCGTTTTGGAACCCCGGACAAAAGGACTGACATTATTTTGAGCTATTGACATTGTAAATGACATTTTTTGGGGGTTTTTCTTTTGTAAAGCATAAATAAAAAGGCATTGTAATTTAAAATGCCAATAGCTAAAAGTTTAGTTTAAGCTATTGGCATTGTTAATACCAATGCCTTTTATTTATGTTTTAAAAAGAAAACACAAATAAAAGGCATTGTCATTTGCAATGTCAATAGCAAATGCCTTTTATTTATGTTTAACAAAAAAAAAAAAAAAAAAAATGTCATTTACAATGTCAATAGCTCAAAATAATGTCAGTGCGAGACCTATTGCATTGTAAATGCTTGTTGTTATGGCCGCTGCACACTTACAAGACAGTGACCACAAAGTCAAGAGTTCCTCTCTCCAACTGCCAAGCCCAGACATGGAGGACGTCGCTGCATATTACTCTGCACATGGAGTGGCACCATGCAGCCTCTTAGCATGGTCAAAGGGGACATTCAATGACCTTCAGAGTATGTGGCCGAAGTTGCATGTGCAGGTTTGACTGTGGCCTTTCCGCAAACAGGTCCCACGTGATGACCCAGTGCAGTCCAGTGTCCGAGCAGTGGCTCTTGGTAGAAGCCATCTAGAAGCAGCGCAACACACAGGAAGCCAGATGGGTCTTCAGAGTGGTAGAATAATTATGGGGATTAATGAATTAAGTGTTTATCCAGTGCAGGTCGTTACCTAGCTGCTGTCTAAGGTATAAATGTCCTTTTCACAGCCACCAGACACGCCCTTGGTGTGCGACCCAAACTCCAGCCCCTGAAAAGAGCATCAGACCACACAGCTGCTTGCTCTGCCCCGAACACTGGTTCAGGTGGGGTAGTGTCAAACTGCTAAACGCAGATTACAGTTCAATGCCTACTCATCACATTGGCCGGTCGAAACCAAACGGTAGCCTTTCTAGCCCAGTTGAGTGCAGGTGTCATCCCTGTGATCTAGGAGGCACTGTGTTGCCACCCCCTCCCCCACACTTCTATTAAGACACACTGCACAGAACACTATCCTTAAGCAGTCTACAATATACCACACAAGAAGCTCGACACCCAGGCCCTTGATCCGAGGTCATCAGTGGGAGAACAGGATGTACCCACCTGTTCATGGGCCCACAAACCAAGCACTACACGCAAAAACACACGTTTGGGTAAGGACGTATGTAGTTTCCACCAGTGCATATTTGGCGATCGTAATTTGAATAGCCTCAACCAGGGCATAGGGGAAGCAGAGAAGCACATCGGGAGAGAAAGAGAAAACATGCACTCTTAGACTGCACAAAAAGAAAAAAGTAGCTCCCAAAACACGAGCTGTGAAAGGACCTGAAGTGCACTTATGAGCCTCCTCTGAAGCCAAGGCAAGCAGGGTCTAAATGAAGGTGCTGGAGCACTACACAGAATGCTGGCGCACTCCCACGCACCTCTGTAAAACAAACAAAAATAAACACTCCCACATGCCCCTTTTCTGTAGGACAAGGCTTCAGCGCCATCACATACCAAAAACATGCACTGCAGCCTTCTTGCTTCCCCCAGTCTGCAGCCTTGAGGCGCCCCTGCAGCCAATGCTTTGAACCACCAAGCACTGGAGACACGGAAACATAAAACAGTAAGTTAACAGCAGCAGCAAGTAGCCACCGAGAGCTCAACATGTGATCAGTTTTAAAAGCATGCAGGAGTGAACGAGCCTTTCGTTGCAGCCAAAGGAACAGCAGCTCGCAGACTCGAGAAGAGTGAATGAATGCACATTAGACAAAGCTGGTGTTTGAGGTGACGATCGCAGTCAATTTTTATCCTAATCAGACTCACACGTCCAACGCTCAAATTAACAACTTATATTTCCATATATTAATCCACCTCTAATAGTTTGGGTTCCGGAGTAGCATGCTACTCGCCGAAAAGCGCTTCACCGCCTCGTCAGGTGCAGTAAGCGCTAAAGAAATACAGTTACAATTTCATCAAACGTGGAAGAATAAAAAGTAGAGATGTTCCAGCGGAGATCTGAACCGCTGACCTGCAGCAAGTACTAACACGTTCAGACAGGTGCCTGCACTTTCACGCTGTAAAGCCCGATTGGTCTGCAAGGAGGCTCAGCTGGTTAAGCTGGTTAAGCGTTTACTGCACGCCTCGAGTCTGATGGGATCTGTAGATTACAAATTTGCATACGGATGAGCATCTTCATTCGTCGATTAGGACCACTGAATGATAAACTCAAGAACACTGAATTAGACAATTTGAAAACCATTTAAAGTGCTTACACGCAGCTCTACATAAATAAAACAACCTAACGCAGACTTCAAGAGGTGGGTATCCGACGAGTCCTATGTAATAATACGGTCTGTGTATACGAGATTTGTTTGGGGTGTTTAAACAGGAGGCCACCACGACTGTAATCTGGAAGCTCAAATGACCTTACAAAGTAGGAAATTGAGCCTGGCACTACCTCCCCCTGTGAAGGTTGTCGTTCACAGGTATAATTATGCACTGGCATGAAGCAGTACCAGGAACAAGCAGTGCGGTTCATGCGCTTTTACGGAATTTCAATGCTTGCATTCGGTTAGGCTGCAGTTTAAGCACAGCCATGGCCCAATCAAAACTATGGTAGATTATGCCGTTACGTTCAGAAAGTAATCCGGGGGACTGAAAAGGCATCTGGAACGTAAAAAACAATCTATTTTCCGCACATTGGTCCCAAAGATGCACCATTTAAAGGCAGTTCTGAAGACGAACTAATGGAGAGACCAATATTTTAGGGTGCGGCAGAGCAGCTTGGGTAAAATGTCTCTGCAGCAGTTAAGCATGTCGGTTCCTACAAAGACAGGATTGCGCCTCGCCCCCACGTCTGGTGCTCGGGCGGAATGAGCTGGGGTTTTAACTAATCTAGCCCTCCAAACATCAGCAGCGCCGCTCGGCCTAACGAGGCTTTCCTGTAAGGTCTGTTTCGCGCACCATGCCAGGTTACCAGTATACATGGGGCACATCTCACGCTACCAGTATCGCTCTCAGGGTGCAGGCAAGGAAGAAGTTTAGTTTTAGGTTATAAACTGCCCTCCGCCATTTAGACCCATTGCTGTGCTTCTAGCATGGTTACATCGCTCTCCTTCAAAGCGCTTCTAACTTGCTCCACTCCTAGCTATCTGCTGAACCACTGTTGCCCCCGCTTTAGAGGCAGCTTGCACCCCCACCTCCCGGCCACTCCCTCCCCCCATCCGGGCTATCTTCTTGTTTTCAAACACGAGATGAATGCTGGAACGATGCAGGTCTCGACTGGTCCAACAGGTTCGTTGTAAAACGAAACGTGCAGAGGCACCGCCGGCAGGACATTGGCAAAAGCCTCTCCACCAGCGCCAAATAAATGCTAACCAGACAACGAAAGCAAAGAGGGAAATCTGTACATTTGCAAAGCTGCTCCAGAGACAGAGCCCGTACTATCGGGAACTCTTACATAACGATCCTGGAGCCGCTCACCTGTTCGAGCCCGTTTCCAGCGCTGCAACCGAAAACACGCAACCTTTCTATAACACCTCCAGGGAGGAGCGCCTCCCTCCACGCTCGCTCTCACACAATAACTCCGGCGGTTATTTCCGTCACGTTGAAATACAAGCACGCGAGTGGTGCGCGCGCGCCACACCGCTGCCATGTGGTTTCAATTATCGCGCCCGTGTCTGGGCACGATAATTGAAACCACATGGCAGCGGTGCGCGTAACAGACACCAATAGGCCATGGGCGGAGCAATGCGCCCGCCTTTGGCCAATTGCGTGCTGTCTTTTATAAAAAGACGCACGCAAAGGCCAATAGCGGGGCACAAAAGGAAAAGCACACGCACAAGCTTGTGCGATTCCTAGGTCAGTGCTGAATCCCCGTTTTTCACCTACTAAATGTCTCGCGCTGCGCGAGCACGGCTGTGCAGTGCAACGCTAGGCGCGAGACCTAAAAACCACAGCCCTGTTGTCCTCTTGCCTGTGAAACACGGCATCTCTGCCAGGAAGGGCAGTAAAAGGCTGTTGCTACCTTTACCGTGTGATGCCGTGGTTTGCATCAATATGGAAACTCCAAAGTGTGACATTGACAAATGGCGCTATCTTAATTTGACTGAGATGACAATGCTGCAGCAGTAAAAAAAAAAAAAAATACAAGGAAAAAATTGAGAGATTAATATTTAACTTTCTATGAAATGAAAATATAAATCATACCTCTAAATAATATTTGTTTCACTCTTAGATACATAGATTCGTTCCTCAAAATGTTTGTCAACTTCTTGGAAAATCAGATCTCATTTTAGTCCACTGCCCGATAATTCAACTGCAGTTAAAAGGGCACTGCCGCCTGATCTGTAAATAAAGCCTCTACTGACACCGTTTACTGCATTCTTCTTACCCTGGCGCGGTTTAACATGCACTCTAATGTTGCTTAAATCAATTCGGTGCACCAGGGCATCGGTTTCTGAACTTCACCAAATGAACGCTCTGAATAAGGGCACGAGCAGGTTTAGTGCCCACACTAACACCTTTAAGTAGGCCTAGTTTACCAAGCGTAATCACACAATTTCCAAATTTCGCATTACCCTAGTTATGGGAAATGCCTGCGATTACGTCGCAATATCGAGTTACTGACATTTACTTTGGGTAAAAATCCAAATGCGGGGGCACAGGAACATCTTAAAGGAACAGAATGCGGGTGGCTTTTGTTTGTTTCACATGTGATTTAGCGGTATTTATAGGAGTATGAATGGGTCTATATCACGTTAAAAACCGAGAATCACCAGTTTGCGAAATGACGTGACTTGGCTTTTTGGACGTTTCCTGTAATTTCTGCAAAGAAAATTATGCAAATGTCACTAATGCCAATTTTTTCAGGGCTTTCCAAACCCCTCCAGGAATCAAAGTTAACACTACAAAGAACCCCAGATGAGGTCTTGTGGTTACGTCTCTTATTTGAAAGGAAAATAAGCTGTCTGAGACATCCACCTTTATCCCACCTTTTAAATGTTAACAGAGTACGCCCAACTCTAAAAAAAAAAAAAAATCACTTCTACTGATCTGTAGGCCATAGTAAAAAAATGCAGGCACCGGAGAGTTACTGGTAAAATGCATACTTTAACACATCTTAACTCTCGGCGGGACTGTCATAATTGATCACAGATTATCGTGTCATGTATGTAGCACTGAAAAGAGAAGAGTGTACAGTCTAGTAAACTATATTCTCTTACAAATATTAAGCTTGGGTGGCCAGAGTATATAGTAAGTGCAACCAACCCCTAATTTCTATTTCCAAGACATAGAAAAACTTAAAGGAGCTCAAAACAAAGGGAAGGGTGGCCACAGTAATGCCCATCAAGTTGAGTGACCCAAAACATAACACAAAAGTCCATGTGAGCACTCAAAAGATTACCTGTAGCGTTTTTTCCTGTCTTCTCCAGGCTCAAATTCTTTATTTTCTTCTTTAACCAAAAGCTAGTTGGGGGGGACCCGGCTATGAACCCTCTCTGGCTAGTTTCTGGATTTAAGAAGAAAATAAATGATTTAAACCTGGAGAAGGTCAGAACAAACTCTACGCGTAATCTTGAGTTCTCACAAGGACTTGTGTTGCACTTTTGGCCTCTCGTTCAATTGAAATGCTATTTTGCACATTGACAACGTGCATTTGTTACACGCTACTGCTATTTAGGGCTTTAATAAAATAGATGTACATCATTATACTTCGATATGGAGTCATTAAATATTAGTATTCCATCAAACAAGCTTTTGGATTATTCTAACGTGTATAGATTACTAACACAAGCAACACGAGGTAATCCTTTAATCGCCTGCTTTAAAAGAAATCCTCATTCAACCCACAGTGTACAGGATAGATTTCATAGTCTAACGCATCAAGCATAATCTTATCGCGCATATGTCGCTGCATGTGGAGGCTTGAGGGTGCAACAAGGTGTTCTTCGATGCATTTGATGGCGACCCCCATAACTTATAAATTCATGTCCTGGAACATTAGTGGGCTCCTGGAACATTAGGGCGATGCAGATGATGACTAAACGATATAAAGTCTTTTCGTATCTTAAACAGCGCGGGGGTTCACATAGCACTGTTGCAGTAGACCCACCTTCTAACAAAAGAAGGGGCAGGATTATAGAGGAGGTGGCACGGACAAGCTTACACCACATACTCTGCTTACGCGAGGGGCGTACTCATCAGGATACATCAAGGGGTTCCATTCCAACACTCTGGAGCCTTAGTAGATACTGCAGGTAGATATGGGGCAGTAATGGGGTGCCTGGAGGGGCGTGACACATCAATCATTAACATCTATGCTACAAATGTGGATCAAGGAACATTCCTAGAGGACTTGTCTAGGGCCCTGGCCCCCCCACCTAGTACACCCTGTCATTATGGGAGGAGACTTCAACTGTGTGGCAGATCCCGCTTTGGATTGTTCCCACCCCCTATTGCGAGACTCAAGTTATAAGATTAACATGCTCCTTTGTGAACTAGCAGGACAAGTGGGGGTTGGATGACTCTTGGCGCTGTACGAACCCCTTGATCAGGGATACTTTCTTTTCAGGTCTCCATAAACTGTATGTGTGACTAGATACCTTTCTCGGTATCCCAGATGTTCATGGATTAGTGCAAGACAATGAATACTTGGCCAGGACCATACTGGATCATAACTCAGCCCTCTTCCAAATGGGCTGGGAACAGCTGTGCCCCACTGTATCCCCAATTGGAGACTAAAGCCGGAATCTTTGGAAGCCCCAGTCTATAGGAATACCAAATTGGACAGCACAGAGCAATACTTTGAGGCTAATACTGGCACCTACGTCCTCCCCACTGGTGGAGTGGGACGCCTCTAAAACAGTGAACAGGGGGAAATGCATTTCGGAGTCTGTGGGGGTTAGGCTGATGTGGTAGCCACAGAAGTGGAATTAAGATACGTGGAGGGGCATCAGCTGGGTCACCCGGACCTACAACAAACACTTCTTGATACTAAGGAGAAAATGGCAGGACGGGTAGAGAAACTTAGGTGTTGCAATTACAAGGAATAAATGGTCAGGGCTCAGGCAGAGCGGGACCACACCAGTACACTGTTGGCTTGGTTGACTAACCCTGCCAAGTGTGGCTCGGTTATAATGGAATTCAAACCTGATTAGGGGGCCAGGCTATATAGACAGACATTAACTAACACTTCAGAGTATACTATACTGACATTTATGAGAGTGCCTCCGAATACACGGGGAGGCTATCGCCAGGTTTCTGGACCACTTGCCTCTCCAGACTCTGACTCCTGAGGAGGCTGAGGGACTAGGGAGAGATTACACCTTAAGAGATAAGGGGAGCCCGGAAGGCAATGGCCCAAAAGAAAACCACCTGGAACAGACGGGTTCCCCGTCAAGTTCTACGCCCAATTTCCATATCTCTTGACTCCTAGGCTAGTGGACCTATACGCGGCGGCTAGGGAAGCAAGCAGCTTCCCGCCCTCCACCTGTGAGGCAATGATAGTCCCTTGATTGAAACCTTGTAGACCAGCACATGATTGCGGTGTACAGACCACTGTCGGTGCTTAACATCGACTATACAATTCTTAGTAGGATCCTGGCCACCAGACTACTCTCATATGACGAACATAGTACACCCCGATCAGGGAAGGATTATACCTGGCCAAAATACACTGATCAACATCAGGAGACTGTCAGCCTACTGGAAGCAGAAACCTATGAAAGGGAAGAAGCAGCAGTCTTGGCTGTGGACATGGAGAAAGCCTCTGATAGCCTAGAGTGGGATTTCCTGTACAGGGTAATGGAACGCCTGAGCTTGGGATGAGGCTTTATTGGCTGGACCCGTCTACTCTATACGAACCCTATAGCCAGAGTCAAAACCGACAGAGGCTCATCTGAGAGATATGAGGTTGGCAGTGGAACTAGACAGGGTTGTCCCTTGTCGCCTTTGCTCTTTGCACTAGCGATCGAGCCTTTACCAAGCTGCGCCAGGTTGGGGGTCCACTATCAGGGCTTGATGGTCGGGGGACAACTGCAACATATTGCCCTGTGTGCTGATGACCTCCTACTATTCCTCGGTGATACAGCTGCGGACCTCACAGGGGCCAGACAGCTATTGGAGGAATTTGGGTCATTGTCGGATTTACAGTCAACTTGGGGAAATCGAAGCTATTTCCAACGCTGGCCGACCGGCCACCAATTAAGATCTTACATGGACCGGCTGACCTGCTAGATGGGGGTGTTGAAGGAACAGTCTGTGCGCTTAGGACGTCTATCGATTTCTGGGCATCACTCCCCTTGTCAGTAGCAGGACGGGTTTCGCTGTTTAAAATGATGGGGCTCCCCCGATAACTTTATTTCTTTGGGACTCTGCCAGTGTGGATTCCTCGGGCCATATTTTGAGAGCTTGATTCACTCATGGTGACCTTACTATGGGGTAGAGGTCGCTGACAAGTGGCACCAGCGACACTGCAGCGCCCCGTAGATGACAGATCTGGTGGTCCCTGAATTCAAGGCTTATTACCTTGCAGCACAACTTCAGTGGCTCACCCAGTGGTCAGCGCACAGGTCATCCCTGGGATGCGAGGTGGGACAATCTGTCCCTGAGCTCCCACAACTAAGCCATGCGCTTCTACGGATTGGTGAGCCCCATGCTGAGACTAATACTGAATTCCGCATACTAAGATGCTGTTGGAACAGGTGTTTACAGAAAACTCGCAAAGGATCCCATACTCTTCAGATATGCCCTTGGACATGTTGCAGGTATTATCACATAGGGGAGTGGCAAGGCCTAGCTGAGTGGATAGCTGCAGGAGCAAAGCGTGTGGGTGATATGTTCCGAGATGAGGTACTGGAGCCCCTTTGAGGATTTTCGCACAGAGTTTAACTTACCCCAGGGACACTTCCTGCTCCATACAACAGTGATCAGGACACAGTGGGAAGCAGGCTTGATGGAAACACCACACCATAGGACCTGCCAATATGTAGTTACGTTCTTGGGCACTTTTAAAGCTGTTACTTGCTTATATAGGGGGATTACAAATGACCTGTTGCTACCATTGGATGCATTGAGAGCCCATTGGGAGGAGGATCTGGGGATTGAGATACCTGAAGGTGATTGGGTGAACATACTGGATCAGGTACCCAAAGTTTCGAGAAACACACTTTTTAACTTAATGAATTACTATACTCTCCACAGAACGTACCTTACCCCAGGAAGAGTGAATAAGTATTTTGACACAGCCGGGGCGTCATGCCCGAGATGTGAAGTAGTTGGGGCCGAATTCTTACATATGTTCTGGGACTGCCAGCAGCTGGTGACCTACTAGGAAGAAGTCACGACCACTGTGGTGGATATTGAGAATGAGGTTCCCCACTCTCCTGAGCATTGCTTACTAAGCTGGTTCCTGCACTCGGCTAAGACCAAGGTTATTAGTAGATTCCAGGACTTAGCCTTCACCCTGGCTAAACGGGAAATTGTGAGACACTGGAAGGCAGACTGGGGCACAAGGGTCATAGTATGGCATTGGGAGCTGGAAAAATGGGAGAGATACGAAAGCGAGGTCCTGCTCAGAGGCGCCAGGCGAGGACGAGGCTCACTGGATGTGGCCAGAGCATGGAAAGCGCTGGTGGATTGTTTGAAGGACCCAGATTCCCCTGTCCCAGGAGGCATACCCTGGTGGCTCGAGAACCCCAACCCCTTACTGGAATTGGCTGCCACACCTGCGGCCCTGCTTCATGAACGTTGCCCTACACAGATGACTGCCTAGTGTTTCCTTTTGTTGTACATCCTACATTGTTTGTTTTGTTACACATCCATTGCTGGAATGGGCAAAATTGGTCTTCCACAGAGAGAGCGTGACTCACTGGGGAGGAGGGAGTGATGTGGGTGAAAGATGGCCACAGTCGCACTCAGTTATGTACTGCTCTTATGATATGATGACAATATTTGCACTCTTACTTCCAAAGAGTTTGTGAACCAAAAAAAAAAAAAAAACACTGTATTCTCACCCTCCAATACAGAGCACATCACCACCTCGTCTGCCATTTGTGAAGCCAAAACAACAAAGCCCATACCAAGAATTAAAGCGTTCACATTCTTCAATACCGGACAATGCAATAAAAAGCCTACCAGACCTCCACCAGAGTGGCTTTAGTTGTATCTCAGTTTGTAAGAAGAATTTACAGTTTCCTTGCCCGAGACGTCTCAACCCTTACTAATTCCTTTTCCATGTTCATTCAGACTACACCTCTGTACTTATTCCGACTGAGTGGGTCAACAACTTAAATATAGTTTCTTTGGAGGCAAGATTTTAGCCATTTACTTTCATGAAGAAAGTTAAATATGCTCCCCTTTACCCATAATCTTTTTCATCAGGCGCAGCATGAAAGCAAAACAGAGCGTGAGCCATTATCAGGTTTGTCAAGGAAGTAGGTGTCTAGGATCTCGTCCTAGAGACAATATTCATATCTGATGCAGAGCTCTCAATATTTTAATAACATCTACAATAAAAAAAGAAAATGCATAAAGATGCACAGAAGACTACCAAGAACTAGTAAAAGACATCTTCAAGTTTAATTTTTGCTTTCTGTTAAATAAAATAATCAAATACAACCATATAGCAAAATACATGGATGCTTCAATTAAAATATGAATATTTTTTTTTAAATCAAGAAAGTGTATATATATATATATATATATATATATATATATATATATATTTATTATCTACTGGCGGTCGCCAGTAGATAGTTATAGTTACAACCTATTATCCATAGGAAATCCGCGACATTCTATTTGCAATAACGTTGGCGCCGGTTGACGAATCTTCGCGAAAGTTTCCAACTTGTTGGGGCGCTCCGGTCCGCTCCTACCCTGAAAGTCTCGGGGTGATACGTCAGCGGGGCCGAGAAAAGGGGGGTCCCAAAACGCGTTTTCCCCATTCATTTTTCCATAGGAACCTTTAGTCGCAGCTACAGCCCGAACTGCTGAACGGAATTACCCCAAATTTGGCAAAGAGGTAGCCCTTGGTTCAGACTGGTGCCTTTTGCTAAAATGGTGTAAATCCGTTCAGTAGTTCCTGAGAAATTCACAATTAAAATCACATATATATCTATGGGCGCGTCGGATCCGCGTACCCTCCCGATCACGAGCTGCATGCTAATTGGCTGTCAACACTCCAAATCAAGAAGTGTTGGCAGCCATTTTGTCCCTCGGTAGAACCGAGGGACAGAAACAAGTGCGCAAAACGCACAAAGGGGGCAGGGTAGAAACCCCTAACCCCTAGGCCTGCTCAGGGGGTCCCACAAGGACCCCTGGGCAAAAAAAGCATTTTTAAAAAAAAAAAAAAAAAAAAAAATCGGCAGGATGCGAATCCTGCCGAAAAAAAAAAAAAAATCGAAGTGCGGTCTCTTGCGCTTCGATGTTAATTGGCCCCCGGGTGGCCCAAGTCCTGGGGGCATGGTGGGGGGGGATAATTTAATGTGTGGGGGCCTCAAAGGGCCCCCAAGCCCCGGGGACCGCCGCCCCCGGGGCTTTTTAAAAATGGTGCGGGAGGGCTCTGAGCCCTCCGCAGCCCCGGGACCACCACCTCCCCGGGGCTTTTTTAAATTAATTTAACAACCTGTGTGGGGGGCTCCAGCCCCCACACGCCTCGGGACCGCCACCTCCCCGGGCACTAACAAATTAAAATGGGGGTCCGTTTTGGACCCCCGAAGCCCCGGGGACCACCACCTCCCCGGGGCTGTGCTCATGTAGGGAGGGGGCCGCGCGGCCCCTCCTGGAGCCCTTGATGGCCCTGGGGACCGCCACCCCCAGGGCCGGCTCCTGCAGTGTCCCGGGTGCCTACCCCGGGACACTGTAGTTGCTATGGCAGGACGGGAGCCTCGCGGCTCCCGTCCTGCCATAGCAAACTGCTTTGGATATTGGAAGAGAGAGCAGGAAACCTGCTCTATCTTCCAATATCCAAAGCACATTGCTTTTCCACATGGGGAGCAGCATGTCAGCTGCTCCCCATGTGGAACAGCAATGCCGGCTCCCAAGGGACGTGGGGAGCCGGCAGGACTGTGGGGGGATTGGGGACCCCCACAGTCCCCAACGGAGAGGGCCAGCCCCGGGGGATGGGGTCCCCGGGGCAAGTAGTGGCCCAGGAGGGGGGCCACGCGGCCCCCCTCCCCAAAAAAGAAAAATAAAAAAAATGGAAAGGCCGGCCCCGGGGGATGGGGTCCCCGGGGCCTTAAATGGCCAGAGGAGGGGGGCCACGCAGCCCCAATCCAAAGAATAAAAATAAAAAGGCCATGCCCCGGGGGATGGGGTCCCCGGGGCCAATACAGGCCCAGGGAAGGGGGGGCCACGCGGCCCCCTTCCCGTTTTTTTTTTTTAATTAAAAATTTTAAAAAAGGGGTAAGGCCCTGGGGGGTGGGGTCCCCAGGGCATAAAAACAGGAAAAAGGAAGGGGGGCCACACAGCCCCCCTTCAGGGGACAAAAAAAAAAAGGATCCCCTTGAATACTGGGGGTCCCTGGGGGCCAACTAGCCCACCAGGAACCTCCAATATGGCGCATATTGGAGGTTCCTGGTGGGCTAGTTGGCCCCTAGGGACCCTCAGGATTCAAGGGGACTTAATCCCCCAACTTAAAACGCGCAACGGGGCGCGTTTGCACAGATGTCACCTCAGGCCCCGCCCCCTCCCTTCACCATTGTGCAAATATTCCTCTAAAATCAGCCGAAATACGAATTCCGATTTACTCACCTGTTATCAGGAGAGACCTCAGTGCTGCATCTTTCAGCCCAGTACTGATCCTCAAAAGTAATTTTAACCGTACTTACCAGTAACTTGAATTTCCTTCCATAGGCTAACATAGAAGAATTTCCAAGTGAAACCAGTCAAAGTGTGGAGTTTTGGAACTTTAAAATATTCCTCTAAAATCAGCCGGAATACGAATTCCGATTTACTCACCTGTTATCAGGAGAGACCTCAGTGCTGCATCTTTCAGCCCAGTACTGGTCCTGAAAAGTAATTTTAACCGTACTTACCGGTAACTTGAATTTCCTTCATAGGCTAACATTGACTGGTTTCACTTGGAAATTCTTCTAAGTGTGGAGTTTTGGAACTTTAAAATATTCCTCTAAAATCAGCCGAAATACGAATTCCGATTTACTCACCTGTTATCAGGAGAGACCTCAGTGCTGCATCTTTCAGCCCAGTACTGGTCCTGAAAAGTAATTTTAACCGTACTTACCGGTAACTTGAATTTCCTTCATAGGCTAACATTGACTGGTTTCACTTGGAAATTCTTCTGTGTGTGGAGTTTTGGAACTTTAAAATATTCCTCTAAAATCAGCCGAAATACGAATTCCGATTTACTCACCTGTTATCAGGAGAGACCTCAGTGCTGCATCTTTCAGCCCAGTACTGATCCTCAAAAGTAATTTTAACCGTACTTACCGGTAACTTGAATTTCCTTCATAGGCTAAGATTGACTGGTTTTCAGCAAAAAGTTTCAAAGTGTTGATTTTCACAAACTACAAATATTCCTTAAAAATCGCCTGTATGACTTAAACGCATTCTTTCAACTGTTTACAGGAGATGCACCAGTGCTGGATCCAGGATCCAACACTGAGTAAGAAAAAGTAACGATAACAGTTTTTACCTGCTAAGTGAATTTCCTTCCATAGGATAACATTGGTGATTCTATGAGAAAAAGTTTCTAAGTGTCAACTTTTAAAATACAATAATATTCCTTAAAAATCACGACTGTAACCAAAACGCTTTTACTCAACTGTTTACAGGAGATGTACCAGGACTGAATCTAGGATCCAGTCCTGTGGTTACAAAAGTAATCCATAAAGTAACTAATTGCATTTAACTAGAAATTCACATTGAGCTGAATGTTGCATTGTGTTTGAAAATGTGTTGCCCATTGCAACAACTGTAACTACTGTATTTAAAAGTCTATTGCCTATCTGCAAAGTATTTAAACTAAAGTAATTCATTCTGAGAAAGTATTTTTGTAATGTAATGTATAATGTAATTACAATGTAATTTAAAAAATAAAATATGTAAAAAAAAATTGTTTCTAAAAATGTAGTAAATCAGTATGAAAAAAATTAATATAACAATTAATACATTTAAAAATTGTCATTTACAAAACCTTTGAAATTCACTGAAAAAACCGTAGGTTTCAGGCACGTTATAGTTAGAAATTAGCATTTAAAAACCTTTGAAATTCACTGAAAAAACCATAGGTTTCAGACACGTTATAGTTACAAATTAGCATTTAAAAACCTTTGAAATTCACTGCAAAAAACCATAGGTTTCAGACACGTTATAGTTACAAATTAGCATTTAAAAAACCTTTGAAATTCACTGAAAAAACCATAGGTTTTAGGGACAGTTATAGTTACTTGGACATTGCACTCGTACAAAACCCGTGAAATTCCCCCGTTATAGTTAGTTCAGCTAACTATAACTCGCGCCCATAATGCACTGCTGATGACGTCACATATTACATCACTCATGACATGGTTAGTGACATCACTGATGACATCACTGATGACATCTCAAATGACATCACTGATGACATCATCCACGTGATAATCTGATGCACCTCCTCACACCCTAATATAACCTTTGATACACCCACTCTAAATTACAGACTGCCATTCGCAAAACCAGACACTCCAACACCAATAACTACATACCCACTCACTGATTCTTAGGTCTACACACACACATCCACTCACTCACCCGTACAGTCACTCATACTTACGGTCACTCAGTACAGGACTATCATATGCACTCTTACTCCTATATAGACACTCAAACAACGCCACTCATCCATAGAGATACTCACACACCTAGTCAGTCATGCAAATAATTAAACACACTGCCATTTACTCACCTATACAGTTATACACACACCAGCTCACTTACTCATACAAATAGTAGCACATTGTTACGCTCTTATACAATCACTGATACAAGCACACACTCATCCATACAGCCACTATCACAATCACTCACTCTTGCTTATAGCTATTTATATATTACAACACACATATATACTGCCTTTCACATATGTAGTTACTCACACATGTACCACTGGGACATACATTCACTCACTAACACACTCTTACACACACTTACCCACCCATACAGTCTATCACAGATGCACTCTTGAAACCATCCACCCAGTGAATCACCCACTCACACATCTATGCACAGAGTTGCACACACCCCTCCCACACAAACACTCAGGCACCCATACAGATACTCAGACAAGCATTCAATAACTCATATAGACACTCATGTAGCTATTCACAAACACATGCAGCCACTTACACAGCAACAGACAGACGGATACAGACATTCACACAGTTTAGTCACTAACCCATGCATTCAGTAAGATACGTTAAATCACTCACTTATAGAGTCAGTCACGCACCTACTAAATCATCCATACAGACACTTACACACCCACTCATTCTTCAATACGTCTTTTCCTATATATATTAAAAATATTTAAACTTTACAGAAACACACAGTCACTGGATGATGTCATCGGTGATGTCATCACTGATGTCATTTGAGATGTCATCAGTGATGTCATCAGTGATGTCACTGACCATGTCATGAGTGATGTAATATGTGACGTCATCAGCAGTGCATTGCGGAGGCGCGAGTTATAGTTAGCTGAACTAACTATAACGGGGAATTTCACGGGTTTTGTACGAGTGCAATGTCCAAGTAACTATAACTGTCCCTAAAACCTATGTTTTTTTCAGTGAATTTTATATATATATATATATATATATATATATATATATATATAAATTCACTGAAAAAACCATAGGTTTTAGGGACAGTTATAGTTAGTTGGACATTTCACTCGTACAAAACCATAGAAATTCCCCGTTATAGTTAGTTCAGCTAACTATAACTCGCGCCCGCAATGCACTGCTGATGACGTCACATATTACATCACTCATGACATGGTCAGTGACATCACTGATGACATCACTGATGACATCATCCAGTGACTGTGTGTTTCTGTAAAGTTTAAATATGTTTAATATATATAGGGAAAGGTGTATTGAAGAATGAGTGGTGTATAAGTGTCTGAATGGATGATTTAGTACGTGAGTGACTGACTCTACAAGTGAGTGATTAAATGTATCTTACTGAATGCATGGGTTAGTGACTAAACTGTGTGAATGTCCGTATCCGTCTGTCTGTTGGTTTGTAAGCGGCTGCATGGCTTTCTGAATAGCTACATGAGTGTCTACATGGGTTATTGATTCATTGTCTGAGTATCTGTATGGGTGCCTGAGTGTTTGTGTGGGTGGTGTGTGTGACTGTGCATAGATGTGTGAGTTGGTGATTCACTGGGTGCATGGTTTCAAGAGTGCATCTGTGATGGACTGTATGGGTGGGTGAGTGTGTGTATGGGTGTGTTAGTGATTGAATGTATATCTCAGTGGTACATGTGTGAGTAACTACATATGTGAAAGGCAGTATATATGTGTGTTGGAGTATATAAATGGCTATAAGTGAGAGTGTTTGATTGTGAGAGTGGCTGTATGGATGAGTGTGTACTTGTATCAGTGATTGTATAAGAGCGTAAGAATGTGCTAGTATTTGTATGAGTAAGTGAGCTAGTGTGTGTATAACTGTATAGGTGAGTAAATGGGTGTGTGATTAATTTTTGCATGACTGACTAGTGTGTGAGTACCTCTATGGATGAGTGGCGGTGTGTGAGTGTTTATATAGGTGTATGAGTGCATATGATAGTCCTGTACTGAGTGACTAAGTATGAGTGACTGTACGGGTGAGTGAGTGGATGTGTGTGTAGACCTAAGAATCAGTGAGTGGGTATGTAGTTTTTGGTGTTGGAGTGTCTATGGTTTTGAGAATGGCAGTCTGTAATTTAGAGTGAGTGTATCAAAAGTTATATTAGGGTGTGAGAAGATGCATGGAATTATCACATGGATGATGTCATCAGTGATGTCATTTGAGATGTCATCAGTGATGTCATCAGTGATGTCACTGACCATGTCATGAGTGATGTAATATGTGACGTCATCAGCAGTGCATTGCTGGGCGCGAGTTATAGTTAGCTGAACTAACTATAACGGGGAATTTCTATGGTTTTATGCGAGTGAAATGTCCAACTAACTATAACTGTACCTAAAACCTATGGTTTTTTCAGTGAATTTCAAAGGTTTTTTAAATGCTAATTTCTAACTATAACGTGTCTGAAACCTATGGTTTTTCAGTGAATTTCAAAGGTTTTTTAAATGCTAATTTCTAACTATAACGTGCCTGAAACCTATGATTTTTAAGTGAATTTCAAAGGTTTTTTAAATGCTAGTTTCCAACTATGCCTACAGAGGTAGGACATGTGAAGAAAGAAGAAAAACGCACAGAAAGAAGCAAAAGATGTGCAGAAAGAACCAACAGAGGAGCAGAAAGAGGCCTTGTTGCAAAATCATCCTGTGCCCACAACTTTTCCAGACGGGTACTGGTGGTAACTGACTGACTAACCAGAGCCAGTGCTATGCTAAAAGACACTTAGAATACAGTGAAAACACCTACATACACTAGGGAACACTATGCGTTGGGGTACCCCTGTGATTAGCATGACCTCATCTGCAAGTCCCTAGTACATAATAGGGCAGGGGATTAAAACTACCTCTTAAAACGCGCTACAGGGCGCGTTTGCACAGTGGTGAAGGGAGGGGGCCTGAGGTGACATGTGTGCAAACGCACCCCGTGGCGCGTTTTAAGTTGCGGGATTAAGTCCCCTTGAATTCTGAGGGTCCCTGGGGCCCAACTAGCCCCCAGGTACCTACAGTTAGGACCACAGAGCTGAGTTGCAGAGAGGCGTTCCGAGGCCACGCACCTTTTTCACCTCTCTGCAACGCAACTCTGTTGTGCTTACTGAAGGTACCTGGTGGGCTAGTTGGCCCCAGGGTCCCTCAGGATTCAAAGGGAATTAATTCCCCAACTTAAAACGCACCACAGGGCGTGTTTGCGCACATGTCACCTGAGGCCCCGCCCCCTCCCTTCACCACTGTGCAAATGCGCCCCGTGGTGCGTTTTAAGTTGGGGGATTAGGTCACCTTGAATCCTGAGGGTCCCTGGGGCCCAACTAGCCCACTAGGTACTTCCAGTAAGCACCACAGGCCTGCGTTGCAACGCCTGTAACAAATTGTGCAGTTGTGTTTAGGTAGTGAAGAGGGTCGTGCTGGGGGTAGTGTTTTAGGGTTTAGGGTAGTGCAGTGGTGTTTGTGTAGTGTAGGGGGTCATGCTGGGGGTAGATTTAGGGTTTAGGGTAGTGCAGTGGTGTTTGGGTAGTGTAGGGAGTCGTGCTGGGGGAGTGTTTTAGGGTTTAGGGTAGTGCAGTGGTGTTTGGGTAGTGTAGGGGTCGTGCTGGGGGTAGTGATTTAGGGTAGTGCAGTGGTGTTTGGGTAGTGTAGGGGTACTGCTGGGGGTAGTGTTTTAGGGTTTAGGATAGTGCAGTGGTGTTTGTGTAGTGTAGGAGGTCATGTTTTAGGGTTTAGGGTAGTGCAGTGGTGTTTGGGTAGTGTAGGGAGTCGTGCGGGGGTAGTGCTTTAGGGTTTAGGGTAGTGTAGGGGGTCATGCGGGGGTAGTGTTTTAGGGATTAGGGTAGTGCATTGGTGTTTGGGTAGTGTAGGGGGTCATGCGGGGGTAGTGTTTTAGGGTTTAGGGCAGTGCAGTGGTGTTTGGGTATTGTAGGGGTCGTGCTGGGGGAGTGTTTTAGGGTTTAGGGCAGTGCAGTGGTGTTCGGGTAGTGTAGGGGGTCGTGCTGGGGGAGTGTTTTAGGGTTTAGGGCAGTGCAGTCGTGTTCGGGTAGTGTAGGGGGTTGTGCTGGGGGTAGTATTTTAGGGTTTAGGGCAGTGCAGTGGTGTTTGGGCAGTGTAGGGGGTAATGCTGGGGGTGGTGTTTTAGGGTTTAGGGCAGTGCAGTGGTGTTTGGGCAGTGTAGGGGGTCGTGCTGGGGGTGGTGTTTCAGGGTTTAGGGCAGTGCAGTGGTGTTCGGGCAGTGTAGGGGGTGGTGTTTCAGGGTTTAGGGCAGTGCAGTGGTGTTCGGGCAGGTAGGGGGTCGTGCAGGGGGTGGTGTTTCAGGGTTTAGGGCAGTGGTGTTCGGGCAGTGTAGGGGGTCGTGCTGGGGGTGGTGTTTCAGGGTTTGGGGCAGTGCAGTGGTGTTCGAGCAGTAAAGGGGTCGTGCTGGGGGTGGTGTTTCAGGGTTTAGGGCAGTGCAGTGGTGTTCGGGCAGTGTCGGGGGTGCTGCAGGGGGTGGTGTTTCAGGGTTTAAGGCAGTGCAGTGGTGTTCGGGCAGTGTAGGGGGTCATGCTGGGGGTGGTGTTTCAGGGTTTAGGGCAGTGCAGTGGTGTTCGGGCAGTGTAGGGGGTCGTGCTGGGGCTGGTGTTTCAGGGTTTAGGGCAGTATAGTGGTGTTCGGGCAGTGTAGGGGGTCGTGCTGGGGCTGGTGTTTCAGGGTTTAGGGCAGTGCAGTGGTGTTCGGGCAGTGTAGGGGGTCGTGCTGGGGCTGGTGTTTCAGGGTTTAGGGCAGTGCAGTGGTGTTCGGGCAGTGTAGGTGGTCGTGCTGGGGCTTGTGTTTCAGGGTTTAGGGCAGTGCAGTGGTGTTCGGGCAGTGTAGGGGGTCATGCTGGGGCTGGTGTTTCAGGGTTTAGGGCAGTGCAGTGGTGTTCGGGCAGTGTAGGGGGTCGTGCTGGGGTGGTGTTTCAGGGTTTAGGGCAGTGCAGTGGTGTTTGGGCGGTGTAGGGGGTCATGCTGGGGCTAGTGTTTCAGGATTTAGGGCAGAGCAATGGTGTTCAGGCAGTGTAGGGGGTTTTGCTGGAGGTGGTGTTTCAGGGTTTAGGGCAGTGCAGTGGTGTTCGTGCAGTGTAGGGGGTGGTGTTTCAGGGTTTAGGGCAGTGGTGTTCAGGCAGTGTAGGGGTCTTGCTGGGGTTGATGTTTCAGGGTTTAGGGCAGTGCAGTGGTGTTCGGGCAGTGTAGGGGGTCGTGCTGGGGGTGGTGTTTCAGGGTTTAGGGCGGTGCAGTGGTGTTCCGGCAGTGTAGGAGGTCGTGCAGGGGGTGGTGTTTCAGGGTTTAGGGCAGTGCAGTGGTGTTCGGGCAGTGTAGGGGGTCATGCTGGGGGTGGTGTTTCAGGGTTTAGGGCAGTGCAGTGGTGTTCGGGCAGTGTAGGGTGTTGTGCTGAGGGGTGGTGTTTCAGGGTTTAGGGCAGTGCAGTGGTGTTCGGGCAGTGTAGGGGTCGTGCAGGGGGTGGTGTTTCAGGGTTTAGGGCAGTGCAGTGGTGTTTGGGCAGTGTAGGGGGTCGTGCAGGGGGTGGTGTTTCAGGGTTTAGGGCAGTGCAATGGTGTTCGGCCAGTGTAGGTGGTCTTGCTGGGGGTGGTGTTTCAGGCTTTAGTGCAGTGGTGTTCGGGCAGTGTAGGGGGTCTTGCTGGGGGTGGTGTTTCAGGGTTTAGGGCAGTGCAGTGGTGTTCGGGCAGTGTAGGGGGTCTTGCTGGGGCTGGTGTTTCAGGGTTTAGGGCAGTGCAGTGGTGTTCGGGCAGTGTAGGGGGTCGTGCTGGGGCTGGTGTTTGAGGGTAGTGCAGTGGTGTTCGGGCAGTGTAGGGGGTCGTGCTGGGGCTGGCGTTTCAGGGTTTAGGGCAGTGCAGTGGTTTTCGGGCAGTGTAGGCGGTCGTGCTGGGGCTGGTGTTTCAGGGTTTAGGGCAGTGCAGTGGTGTTCGGGCAGTGTACAGGGTTGTGCTGGGGCTGGTGTTTCAGGGTTTAGGGCAGTGCAGTGGTGTTTGGGCAGTGTAGGGGGTCGTGCTGGGGGTGGTGTTTCAGGGTTTAGGGCAGTGCAGTGGTGTTCGGGCAGTGTAGGGGGTCGTGCTGGGGCTGGTGTTTCATGGTTTAGGGCAGTGCAGTGGTGTTCGGGCAGTGTAGGGGGTCGTGCTGGGGGTGGTGTTTCAGGGTTTAGGGCAGTGCAGTGGTGTTCGGGCAGTGTAGGGGTCATGCTGGGGGTGGTGTTTCAGGGTTTAGGGCAGTGCAGTGGTGTTCGGGCAGTGTAGGGGTCTTGCTGGGGGTGGTGTTTCAGGGTTTAGGGCAGTGGTGTTCGGGCAGTGTAGGGGTCTTGCTGGGGGTGGTGTTTCAGGGTTTAGGGCAGTGCAGTGGTGTTCGGGCAGTGTAGGGGTCTTGCTGGGGGTAGTGTTTCAGGGTTTAGGGCAGTGCAGTGGTGTTCGTGCAGTGTAGGGGGTCGTGCTGGGGATGGTGTTTCAGGGTTTAGGGCAGTGCAGTAGTGTTCGGGCAGTGTAGGGGTCGTGCAGGGGGTGGTGTTTCAGGGTTTAGGGCAGTGCAGTGGTGTTCGGGCAGTGTAGGGGTCGTGCTGGGGTGGTGTTTCAGGGTTTAGGGCAGTGGTGTTCGGGCAGTGTAGGGGTGTTGCTGGGGGTGATGTTTCAGGGTTTAGGGCAGTGCAGTGGTGTTCGGGCAGTGTAGGAGGTCTTGCTGGGGGTAGTGTTTCAGGGTTTAGGGCAGTGCAGTGGTGTTCGGGCAGTGTAGGGGTCATGCTGGGGGTGGTGTTTCAGGGTTTAGGGCAGTGCAGTGGTGTTCGGGCAGTGTAGGGGGTCGTGAAGGGGGTGGTGTTTCAGGGTTTAGGGCAGTGCAGTGGTGTTCGGGCAGTGTAGGGGGTCGTGCTGGGGGTAGTGTTTTAGGGTTTAGGGTAGTGCAGTGGTGCTTGTGTAGTGTAGGGTGTCGTGCTGGGGGTAGTGTTTTAGGGTAGTGCAGTGGTGCTTGTGTAGTGTAGGGGGTCGTGCTGGGGGTAGTGTTTTAGGGTAGTGCAGTGGTGTTTGTGTAGTGTAGGGGGTCATGTTTTAGGGTAGTGCAGTGGTGTTTGGGTAGTGTAGGGGTCGTGCTGGGGTAGTGTTTTAGGATTTAGGTTAGTGCAGTGGTGTTGGGGTAGTGTTTTAGGGTAGTGCAGTGGTGTTTGTGTAGTGTAGGGGGTCATGCTGGGGGTAGTGTTTTAGGGTTTAGGATAGTGCAGTGGTGCTTGTGTAGTGTAGGGGGTCGTGCTGGGGTAGTGTTTTAGGGTTTAGGGTAGTGCAGTGGTGTTTTTGTAGTGTAGGGGGTCATGTTTTAAGATGCAACGCTCCAATACCTGACCAGTCTGCACTACATAAAACTGCAAAAACTAAAAATAAAGTGTTTTGCACACTTTTGTCATTGGGCTATATGTGGGCTACATCTCGGTAATATTTGTGCTACATTTGGGCTCTTTTTTCACTGGTGGCCATCTTGGAAGACTTCTTTGTTATGAAGTTTCCTAATTTCCTCATTTACTGCAGTCTCCTCAGTAGGAAATGCTTTCAGTTTTTTACTTTGATTCCATCAAGAAGGCATTCAGATGTGTCACACATTTGCCATAAATTCAGAATGTTATTACTCTAGTTGTTCATTAGATCACTGTAGTAAAGCTACTGCTCACCAAGGAGTTAACTGGAAGTCTACTGCTGGTATTGAAAGTGATTGTTTCAGTCTGCATGTCAGAATTTTCTAATGAAATAGAAGAGGATTTGAGATCTCACTTAAAACATGCACTAAATTTTCTTTCTGCAGCACTAACCATAATTTCTATGGCAAAATGAACCCCTCATTTTGTTCCTTTTTAAATTAAATGTTTTAAGTGTTACCAGTTTATTCCAATCAAGATGGCTTCAGGTGTGCCATACTTTTGTCATAAGTAAGGCTGTTAGCACTCTAGTTGTTCTTTAGAACACTCTGGGAAGCTGCAGTAGAACACAAAGGAATCAACTGACAGTCTCTGCCCTTGTTGGATGTACATGTTTTACTGAGAATGTCAGACTTCATTCTCACATGACTGAGAAAGATAATGTGAATTTACAGAAAATATGCTCTCATTTTAGCTTCTGGGGCACCTTCCAAAACTGTATGGGACAAGCATGTGAAAATAGTTCTCTCTCAAACATGATTCATGATATCCCAGCAGAAGGTTTTTCACAGGGTAAAATCACCTTAGAACACACCACAATTCCTGAAATTAGTATGGTACCATCAACAAATGAATTCTAATGTAACTAAAGTCTGTTATCACCCTTTATAGTTCTCCTTTTGGTAACCCTCAAAATCTTCGATTCACTACAATGCATTTCAAAGGGGTACTATCATTTATATTGGTCCCAAGATGGCTGCCAGCAATTCCAGGATGAAGTGCTGACAGCCAATCAGATCTCACGATGACATGTGTGGTTAGGCTCCGCCCAGATATATATGTGTTTTTACTTTTGATGTTCTCAGCAACTACTGAACGGATTTACATCATTTAACAAAAAGGGTTCTTTTTGAACCAAGAACTACCTCTTTGCCAAATTTGGTGTAATTCCGTTCAGCAGTTCGGGCTGTAGCCGTGTCTAAAGTTTCCTATGGGAAAATGAATGGGAAAACACGTTTTGGGACCCCCTTTTTCTCGGCCCCGCTTGACGAATCACCCTGAGACTTTCAGGGTAGGAGCGGACCGGAGCGGGCCATAAAGTTTGAAAATTTCGCGAAGATTCGTCAACCGACGCAAGAGTTATTTCAAATAGAATGTCGTGGATTTCCTATGGAAAATAGGTCCTAACTATAACTAACTACTGGCGACCGCCAGTAGATATATATATATATATTTATATTATCTACTGGCGGTCGCCAGTAGATAGTTATAGTTAGGACCTATTATCCATAGGAAATCCGCGACATTCTATTTGAAATAACGTTGGCGCCGGTTGACGAATCTTCGCGAAAGTTTCCAACTTGTTGAGGCGCTCCGCTCCTACCCTGAAAGTCTCGGGTTGATTCGTCAGCGGGGCCGAGAAAAGGGGGTCCCAAAACGCGTTTTCCCCATTCATTTTTCCATAGGAACCTTTAGTCGCAGCTACAGCCCGAACTGCTGAACGGAATTACACCAAATTTGGCAAGAGGTAGCCCTTGGTTCAGAC
The DNA here is from genome assembly GCA_963921515.1 of Calotriton arnoldi. Classification (NCBI taxonomy): domain Eukaryota; kingdom Metazoa; phylum Chordata; class Amphibia; order Caudata; family Salamandridae; genus Calotriton; species Calotriton arnoldi. The sequence continues at coordinate 162,067 of CAWUFW010018608.1, forward strand.
TGGTGCCTTTTGCTTAAATGGTGTAAATCTGTTCAGTAGTTCCTGAGAAATTCACAAGTAAAGTCACATATATATCTATGGCCGAGTAGGGTCCGCGTACCCTCCCGATCACGAGCTGCATGCTAATTGGCTGTCAGCTGGCTGTCAACATTCCGATTCAGGAAGTGTTGGCAGCCATTTTGTCCCTCGGTAGAACCGAGGGACAGAAACAAGTGCGCAAAGCGCACAAAGGGGGCAGGGTAGAAACCCCCTAACCCCCTAGGCCTGCTCAGGGGATCCCACAAGGACCCCCTGGGCAAAAAAAAGCATTTTTTTTTTTTTTTTTTTTTTTTTAAATCGGCAGGATGCGCTCAGGGTGCGCGGATCCTGCCGAAAAATTTTTTTTTTGTTAATTTGCCCCCGGGTGGGCCAAGTCCCGGGGGCATGGTGGGGGGGGGGTTAAATTTATGTATGGGGGCCTCTAAGGGCCCCCCAAGCCCTGGGGACCGCCACCCCCCGGGGCTTTAACAAAAAATGGTGCGTGAGGGCTCTTTGCCCTCCCGCTGCCCCGGGGACCGCCACCTCCCGGGGCACTAAAAATTAAAAATGGGGGTCCGTTTGGACTCCCGAAGCCCCGGGGACCACCACCTCCCCGGAGCTTTGAAAATGTGGGGAGGGGGCCGCGCGGCCCCCTCCTGGAGCCAGTGATGGCCCTGGGGACCGCCACCCCCAGGGCCGGCTCCTGCAGTGTCCCGGGGTGCCTACCCCGGGACACTGCTGTTTGTAATGACAGGACGGGAGCCTCGCGGCTCCCGTCCTGTCATTGCAAACTTGCTTGGATATTGGAAGAGAGAGCAGGAAACCTGCTCTCGCCTAATATCCAAGCGGATTGCTTTCCACATGGGGAGCAGCATGTTAGCTGCTCCCCATGTGGAAAAGCAATGCCGGCTCGCGCAGGAGGCGGGGAGCCGGCTGGGACTGTGGGGGGATTGGGGACCCCCCCCACAGTCCCCAACCAGAAGCCATGCCCCGGGGGATGGGGTCCCCGGGGCCAATACAGGCCCAGGGAAGGGGGGCCACGCGGCCCCCTTCCCGTTTTAATTTAAAAAAAAAAAATGCTCAGGCCCTGGGGGATGGGGTCCCCGGGGCCAAAAGTGGGCAAGGAAGGGGGGCCACGCAGCCCCCTCCCATTAAAAAAAAATAGAAAAAAAAACGACCGGCATCGTGCCGGAGGCCCCGCCCCTCCCTGCAGTACTCTGCAAACGCGCCCCTGGCGCGTTTGCAGAGAGGAGAACAATTCCCCTTGAATACTGGGGGTCCCTGGGGGCCAACTAGCCCACCAGGAACCTCCAGTATGCGCCAGGGGCTGCGTTGCAGAGACGTGTACAGAGGCCACGCCCCTTTTTACACCTCTCTGCAACGCAGCTCTGTGGCGCTTTGGAGTATATGGTGGGCTATTTGGTCTCCAGGGACCCTCAGGATTCAAGGGGACTTAATCCCCCAACTTAAAACGCACCACGGGCGCGTTTGCACAGTGGTGAAGGGAGGGGCGGGGCTTCAGGTGACATGTGTGCAAACAGGCCCGTGGCGCGTTTTAAGATGGGGAATTAAATCCCCTTCAATCCTGAGGGTCCCTGGGGGCCAACTAGCCCAACAGGTACATCCAGAAAGCGCCACAGAGCTGCGTTGCAGAGAGGTGTAAAAAGGGGTGTGGCCTCTGTACATGTCTCTGCAACGCAGCCCCTGGCGCATACTGGAGGTACCTGGTGGGCTAGTTGGCCCCTAGGGACCCTCGGGATTGAGGAGGAATTAATTGTCCAACTTAAAACGCGCCACAGGGCGTGTTTGCAGACATGTCACCTTAGGCCCCACCCCCTTCCTTCACCATTGTGCAAATATTCCTCTAAAATCAGCCGAAATACGAATTCCGATTTACTCACCTGTTATCAGGAGAGACCTCAGTGCTGCATCTTTCAGCCCAGTACTGATCCTGAAAAGTAATTTTAACCATACTTACCAGTAACTTGAATTTCCTTCCATAGGATTCCATTGTCTGGTTTTCAGCAGAAAAGTTTCAAAGTGTCGATTTTCACAAACTACAAATATTCCTTAAAAATCGCGTGTGAGACTTAAACGCATTCTTTCAACTGTTTACAGGAGATGCACCAGTGCTGGTTCCAGGATCCACCACTGAGTAAGAAAAAGTAACGATAACACTACTTACCTGCTAAGTGAATTTCCTCCCATAGGATAACATTGGTGATTCTATATGAAAAAGTTTCTAAGTGTCAACTTTTAAAATACAATAATATTCCTTAAAAATCACTACTGTAACCAAAACGCTTTTACTCAACTGTTTACAGGAGATGTCCCAGGACTGAATCTAGGATCCAGTCCTGTGGTTAGAAAAGTAATCCATAAAGTAACTAATTGCATTTAACTAGAAATTCACATTGAGCTCAATGTTGCTTTGTTTTTGAAATTGTGTTGCCCATTGCAACAACTAACAACTGTACTTAAAAGTCTATTGCCTATTTGCAAAGTATTTAAACTAAAGTAATTCATTCTGAGAAAGTATATTTTGTAATGTATAATGTAATTACAATGTAATTTAAAAATAAAATATCTAAAAATAAATAGTTTAAAAAAATGTTGTAAATCAGTATCAAAAAATAAATATAACAATTAATAAATTTAAAAATTGTCATTTACAAAAGCTTTGAAATTCACTGAAAAAACCATAGGTTTCAGACACGTTATAGTTAGGAATTAGCATATAAAAAACCTTTGAAATTCACTGAAAAAACCATAGGTTTCAGACACGTTATAGTTAGGAATTAGCATTTAAAAACCTTTGAAATTCACTGAAAAAACCATAGGTTTCAGGCACGTTATAGTTAGAAATTAGCATTTAAAAAACCTTAGAAATTCACTGAAAAAACCATAAGGTTTTAGGGACAGTTATAGTTAGTTGGACATTGCACTCGTACAAAACCCGTGAAATTCCCCGTTATAGTTAGTTCAGCTAACTATAACTCGCGCCCGCAATGCACTGCTGATGACGTCACATATTACATCACTCATGACATGGTCAGTGACATCACTGATGACATCACTGATGACATCTCAAATGACATCACTGATATCATCCATGTGAGAATTTAATGCACCTCCTCACACCCTAATATAACCTTTGATACACCCACTCTAAATTACAGACTGCCATTCTCAAAACCATAGACACTCCAACACCAATAACTACATACCCACTCACTGATTCTTAGGTCTACACACACACATCCACTCACTCACCCATACAGTCACTCATACTTATGGTCACTCAGTACAGGACGATCATATGCACTCATACTCCTATATAGACACTCAAACACCGCCACTCATCCACAGAGGTACTCACACACCTAGTCAGTCATGCAAATAATTAAACACACTGCCATTTACTCACCTATACAGTTATACACACACCAGCTCACTTACTCATACAAATACTAGCACATTCTTACGCTCTTATACAATCACTGATACAAGCACACACTCATCCATACAGTCACTCTCACAATCACACACTCTCGCTTATAGCTATTTATATACTCCAACACACATATATACTGCCTTTCACATATGTAGTTACTCACACATGTACCACTGGGACATACGTTGACTCACTAACACACTCTTACACACACTTACCCACCCATACAGTCTATCACAGATGCACTCTTGAAACCATCCACCCAGTGAATCACCCACTCACACATCTATGCACAGAGTCGCACACACCCCACCCACACAAACACTCAGGCACCCATACAGATACTCAGACAACCAATCAATAACTCATATAGACACTCATGTAGCTATTCACAAACCCATGCACCACTTACACAGCAACAGACAGACGGATACAGACATTCACCCAGTTTAGTCACTAACCCATGCATTCAGTAAGATACGTTTAATCACTCACTTATCGAGTTAGTCACGCACCTACTAAATCATCCATACAGACACTTATACACCCACTCATTCTTCAATACGCCTTTCCCTATATATATTAAAAATATTTAAACTTTACAGAAACACACAGTCACTGGATGATGTCATCAGTGATGTCATTTGAGATGTCATCAGTGATGTCATCAGTGATGTCACTGACCATGTCATGAGTGATGTAATATGTGACGTCATCAGCAGTGCATTGCGGGGCGCGAGTTATAGTTACCTGAACTAACTATAACGGGGGAATTTCACGGGTTTTGTACGAGTGCAATGTCCAACTAACTATAACTGTCCCTAAAACCTTATGGTTTTTTCAGTGAATTTCTAAGGTTTTTTTAAATGCTAATTCCTAACTATAACGTGTCTGAAACCTATGGTTTTTTCAGTGAATTTCAAAGGTTTTTTAAATGCTAATTCCTAACTATAACGTGTCTGAAACCTATGGTTTTTTCAGTGAATTTCAAAGGTTTTTTAAATGCTAATTCCTAACTATAACGTGTCTGAAACCTATGGTTTTTTCAGTGAAAATATATATATATATATATATATATATATATATATATATATATATATATATATATATATATATATATATATATATATATATAGTTAGGACCTATTTTCCATAGGAAATCCACAACATTCTATTTGAAATAACGTTGGCGCCGGTTGACGAATCTTCGCGAAAGTTTCCAACTTGTTGGGGCGCTCCGGTCCGCTCCTATCCTGAAAGTCTCGGGGTGATTCGTCAAGCGGGGCCGAGAAAAAGGGGGTCACAAAACGCGTTTTCCCCATTCATTTTTCCATATGAACCTTTAGTCGCAGCTACAGCCCGAACTGCTGAACGGAATTACACCAAATTTGGCAAAGAGGTAGACCTTGGTTCAGTGTCGTGCCTTTTGCTTAAATGGTGTAAATCCGTTCAGTAGTTTCTGAGAAATTTGAAAAAGAAAACACATATCTGGGTGGAGCCTAACCACACATGTCATCGTGAGATCTGATTGGCTGTCAGCACTTCATCCTTGAATTGCTGGCAGCCATCTTGGGACCAATATAAATGATACCCCATTGAAATGCATTGTAGTGAATCGAAGATTTTGAGGGTTTCCCAAAAGGAGAACTATAAAGGGTGATAACAGACTTTACTTACATTAGAATTCATTTGTTGATGGTACCATACTAATTTCAGGAATTGTGGTGTGTTCTAAGGTGATTTTACCCTGTGAAAAACCTTCTGCTGGGATATCATGAATCATGTTTGAGAGCAAATTATTTTCACATGCTTGTCCCATAGAGTTTTGGAAGGTGCTCCAGAAGCTAAAGAGAGCATATTTTCTGTAAATTCACATTATCTTTCTCAGTCATGTGAGAATGAAGTCTGACATTCTCAGTAAAACATGTACATCCAACAAGGGCAGAGACTGTCAGTTGATTCCTTTGTGTTCTACTGCAGCTTCCCAGAGTGTTCCAAAGAACAACTAGAGCGCTAACAGCCTTACTTATGACAAAATTATGACACACCTGAAGCCATCTTGATTGGAATAAACTGGTAACACTTAAAACATTTAATTTAAAAAGGAACAAAATGATGGGGTTCATTTTGTCATAGAAATTATGGTTAGTGCTGTAGAAAGAAAAATGAGTGCTAAAACACTACCCCCAGGACGACACCCTACACTACCCAAACATAACTGCACTACCCTAAACCCTAAAACACTACCACCAGCACGACTCCCTACACTACCCAAACACCACTGCACTACACTAAACCCTAAATATACCCCCAGCATGACCTCCCACACTACACAAACACCACTGCACTACCCTAAACCCTAAAAACACAACCCCCAGCACGACCCCCTACACTACCCAAACACCACTGCACTACCCTAAACCCTAAAACACTAACCCCAGCATGACCCCATACACTACCCAAACACCACTGCACTAACAAACCCTAAAACACGACCCCCAGCACGACTCCCTACACTACCCAACACCACTGCACTACCCTAAACCCTAAATCTACCCCCAGCACGACCCCAACACTACCCAAACACCACTGCACTACCCTAAACCCTAAAACACTACCCCCAGCACGACCCCCTACACTACCCATACACCACTGCACTACCCTAAACCCTAAAACACTACCCCAGCACGACCCCCTACACAACTGCACTACCCTAAACCCTAAAACACTACCCCCAGCACGACCCCTACACTACCCAAACACCACTGCACTACCCTAAACCCTAAAACACTACCCTCAGCACGACTCCCTGCACTACCCAAACACCACTGCACTACCCTAAACCCTAAATCTACCCCCAGCACGACCCCTACACTACCCAAACACCACTGCACTACCCTAAACCATAAAACACTACCCCCAGCATGACCCCCTACACTATCCATACACCACTGCACTACCCTACACCCTAAAACACTACCCCCAGCACGACCCCCTACACTACTGCACTACCCTAAACCACTACCCCCTGCACGACTCCCTACACTACCCAAACACCACTGCACTACCCTAAACCCTAAAAACACTATCCACAGCATGACCCCCTTCACTACAAAAACACCACTGCGCTGTCCTAAACCCTAAAACACTACCCTAGCACTACCCCTACACTACCCAAACACCACTGCACTAACATAAACACTACCCCCAGCACGACCCCTACACTACTGCACTACCCTAAACCCTAAAACACTACCCCCAGCACGACCCCTACACCACCCAAACACCACTGCACTACCCTAAACCCTAAAATACTACCCCCAGCACGACCCCCCTACACCACCCAAACACCACTGCACTACCCTAAACCCTAGAAAAGAAATCCCCACCCCATGCCCAATCCCAGTTACCTCTCACTCCTCATGGTTCCTCTCTCCTCATGGTTCCTGCTTCACCTCATCTCTGAGGGGCGGTGCACGTCGTTGTGAGGAAACGGAACAGCCTCTGTTTCCTTACAAAGACATGGATCGTCTACATGGTCATTTACAACAAAATTTGTTGTAAAGGTATGCGTGGTAAATGACCATGCGTTCTAAAAAAATGCGTAGTAATGACTTCGTGATGTACAACGCATGCGTGGTAATGCATGCGTTGTAATGGTATCGCAAAGTAAAAAAGTCGTTGTAACGGCTGTTTACCGATCGAAGCTGGCCCCTGTTCTTCAGTGAGACGTTTATTTGATTAATTAGGCGGAAGGAATGTGGTTTTTTTACCGAAAAGTGGATTCCCGGCTGTTGTATTGTGAAAGTGTCTGCGTGGCCTGGTTTCACTTCCGGTGAGAGAGTGGAAGAGTCTGTTTGGATCTAAAGGAGTTCTGTTGTTGGACGGGGCCGGCGCGACATGTCATCAGAAAACATAGCTAATGGAAAGCGTCCTCCCTGAAGTGTGGAGCAGTGTCATGAGAGGTCAACGAGTGTGCGTCCCACCGCAGTATGACTGTACCGCGTGACCCATGTGCCACCTCCAGGGTACGGGAGGCAGAAGCGGCATCGCAGGCCCTCTTGAAGACCGTTGTAGCACTAATTCTACATTTTGGTACTAGGGCATTTTAACTTTGTTGTTCCTGCCAGATACAAAGAGAAGATCCTGTGTTATTCAGTGCCCTCGTTGCCTTTTTTGTGGGTTGTGGTGCTTGTCACTTCGCTGCCCCGCCGGTGCACACGGCTGGGCACCCCACCTCGTGTGCCATCTGCAGGGCCTCTGCCCTCGGATCACTGGTTTCGGTTTCTGGAGTGTCAACATAAACAGTTGCTACCAAAGGACTAGCCTGAACACTTAGGTGAATATCCCCTGCACCAGCATTCCACGGAAATTCTTTCCTTGCTCTCCCACGTCAACGAGCACGGCTCCGCTCGCGACACCGTATGACGTCATCGGAGCCATAAGAGGACCTCGTCGGCGTGCTGACGTCAGTTCCACCCATTTTTTCCATGTCACCGAGGCAAACAGGGGACCGAGACATTTTCACATGTATACATAGTATAATAAATATATATATATATATTCACTGAAAAAAACCATAGGTTTCAGGCACGTTATAGTTAGAAATTAGCATTTAAAAAACCTTAGAAATTAACTGAAAAAACCATAGGTTTCAGGCACGTTATAGTTAGAAATTAGCATTTAAAAAACCTTAGAAATTCACTGAAAAAACCATAGGTTTCAGGGGCGTTTATAGTTAGTTGGACATTTCCATCGTACAAAACCATAGAAATTCCCCCGTTATAGTTAGTTCAGCTAACTATAACTCGCAGCCCCGCAATGCACTACTGATGACGTCACATATTACATCACTCATGACATGGTCAGTGACATCACTCATGACATCACTGATGACATCTCAAATGACATCACTGATGACATCATCCATGTGATAGAGTGGCAGACCTCCTCTCACCCTAATATAACCTTTGATACACACACTCAAAAATACAAACTAACATGTGCCCACCTTGTGTGGATCCTGGACACAAAGTTAAACTCAAAGAGCGGTAGCAGCGAAATACTCTCATATTGAAGTAGAGGTAAATTACATGCAATTGCAGACAGGGACACTGTTACATGATGCCCGCACCAATACGGGTTGGATTAACTGTGAAATTGACTGCTGTTCGAGTGATCATTAATCGTGACCATGCAGACTAAGCACCGTCTGCGCGTGAGTGTGTCTATGCGAGACACCAATGTTTATAAAATGTGAGCAATGTTAAAATTAGAAGGTACTCGTGTATATGCGCGGACTTCCGTCATGCGCTCTATGGAATTCGCCTTTAGCTGTGGTTAAAAATTAGTGAGAACTACTACTGTGATAAGAGTGCTGTAAGTAAACACAGTGAGAGGTACGGGCAGTAACCCGGGGAATGTGAAGCGGTAATGAGTGATAAACAGTGATGTGAGAGCATAATATTGAGAGACTTCAGTGCCTAAAAAATGCACCTTTATGCTCACTTGTGCTCTATATACAGTGCACAAAAATATTAAAAAATGAGCAATTCAGACAGACTACCAAAGTTAAGAATGACCAACCGAAACCATTAAAGTTCCAATGTAAAATAACGAGAGGAATAAATGCAAATAACGAAAAAAAAGGGTTACGAATGGAAGTATACATGCACAAATGCAGTTATTATATATACATTACGAGCTACATGCGTAACGGTAACGGAAAAATGGGTGACCTCAGACTCAGAAATCTTGCTTTACAAGTTAGGTACGGCAGAATTGAAAGATTAAGGGAACAGAAAACGACACAACAGTCTCAAAGTTATAGGAAGTTATGAAAATCCTCGCTGGTGTTGAGGCCTGAGGGTGTCTTGGTGTTGAATTCTAAGATTGTTGTAAGATGCGTAAATGCACTTGTAACTTGGTACTGCCTATGTAGCGCAGCCCACATTTGCACTCAAGTAAATAAACTGCAAACTCTGTTCTGAATGTAAGGCGGTGTTTGATGGTGAGAGGTTGTTTTTTTTAAAAAGTGGAATCTACCCGTGTCCTGTTCCTGCCGAATTTACACGCCCTGCAGCTGTTGCATTTCACAAAGCCTTTTATGTCAGAAAGCCAATTGGTTTTTGTGACAATCTCAGGGCTGTTTCTCACTAGAGCATCATGCATGGAAAATGCACATCTATAAGTGATGTCAGGGTGTTGTGTAACTATGGGGCCCAGAATTGGGTCCGATTTGATGATGCCCCAATGCTTGTTGATCACTGATCTGACTGCGCATTCCTCTGTATTGTACGTGATAATGAGTCTGGTGGTCACCGTGTGTGCCTGTAATTCACTGCTGGCAGTATTGCTTACTGGAATGGGTTTACCTGTGAGGAGTTCATCTCTCGGTATGGTGTTGGCCCTATCAATAGCTTTGTTTATGTTACCTTTGGAGTATCCACGTGCCCTGAATCTGTTAAATGCCTCTTGTTGACACTCCTTCAAGTCATCATCCGAACTACATATCCTGCGTATACGCAGCATTTCGCCATAAGGGATGCTTGCTATTAAATGCCTAGGGTGAAAACTGGAGGCATGAAGGGTAGAGTTACCCGCAGTAGGCTTCCTATGTAGTTTTGAATGTAATGCACCATTGGAGATGTACAACATGACGTCAAGGAACTCTATTGAGGTTTCACTGATGCTGGCATTGAATTCCAGATTGAGATGGTTGTTATTGATCTCAGTGATAAATGCCTTTGCACTGTCACACATATATATATATATATATATATATATATATTCACTGAAAAAACCATAGGTTTTAGGGACAGTTATAGTTAGTTGGACATTGCACTCGTACAAAACCCGTGAAATTCCCCTGTTATAGTTAGTTCAGCTAACTATAACTCGCGCCCCGCAATGCACTGCTGATGACGTCACATATTACATCACTCATGACATGGTCAGTGACATCACTGATGACATCACTGATGACATCTCAAATGACATCACTGATGACATCACTGATGACATCATCCAGTGACTGTGTGTTTCTGTAAAGTTTAAATATGTTTAATATATATAGGGAAAGGCGTATTGAAGAATGAGTGGGTGTATAAGTGTCTGAATGGATGATTTAGTACGTGAGTGACTGACTCTACAAGTGAGTGATTAAACGTATCTTACTGAATGCATGGGTTAGTGACTAAACTGTGTGAATGTCTGTATCCGTCTGTTTGTTGGTGTGTAAGTGGATGCATGGATTTGCGAATAGCTACATGAGTGTCTATATGGGTTATTGATTGGTTCTCTGAGTATCTGTATGGCTGCCTGAGTGTTTGTGTGGGTGGGGTGTGTGTGACTCTATACATAGATGTGTGAGTGGGTGATTCACTGGGTGCATGATTTCAAGAGTGCATCTGTGATGGACTGCTTGGGTGGGTGAGTGTGTGTATGGGTGTGTTAGTGAGTGAATGTATATCTCAGTGCTACATGTGCGAGTAACTACATATGTAAAAGGCAGTATATATGTGTGTTAGAGTATTTAAATGGCTATAAGTGAGAGTGTGTTATTGTGAGAGTGGCTGTATGGATGCGTGTGTGCTTGTATCAGTTATTGTATAAGAGCGTAAGAATGTGCTAGTATTTGTATGAGTAAGTGAGCTGGTGTGTGTATAACTGTATAGGTGAGTAATGGGTGTGTGATTAATTTTTGCATGACTGACTAGGTGTGTGAGTACCTCTATGGATGAGTGGCGGTGTGTGAGTGTTTATATAGGTGTATGAGTGCATATGATAGTCCTGTACTGAGTGACTGTAAGTATGAGTGACTGTACAGGTGAGTGAGTGGATGTGTGTGTAGATCTAAGAATCAGTGAGTGGGTATGTAGTTTTTGGTGTTGGAGTGTCTATGGTTTTGAGAATGGCAGTCTGTAATTTAGAGTGGGTGTATCAAAAGTTATATTAGGGTGTGAGAAGATGCATGAAATTATCACATGGATGATGTCATCAGTGATGTCATTTGAGATGTCATCAGTGATGTCATCAGTGATGTCACTGACCATGTCATGAGTGATGTAATATGTGACGTCATCAGCAGTGCATTGCGGGGCGCGAGTTATAGTTAGCTGAACTAACTATAACAGGGGAATTTCACGGGTTTTGTACGAGTGCAATGTCCAACTAACTATAACTGTCCCTAAAACCTATGGTTTTTTCAGTGAATTTCAAAGGTTTTTTAAATGCTAATTTCTAACTATAACGTGCCTGAAACCTATGGTTTTTTCAGTGAATTTCAAAGGTTTTTTAAATGCTAATTTCTAACTATAACGTGCCTGAAACCTATGGTTTTTTCAGTGAATTTCAAAGGTTTTTTAAATGCTAATTTCTAACTATAACGTGCCTGAAACCTATGATTTTTAAGTGAATTTCAAAGGTTTTTTAAATGCTAGTTTCTAACTATGCCAACAGAGGTAGGACATGTGAAGAAAGAAGAAAAAACGCACAGAAAGAAGCAAAAGATGTGCAGAAAGAACCAACAGAGGAGCAGAAAGAGGCCTTGTTGCAAAATCATCCTGTGCCCACAACTTTTTCAGACGGGTACTGGTGGTAACTGACTCTGACTAACCAGAGCCAGTGCGCGTTTGCACAGTGGTGAAGGGAGGGGGGCCTGAGGTGACATGTGTGCAAACGCGCCCGTGGCGCGTTTTAAGTTGCAGGATTAAGTCCCCTTGAATCCTGAGGGTCCCTGGGGCCCAACTAGCCCCCAGGTACCTACAGTTAGGACCACAGAGCTGAGTTGCAGAGAGGCGTTCCGAGGCCACGCACCTTTTTCACCTCTCTGCAACGCAACTCTGTTGTGCTTACTGAAGGTACCTGGTGGGCTAGTTGGCCCCCAGGATTCAAAGAGAATTAACTCCCCAACTTAAAACGCACCACAGGGCGTGTTTGCGCACATGTCACCTGAAGCCCCGCCCCCTCCCTTCACCACTGTGCAAACGCGCCCGTGGCGCGTTTTAAGTTGGGGGATTAGGTCACCTTGAATCCTGAGAGTCCCTGGGGCCCAACTAGCCCACCAGGTACTTCCAGTAAGCACCACAGGCCTGCGTTGCAACGCCTGTAACAAATTGTGCAGTTGTGTTTAGGTAGTGAAGAGGGTCATGCTGGGGGTAGTGTTTTAGGGTTTAGGGTAGTGCAGTGGTGTTTGTGTAGTGTAGGGGGTCATGCTGGGGGTAGATTTAGGGTTTAGGGTAGTGCAGTGGTGTTTGGGTAGTGTAGGGAGTCGTGCTGGGGGAGTGTTTTAGGGTTTAGGGTAGTACAGTGGTGTTTGGGTAGTGTAGGGGGTCGTGCTGGGGTTAGTGTTTTAGGGTTTTAGGGTTTAGGGTAGTGCAGTGGTGTTTGGGTAGTGTAGGGGATACTGCTGGGGGTAGTGGTTTAGGGTTTAGGGTAGTGCAATGGTGTTTGGGTAGTGTAGGGGGTACTGCTGGGGGTAGTGTTTTAGGGTTTAGGGTAGTGCAGTGGTGTTTGGGTAGCGTAGGGGGTACTGCTGGGGGTAGTGTTTTATGGTTTAGGGTAGTGCAGTGGTGTTTGGGTAGTGTAGGGGTTCGTGCTGGGGGTAGTTTTTTAGGGTTTAGGGTAGTGCAGTGGTGTTTGTGTAGTGTAGGAGGTCGTGTTTTAGGGTTTAGGGTAGTGCAGTGGTCTTTGGGTAGTGTAGGGAGTCGTGCGGGGGTATTGTTTTAGAGTTTAGGGTAGTGCAGTGGTCTTTGGGTAGTGTAGGGGGTTGTGCGGGGGGTAGTGTTTTAGGGATTAGGGTAGTGCATTGGTATTTGGGTAGTGTAGGGGTCATGCGGGGGTAGTGTTTTAGGGTTTAGGGCAGTGCAGTGGTGTTTAGGTAGTGTAGGGGGTCGTGCTGGGGGAGTGTTTTAGGGTTTAGGGCAGTGCAGTAGTGTTCGGGTAGTGTAGGGGGTCGTGCTGGGGGGAGTGTTTTAGGGTTTAGGGCAGTGCAGTCGTGTTCGGGTAGTGTAGGGGGTCGTGCTGGGGGAGTATTTTAGGGTTTAGGGTAGTGCAGTGGTGTTCGGGCAGTCGTAGGGGTCATGCTGGGTGGTGTTTCTAGGGTTTAGGCAGTGCAGTGGTGTTCGGGCAGTGTAGGGGGTCATGCTGGGGGTGGTGTTTCAGGGTTTAGGGCAGTGCAGTGGTGTTCGGGCAGTGTAGGGGGTCATGCTGGGGGTGGTGTTTCAGGGTTTAGGGCAGTGCAGTGGTGTTCGGGCAGTGTAGGGGGTGGTGCAGGGGGTGGTGTTTCAGGGTTTAGGGCAGTGCAGTGGTGTTCGGGCAGTGTAGGGGGTCGAGCAGGGGGGTGTTTCAGGGTTTAGGGCAGTGCAGTGGTGTTCGGGCAGTGTAGGGGGCGGTGCCGGGGGTGGTGTTTTAGGGTTTAGGGCAGTACAGTGGTGTTCGGGCATTGTAGGGGGTGGTGCTGGGGCTGGTGTTTCAGGGTTTAGGGCAGTGAAGTAGTGTTTGGGCAGTGTAGGGGGTCGTGCAGGGGGTGGTGTTTCAGGGTTTAGGGCAGTGCAGTGGTGTTCGGCCAGTGTAGGTAGTCTTGCTGGGGGTGGTGTTTCAGGGTTTAGGGCAGTGCAGTAGTTTTCGGGCAGTGTAGGCGGTCGTGCTGGGGCTGGTGTTTCAGGGTTTAGGGCAGTGCAGTGGTGTTCGGGCAGTGTACGGGGTTGTGCTGGGGCTGGTGTTTCAGGGTTTAGGGCAGTGCAGTGGTGTTCGGGCAGTGTAGGGGGTCGTGCTGGGGGTGGTGTTTCAGGGTTTAGGGCAGTGCAGTGGTGTTCGGGCAGTGTAGGGGGTCGTGCTGGGGCTGGTGTTTCAGGGTTTAGGGCAGTGCAGTGGTGTTCGGGCAGTGTAGGGGGTCGTGCTGGGGCTGGTGTTTCAGGGTTTAGGGCAGTGCAGTGGTGTTCGGGCAGTGTAGGGGTCGTGCTGGGGCTGGTGTTTCAGGGTTTAGGGCAGTGCAGTGGTGTTCGGGCAGTGTAGGGGGTCGTTGCTGGGGGTGGTGTTTCAGGGTTTAGGGCAGTGCAGTGGTGTTCGGGCAGTGTAGGGGGTCTTGCTGGGGGTGGTGTTTCAGGGTTTAGGGCAGTGCAGTGGTGTTCGGGCAGTGTAGGGGGTCTTGCTGGGGGTGGTGTTTCAGGGTTTAGGGCAGTGCAGTGGTGTTCAGGCAGTGTAGGGGGTCTTGCTGGGGGTGATGTTTCAGGGTTTAGGGCAGTGCAGTGGTGTTCGGGCAGTGTAGGGGGTCTTGCTGGGGGTAGTGTTTCAGGGTTTAGGGCGGTGCAGTGGTGTTCGGGCAGTGTAGGGGGTCGTGCTGGGGGTGGTGTTTCAGGGTTTAGGGCAGTGCAGTAGTGTTCGGGCAGTGTAGGGGGTCGTGCTGGGGGTGGTGTTTCAGGGTTTAGGGCAGTGCAGTAGTGTTCGGGCAGTGTAGGGGGTCGTGCAGGGGGTGGTGTTTCAGGGTTTAGGGCAGTACAGTGGTGTTCGGGCAGTGTAGGGCGTCGTGCAGGGGGTGGTGTTTCAGGGTTTAGGGCAGTGCAGTGGTGTTCGGGCAGTGTAGGGGGTCGTGCTGGGGCTGGTGTTTCAGGGTTTAGGGCAGTGCAGTGGTGTTCGGGCAGTGTAGGGGGTCTTGCTGGGTGTGGTGTTTCAGGGTTTAGGGCAGTGTATGGGGTCTTGCTGGGGGTGATGTTTCAGGGTTTAGGGCAGTGCAGTGGTGTTCGGGCAGTGTAGGGGGTCTTGCTGGGGGTAGTGTTTCAGGGTTTAGGGCAGTGCAGTGGTGTTCGTGCAGTATAGGGGGTCGTGCTGGGGATGGTGTTTCTGGGTTTAGGGCAGTGCAGTAGTGTTCGAGCAGTGTAGGGGTTGTGCAGGGGGTGGTGTTTCAGGGTTTAGGGCAGTGCAGTGGTGTTCGGGCAGTGTAGGGGGTCGCGCTGGGGGTGGTGTTTCAGGGTTTAGGGCAGTGCAGTGGTGTTCGGGCAGTGTAGGGGGTCATGCACGGGGTGGTGTTTCAGGGTTTAGGGCAGTGCAGTGGTGTTCGGGCAGTGTAGGGTGTTGTGCTGGGGCTGGTGTTTCAGGGTTCAGGGCAGTGCAGTGGTGTTCAGGCAGTGTAGGGGGTCGTGCTGAGGCTGGTGTTTCACGGTTTAGGGCAGTGCAGTGGTGTTCGGGCAGTGTAGGGGGTCGTGCTGGGGCTGGTGTTTCAGGGTTTAGGGCAGTGCAGTGGTGTTCGGGCAGTGTAGGCGGTCGTGCTGGGGCTGGTGTTTCAGGGTTTAGGGCAGTGCAGTGGTGTTCGGGCAGTGTAGGGGGTCGTGCTGGGGCTGGTGTTTCAGGGTTTAGGGCAGTGCAGTGGTGCTCGGGCAGTGTAGGGGGTCGTGCTGGGGGTGATGTTTCAGGGTTTAGGGTAGTGCAGTGGTGTTCGGGCAGTGTAGGGGGTCGTGCAGGGGCTGGTGTTTCAAGGTTTAGGGCAGTGCAGTGGTGTTCGGGCAGTGTAGGGGGTCGTGCTGGGGCTGGTGTTTCAGGGTTTTGGGCAGAGCAGTGGTGTTCGGGCAGTGTAGGGGGTCATGCTGGGGGTAGTATTTCAGGGTTTAGGGCAGTGCAGTGGTGTTCGGGCAGTGTAGGGGGTCGTGCTGGGGGTGGTGTTTCAGGGTTTAGAGTCAGTGGTGTTTGGGCAGTGTAGGGGATCTTGCTGGGGGTGATGTTTCAGGGTTTAGGGCAGTGCAGTGGTGTTCGGGCAGTGTAGGGGGTCTTGCTGGGGGTAGTGTTTCAGGGTTTAGGGCAGTGCAGTGGTGTTCGGGCAGTGTAGGGGGTCATGCTGGGGGTGGTGTTTCAGGGTTTAGGGCAGTGCAGTGGTGTTCGGGCAGTGTAGGGGGTCGTGAAGGGGGTGGTGTTTCAGGGTTTAGGGCAGTGCAGTGGTGTTCGGGCAGTGTAGGGGGTCGTGCTAGGGGTGGTGTTTCAGGGTTTAGGGCAGTACAGTGGTGTTCGGGTAGTGTAGGGGGTCATGCAGGGGCTGGTGTTTCAGGGTTTAGGGCAGTGCAGTGGTGTTCGGGCAGTGTAGGGGGTCGTGCTGGGGGTAGTGTTTTAGGGTTTAGGGTAGTGCAGTGGTGCTTGTGTAGTGTAGGGGGTCGTGCTGGGGGTAGTGTTTTAGGGTTTAGGAAAAGTGCAGTGGTGTTTCTGTAGTGTAGGGGGTCATGTTTTAGGGTAGTGCAGTGGTGTTTGGGTAGTGTAGGGGGTCGTGCTGGGGGTAGTGTTTTAGGATTTAGGTTAGTGCAGTGGTGTTTGGGTAGTGTAGGGGGTCGTGCTGGGGGTAGTGTTTTAGGGTTTAGGGTAGTGCAGTGGTGTTTGTGTAGTGTAGGGGGTCGTGCTGGGGGTAGTGTTTTAGGGTTTAGGGTAGTGCAGTGGTGCTTGTGTAGTGTAGGGGGTCGTGCTGGGGGTAGTGTTTTAGCGTTTAGGGTAGTGCAGTGGTGTTTGTGTAGTGTAGGGGTCATGTTTTAGGGTAGTGCAGTGGTGTTTGGGTAGTGTAGGGGGTCGTGCTGGGGGTAGTGTTTTAGGGTTTAGGATAGTGCAGTGGTGCTTCTGTAGTGTAGGGGGTCGTGCTGGGGGTAGTGTTTTAGGGTTTAAGGTAGTGCAGTGGTGTTTTTGTAGTGTAGGGGGTCATGTTTTAAGATGCAATGCTCCAATACCTGACCAGTCTGCACTACATAAAACTGCAAAAAACTAAAAATAAAAAGTGTTTTGCACACTTTTGTCATTGGGCTATATGTGGGCTACATCTGGGTAATATTTGTGCTACATTTGGGCTCTTTTTTCACTGGTGGCCATCTTGGAAGACTTCTTTGTTATGAAGTTTCCTAATTTCTTCATTTACTGCAGTCTCCTCAGTAGGAAATGCTTTCAGTTTTTTACTTTGATTCCATCAAGAAGGCATTCAGATGTGTCTCACATCTGCCATAAATTCAGAATGTTAGCACTCTAGTTGCTCATTAGATCACTGGAGTAAAGCTACTGCTCACCAGGGAGTTAACTGGTAGTCTGCTGCTGGTATTGAAAGTGATTGTTTCAGTCTGCATGTCAGAATTTTCTAATGAAATAGAAGAGGATTTGAGATCTCACTTAAAACATGCCCTAATTTTTCTTTCTGCAGCACTAACCATAATTTTTATTTCAAAAAGAACCCCTCATTTTGTTCCTTTTTAAATTAAATGTTTTAAGTGTTACCGGTTTATTCCAATCAAGATGGCTTCAGGTGTGCCATACTTTTGTCATAAGTAAGGCTGTTAGCGGTCTAGTTGTTCTTTAGAACACTCTGGGAAGCTTCAGTAGAACACAAAGGCATCAACTGGCAGGCTGCTCCTGTTGAAATATAACAGGAAGATATTTGAGATCACACTTGAAATATGTCCTAATTTTTCTTTCTACAGCACTAACCATAATTTCTATGACAAAATGAACCCCATCATTTTGTTCCTTTTTAAATTAAATGTTTTAAGTGTTACCAGTTTATTCCAATCAAGATGGCTTCAGGTGTGCCATACTTTTGTCATAAGTAAGGCTGTTAGCACTCTAGTTGTTCTTTAGAACACTCTGGGAAGTTGCAGTAGAACACAAAGGCATCAACTGGCAGGCTGCTCCTGTTGAAATATAACAGGAAGATATTTGAGATCACACTTGAAACATGTCCTAATTTTTCTTTCTACAGCACTAACCATAATTTCTATGACAAAATGAACCCCATCATTTTGTTCCTTTTTAAATTAAATTGTTTAAGTGTTACCAGTTTATTCCAATCAAGATGGCTTCAGGTGTGCCATACTTTTGTCATAAGTAAGGCTGTTAGCACTCTAGTTGTTCTTTAGAACACTCTGGGAAGCTGCAGTAGAACACAAAGGAATCAACTGACAGTCTCTGCCCTTGTTGGATGTACATGTTTTACTGAGAATGTCAGACTTCATTCTCACATGAGTGAGAAAGATAAAGTGAATTTACAGAAAATATGCTCTCATTTTAGCTTCTGGAGCACCTTCCAAACCTCCATGGGACAAGCATGAGAAAATAGTGTTCTCTCAAACATGATTCATGATATCCCAGCAGAAGGTTTTTCACATGGTAAAATCACCTTAGAATACACCACAATTCCTAAAATTAGTATGGTACCATCAACAAATAAATTCTAATGTAACTAAAGCCTGTTATCACCCTTTATAGTTCTCCTTTTGGTGACCCTCAAAATCTTCTATTCACTACAATGCATTTCAATGAGGTACTATCATTTATATTGGTCCCAAGATGGCTGCCAGCAATTCCAGGATGAAGTGCTGACAGCCAATCAGATCTCACGATGACATGTGTGGTTAGGCTCCGCCCAGATATATATGTGACTTTACTTTTGATTTTCTCAGGAACTACTGAACGGATTTACACCATTTAAGCAAAAGGCACGACACTGAACCAAGGGCTACCTCTTTGCCAAATTTGGTGTAATTCCATTCAGCAGTTCAGGCTGTAGCTGCGACTAAAGGTTCCTATGGAAAAATGAATGGGGAAAATGTGTTTTGGGACCCCCCTTTTTTCTCGGACCCCGCTTGACGTATCACCCCAAGACTTTCAGGATAGGAGCGGACCGGAGCGCCCCAACAAGTTGGAAACTTTCGCGAAGATTCGTTAACCGGCGCCAACGTTATTTCAAATAGAATGTCGCGGATTTCCTATGGATAATAGGTTGTAACTATAACTATCTACTGGCGACCGCCAGTAGATAATATATATATATATATATATAATCAGCTCACTTTACCATTTGCAGCTTATAACTATTAACCACCAGGGGTCACTACTAACCAAAAGCAGTCACTCCACTTCTAAATCTAGCCCATAGAGTTGAGCAGCAGCCTTGGATTCACCACTGCTTCATTCCATTTTCCAAGAGATTGTAGAGGTAAATTGTTTTTGATAGTATGGTCTGTGCAGTTTGAAATATTCAGAGCATATTCTGAGTTTCAGTTAACTCATCTGTAAGTATTTTGGCCATCAGTAAATTCAATGTTTATCTCAATCATAATAGGCAAGGATAATGACAAATATAGTTTACAATGTTAGAAAATATATCATTTTATTTAATTATGTGAATAAAAGGAATCGTCTCCCCGTCGGGGAATTGACCCCGGTCTCCCGCGTGACAGGCGGGGATACTGACCACTATACTAACGAGGACATATTGGCATCATTTTAACAGTGCTCACCTCCTTGAGGTTAGGGCATGCCCTCAATCAATTCACAGTATTGTAATAGGCAGCTTTGCTGCTTTTGGCTAGGACAAGTAATCTTTTTTCATAAATGATTACAATACAGAAATTCCTAGTCAAAAACAATCAGCTTTATCAAGAAATGATTTCATTGAAATAAATAACTATCTATCGATCTGTCTATCTATCTATCTATGTCAATCTATGTATATATATATATATATATATATATATATATATATATATATATATATATAATCAGCTCACTTTACCATTTGCAGCTTATAACTATTAACCACCAGGGGTCACTACTAACCAAAAGCAGTCACTCCACTTCTAAATCTAGCCCATAGAGTTGAGCAGCAGCCTAAGATTCACCACTGCTTCATTCCATTTTCCAAGTGATTGTAGAGGTAAATTGTTTTTGATGGTATGGTCTGTGCAGATTGAAATATTCAGAGCATATTCTGAGTTTCAGTTAACTCATCTGTAAGCATTTTGGCCATCAGTAAATTCAACGTTTATCTCAATCATAATAGGCAAGGATAATGACAAATATAGTTTACAATGTTAGAAAATATATTATTTTATTTAATTGTGTGAATAAAGGGAATCGTCTCCCCGTCGGGGAATTGAACCCCGGTCTCCCGCGTGACAGGCGGGGATACTGACCACTATACTAACGAGGACATATTGGCATAACTTTAACAGTGCTCACCTCCTTGAGGTTAGGGCATGCCCTCAATCAATTCACAGTATTGTAATAGGCAGCTTTGCTGCTTTTGGCTAGGACAAGTCATCTTTTTTCATAAATGATTACAATACAGAAATTCCTAGTCAAAAACAATCAGCTTTATCAAGAAATGATTTCATTGAAATAAATAACTATCTATCGATCTGTCTATCTATCTATCTATCTATGTCTATCTATGTATATATGTATATATAATCAGCTCACTTTACCATTTGCAGCTTATAACTATTAACCACCAGGGGTCACTACTAACCAAAAGCAGTCACTCCACTTCTAAATCTAGCCCATAGAGTTGAGCAGCAGCCTAAGATTCACCACTGCTTCATTCCATTTTCCAAGAGATTGTAGAGGTAAATTGTTTTTGATGGTATGGTCTGTGCAGATTGAAATATTCAGAGCATATTCTGAGTTTCAGTTAACTCATCTGTAAGCATTTTGGCCATCAGTAAATTCAACGTTTATCTCAATCATAATAGGCAAGGATAATGACAAATATAGTTTACAATGTTAGAAAATATATCATTTTATTTAATTGTGTGAATAAAGGGAATCGTCTCCCCGTAGGGGAATTGAACTCCGGTCTCCCGCGTGACAGGCGGGGATACTGACCACTATACTAACGAGGACATATTGGCATCATTTTAACAGTGCTCACCTCCTTGAGGTTAGGGCATGCCCTCAATCAATTCACAGTATTGTAATAGGCAGCTTTGCTGCTTTTGGCTAGGACAAGTCATCTTTTTTCATAAATGATTACAATACAGAAATTCCTAGTCAAAAACAATCATCTTTGTCAAGAAATGATTTCATTGAAATAAATAACTATCTATCGATCTGTCTATCTATCTATCTATGTCTATCTATGTATATATGTATATATATAATCAGCTCACTTTACCATTTGCAGCTTATAACTATTAACCACCAGGGGTCACTACTAACCAAAAGCAGTCACTCCACTTCTAAATCTAGCCCATAGAGTTGAGCAGCAGCCTAAGATTCACCACTGCTTCATTCCATTTTCCAAGAGATTGTAGAGGTAAATTGTTTTTGATGGTATGGTCTGTGCAGATTGAAATATTCAGAGCATATTCTGAGTTTCAGTTAACTCATCTGTAAGCATTTTGGCCATCAGTAAATTCAACGTTTATCTCAATCATAATAGGCAAGGATAATGACAAATATAGTTTACAATGTTAGAAAATATATTATTTTATTTAATTGTGTGAATAAAGGGAATCGTCTCCCCGTCGAGGAATTGAACCCCGGTCTCCCGCGTGACAGGCGGGGATACTGACCACTATACTAACGAGGACATATTGGCATCATTTTAACAGTGCTCACCTCCTTGAGGTTAGGGCATGCCCTCAATCAATTCACAGTATTGTAATAGGCAGCTTTGCTGCTTTTGGCTAGGACAAGTAATCTTTTTTCATAAATGATTACAATACAGAAATTCCTAGTCAAAAACAATCAGCTTTATCAAGAAATGATTTCATTGAAATAAATAACTATCTATCGATCTGTCTATCTATCTATCTATGTCTATCTATGTATATATGTATATATATAATCAGCTCACTTTACCATTTGCAGCTTATAACTATTAACCACCAGGGGTCACTACTAACCAAAAGCAGTCACTCCACTTCTAAATCTAGCCCATAGAGTTGAGCAGCAGCCTAAGATTCACCACTGCTTCATTCCATTTTCCAAGAGATTGTAGAGGTAAATTGTTTTTGATGGTATGGTCTGTGCAGATTGAAATATTCAGAGCATATTCTGAGTTTCAGTTAACTCATCTGTAAGCATTTTGGCCATCAGTAAATTCAACGTTTATCTCAATCATAATAGGCAAGGATAATGACAAATATAGTTTACAATGTTAGAAAATATATCATTTTATTTAATTGTGTGAATAAAGGGAATCGTCTCCCCGTCGGGGAATTGAACCCCGGTCTCCCGCGTGACAGGCGGGGATCCTTACCACTATACTAACGAGGACATATTGGCATAATTTTAACAGTGCTCACCTCCTTGAGGTTAGGGCATGCCCTCAATCAATTCACAGTATTGTAATAGGCAGCTTTGCTGCTTTTGGCTAGGACAAGTCATCTTTTTTCATAAATGATTACAATACAGAAATTCCTAGTCAAAAACAATCAGCTTTATCAAGAAATGATTTCATTGAAATAAATAACTATCTATCGATCTGTCTATCTATCTATCTATGTCTATCTATGTATATATGTATATATATAATCAGCTCACTTTACCATTTGCTACTTATAACTATTAACCACCAGGGGTCACTACTAACCAAAAGCAGTCACTCCACTTCTAAATCTAGCCCATAGAGTTGAGCAGCAGCCTAAGATTCACCATTGCTTCATTCCATTTTCCAAGAGATTGTAGAGGTAAATTGTTTTTGATGGTATGGTCTGTGCAGATTGAAATATTCAGAGCATATTCTGAGTTTCAGTTAACTCATCTGTAAGCATTTTGGCCATCAGTAAATTCAACGTTTATCTCAATCATAATAGGCAAGGATAATGACAAATATAGTTTACAATGTTAGAAAATATATTATTTTATTTAATTGTGTGAATAAAGGGAATCGTCTCCCCATCGGGGAATAGAACCCCGGTCTCCCGCGTGACAGGCGGGGATACTGACCACTATACTAACGAGGACATTTTGGCATCATTTTAACAGTGCTCACCTCCTTGAGGTTAGGGCATGCCCTCAATCAATTCACAGTATTGTTATAGGCAGCTTTGCTGCTTTTGGCTAGGACAAGTAATCTTTTTTCATAAATGATTACAATACAGAAATTCCTAGTCAAAAACAATCAGCTTTATCAAGAAATGATTTCATTGAAATAAATAACTATCTATCGATCTGTCTATCTATCTATCTATGTCTATCTATGTATATATATATATATATATATATATATATATAATCAGCTCACTTTAACATTTGCAGCTTATAACTATTAACCACCAGGGGTCACTACTAACCAAAAGCAGTCACTCCACTTCTAAATCTAGCCCATAGAGTTGAGCAGCAGCCTAAGATTCACCACTGCTTCATTCCATTTTCCAAGAGATTGTAGAGGTAAATTGTTTTTGATAGTATGGTCTGTGCAGATTGAAATATTCAGAGCATATTCTGAGTTTCAGTTAACTCATCTGTAAGTATTTTGGCCATCAGTAAATTCAACGTTTATCTCAATCACAATAGGCAAGGATAATGACAAATATAGCTTACAATGTTAGAAACTATATCATTTTATTTAATTATGTGAATAAAAGGAATCGTCTCCCCGTCGGGAATTGACCCCCGGTCTCCCGCATGACAGACGGGGATACTGACCACTATACTAACGAGGACATATTGGCATCATTTTAACAGTGCTCACCTCCTTGAGGTTAGGGCATGCCCTCAATCAATTCACAGTATTGTAATAGGCAGCTTTGCTGCTTTTGGCTAGGACAAGTAATCTTTTTTCATAAATGATTACAATACAGAAATTCCTAGTCAAAAACAATCAGCTTTATCAAGAAATGATTTCATTGAAATAAATAACTATCTATCGATCTGTCTATCTATCTATCTATCTATCTATGTCTATCTATGTATATATATATATATATATATATATATATAATCAGCTCACTTTACCATTTGCAGCTTATAACTATTAACCACCAGGGGTCACTACTAACCAAAAGCAGTCACTCCACTTCTAAATCTAGCCCATAGAGTTGAGCAGCAGCCTAAGATTCACCACTGCTTCATTCCATTTTCCAAGAGATTGTAGAGGTAAATTGTTTTTGATGGTATGGTCTGTGCAGATTGAAATATTCAGAGCATATTCTGAGTTTCAGTTAACTCATCTGTAAGCATTTTGGCCATCAGTAAATTCAACGTTTATCTCAATCATAATAGGCAAGGATAATGACAAATATAGCTTACAATGTTAGAAAATATATCATTTTATTTAATTATGTGAATAAAAGGAATCGTCTCCCCGTCGGGGAATTGACCCCCGGTCTCTCGCATGACAGGCGGGGATACTGACCACTATACTAACGAGGACATATTGGCATCATTTTAACAGTGCTCACCTCCTTGAGGTTAGGGAATGCCCTCAATCAATTCACAGTATTGTTATAGGCAGCTTTGCTGCTTTTGGTTAGGACAAGTAATCTTTTTTCATAAATGATTACAATACAGAAATTCCTAGTCAAAAACAATCAGCTTTATCAAGAAATGATTTCATTGAAATAAATAACTATCTATCGATCTGTCTATCTATCTATCTATCTATGTCTATCTATGTATATATATATATATATATATATATATATATATATATATATATATATATATATATATAATCAGCTCACTTTACCATTTGCAGCTTATAACTATTAACCACCAGGGGTCACTACTAACCAAAAGCAGTCACTCCACTTCTAAATCTAGCCCATAGAGTTGAGCAGCAGCCTTGGATTCACCACTGCTTCATTCCATTTTCCAAGAGATTGTAGAGGTAAATTGTTTTTGATAGTATGGTCTGTGCAGATTGAAATATTCAGAGCATATTCTGAGTTTCAGTTAACTCATCTGTAAGTAGTTTGGCCATCAGTAAATTCAACGTTTATCTCAATCATAATAGGCAAGGATAATGACAAATATAGCTTACAATGTTAGAAAATATATCATTTTATTTAATTATGTGAATAAAAGGAATCGTCTTCCCGTCGGGGAATTGACCCCCGGTCTCTCGCATGACAGGCGGGGATACTGACCACTATACTAACGAGGACATATTGGCATCATTTTAACAGTGCTCACCTCCTTGAGGTTAGGGCATGCCCTCAATCAATTCACAGTATTGTAAAAGGCAGCTTTGCTGCTTTTGGCTAGGACAAGTAATCTTTTTTCATAAATGATTACAATACAGAAATTCCTAGTCAAAAACATTCAGCTTTATCAAGAAATGATTTCATTGAAATAAATAACTATCTATCGATCTGTCTATCTATCTATCTATGTCTATCTATGTATATATATATATATATATACATATATATATATATATATATATAATCAGCTCACTTTACCATTTGCAGCTTATAACTATTAACCACCAGGGGTCACTACTAACCAAAAGCAGTCACTCCACTTCTAAATCTAGCGCATAGAGTTGAGCAGCAGCCTAAGATTCACCACTGCTTCATTCCATTTTCCAAGAGATTGTAGAGGTAAATTGTTTTTGATAGTATGGTCTGTGCAGATTGAAATATTCAGAGCATATTCTGAGTTTCAGTTAACTCATCTGTAAGTATTTTGGCCATCAGTAAATTCAACGTTTATCTCAATCATAATAGGCAAGGATAATGACAAATATAGCTTACAATGTTAGAAACTATTTCATTTTATTTAATTATGTGAATAAAAGGAATCGTCTCCCCGTCGGGGAATTGACCCCCGGTCTCCCGCATGACAGGCGGGGATACTGACCACTATACTAACGAGGACATATTGGCATCATTTTAACAGTGCTCACCTCCTTGAGGTTAGGGCATGCCCTCAATCAATTCACAGTATTGTAATAGGCAGCTTTGCTGCTTTTGGCTAGGACAAGTCATCTTTTTTCATAAATGATTACAATACAGAAATTCCTAGTCAAAAACAATCAGCTTTATCAAGAAATGATTTCATTGAAATAAATAACTATCTATCGATCTGTCTATCTATCTATCTATGTCTATCTATGTATATATATATATATATATATATACATATATATATATATATATATAATCAGCTCACTTTACCATTTGCAGCTTATAACTATTAACCACCAGGGGTCACTACTAACCAAAAGCAGTCACTCCACTTCTAAATCTAGCCCATAGAGTTGAGCAGCAGCCTAAGATTCACCACTGCTTCATTCCATTTTCCAAGAGATTGTAGAGGTAAATTGTTTTTGATGGTATGGTCTGTGCAGATTGAAATATTCAGAGCATATTCTGAGTTTCAGTTAACTCATCTGTAAGCATTTTGGCCATCAGTAAATTCAACGTTTATCTCAATCATAATAGGCAAGGATAATGACAAATATAGTTTACAATGTTAGAAAATATATTATTTTATTTAATTGTGTGAATAAAGGGAATCGTCTCCCCGTCGGGAATTGAACCCCGGTCTCCGCGTGACAGGCGGGGATACTGAACACTATACTAACGAGGACATATTGGCATCATTTTAACAGTGCTCACCTCCTTGAGGTTAGGGCATGCCCTCAATCAATTCACAGTATTGTAATAGGCAGCTTTGCTGCTTTTGGCTAGGACAAGTAATCTTTTTTCATAAATGATTACAATACAGAAATTCCTAGTCAAAAACAATCAGCTTTATCAAGAAATGATTTCATTGAAATAAATAACTATCTATCGATCTGTCTATATGTAGGAAGGTGGAATCTGACTATATGGTTGCCCCCACTTTTTTTATGGTGTTTTGCTGGTTTATGACTTAGTTGGACTGGGATCCTGCTATTCAGGTCCCCAGTCTATCTGCTTTCTCTGTAAAAGGTTTCCATGTGCCTTAGGCACATCACTGATTGGAATCTGGAGTGCCCTTATAAGTCCCTAGTATATGGTATACTATGTACCAAGGGCATAGGTACCTCAGAGGCCTGCCAGGGGCTGCAGCATGTATTATGCCACCCCTGGAAGGCCATCCAAACTGACACCACAGGTCTGCTACTGCAGCCTGGGTAAGGTGGTGCATGCACCCCTTACTGTGATATAGGTTACCTATATCACTAAATACATACACACATATAAACCTATAAGTCACTCCTAAGGCAGGCCTTATCAATCCTAAAGGCAGAGTGCATGGTTCCTATGTGAGAGGGTGTCCCTGCATGAGCAGGGCCCCTCTGCAGCGTTCGGAGACCATCTCTGGTGCTGTTTGTAGTGCAGCCTGACCATATACTCTTAAGCGCATTATATCCTCGCGGTAAAATGCTAACTTTGGAATGGCTGCACCTAAACATGTCGTGTTTGGTGTCAAACATCTTGGAATACTACCCCCCGCCAATCCTGGCGGCGGGGGTAGCATTCCACCCTTCTAGAGGGAAAGACATGTTAACTCTGGCTTACCCGGTAACTTCTTTCTGAAGCCCTGGCATCACAAAATGGATGCTGCTGCCACAGACACAAGTCTGGCCTCCTGCTGCTGGACGAAACTCCGGCAGGGGAGGCCTGGACAATAGGTTTCCTGTTGCAGGGAGGTGTGACCACCTCCCCAGACAGGATAATGTGTATTGGGGCTGGGTGGGTGCACTCTTAGAGTGCTTTGAAGTCCTGCACTGGGGGAGCAAAAGGCTCCTCTGTGCATATGCCAGTTCAAACCAGCTCAGGGGCTACCTGCCCCTGCTCTGGCGCGAAACTGGACAAAGGGAAGTGGGTGTAGCCATCCCTCCCTTGACCCTCCCATAGGTGGGGTCATAGAGTTAGTCCCTCCCTGTTTTACTGGTTAAAATGGGGAACCCTTGCCACAGCAAGATTAGATATCCCTGGACTAAACTTTGAAACTGAATCCTGGACCTTCGACGCTCTACATCACGATTAGAGGACTGAAGAATCTCCCTTGGAGTCAAGGAGTGACTCCCCTGCTTGGCAGGCACCAAAAACGACAACGACGGTCGCAAACTACGCCGCTCCCGCCGGAGTCCGAAGTCCCTGCAGCCCAAGAAGTAGATTTCCTGACTTTTCCAAGGCCATCGTGAGTCCCCAGCGAAGCTGAGGCAAGTGGACCCCACGAGTGACGAGGAACCGCGACCCCTGGGTACCGTGCACTATTGTCAAGTGCAACCCCTTCTCAACGTTCTACGAACTTGTGCTTTAGATCACGTGTGGTCCCGGCCTCCAGCAGGAATCCCTCCGAAGATCAGAGGCCTACACCATCCCGAGTGACCGTGGGCCCCTGTTGAGTGATTCCGCCCGAGGTGTCTTCGCGATCCCTTGCCAGCCGGCTCGGGGGTCCCCTGAAAACTTTCTAAAGAAACCAAAGGGCTCTCCTGGTTGCTCCAGGCCTGCCCTGACTTACCCTCGCTGGGTGAGTTCCCCAGACCTTGCTGGTCTGCGCCATCGACTTTTCTTCACTTCCACGAGATTTGCTGTTGCCAAGGCTTGTTGGGTCCAATCCGGTCGCCGACACCTCAGCAAGCAGTAGACGTCGTGGTATAGTCCGAATCCTGCTCCTGGACGCCGACAACGCCTCCTGGACCTCGTGACTGCAGAGTCAAGACGACTGACGACGCACCTGAAGCACCCGACATCGGTGGGCATCTGCTCATTGCCTTCCTGGTCACTGGCTAGTGACCCAGACTCTGTCCCCTCTGCTTTCAGGTACTTCAGATCCTCGATCCAATCTTGGATCCACCCGGACACTTTCCTCCTGGTCGCCAGCAGCACTTTGCAGCAGATCTTCATAGGAATCGACAGCGAAACCCGACCCCGAACGGCACCTATGCACCCGGCTTCCCTGGGTGAGGTAACACGAGTACTCCGGTGCTCCCGTGGGTAGAGACTCTTCAAAGTCCTAGATCTCAAAGGGTTTGTTCCTAGTCCTCCTCTAAGTGTCCCTTTCCTTTAATTTCCTGACCGCGACTTTCTCCATAGAAGTAAACGGCGTATCGCGGTTGTGTATTTACACTGCACGCGTCCCCGTGGGTCCCCTGTGTCACTACCTTGGGTGGTTCCTTGTGGTCCAAGCACTTCTACAGGCTCTAGGCCTAGTGTCTAGTTCAGTCGTGGTTCTTATACCACTTTATTGGTATATGGTTTGGTACGCCCCTAGGGCCCAAACGTGTATTTGTGCTATTACTGTGTTTAAATAACTTATTACTTATGTACTTCGAACTCTAGCCTCATAAAGAGACTAGAGGGGTGTGTTTAGCAATAAATACATATATTTTGAATATATACCTGGTGTGGTGCTCTTTCATTTGGTCACTCAAGAGATTATAAACTGGTAAAACAAGCTGCTTTACATTCCTTCAAGACTTAGCCTGAAGGCTGCTCTCCATAGCTACCACTAGGATAGCTTTCAATAAAGGTTGTCTTTAACCTATCTCCAATAAGGGGTTGTTTGGACTGGTGCAAGGTGCCCACTATAATTAGTGGACAGCATATGCCAGGCCAACTTCTCACACTATCTATCTATCTATGTCTATCTATGTATATATGTATATATATAATCAGCTCACTTTACCATTTGCAGCTTATAACTATTAACCACCAGGGGTCACTACTAACCAAAAGCAGTCACTCCACTTCTAAATCTAGCCCATAGAGTTGAGCAGCAGCCTAAGATTCACCACTGCTTCATTCCATTTTCCAAGAGATTGTAGAGGTAAATTGTTTTTGATGGTATGGTCTGTGCAGATTGAAATATTCAGAGCATATTCTGAGTTTTAGTTAACTCATCTGTAAGCATTTTGGCCATGAGTAAATTCAACGTTTATCTCAATCATAATAGGCAAGGATAATGACAAATATAGTTTACAATGTTAGAAAATATATCATTTTATTTAATTGTGTGAATAAAGGGAATCGTCTCCCCGTCGGGGAATTGAACCCCGGTCTCCCGCGTGACAGGCGGGGATACTGACCACTTTACTAACGAGGACATATTGGCATCATTTTAACAGTGCTCACCTCCTTGAGGTTAGGGCATGCCCTCAATCAATTCACAGTATTGTAATAGGCAGCTTTGCTGCTTTTGGCTAGGACAAGTCAGCTTTTTTCATAAATGATTACAATACAGAAATTCCTAGTCAAAAACAATCAGCTTTATCAAGAAATGATTTCATTGAAATAAATAACTATCTATCGATCTGTCTATCTATCTATCTATGTCTATCTATGTATATATATATATATATATATATATATATAATCAGCTCACTTTACCATTTGCAGCTTATAACTATTAACCACCATGGGTCACTACTAACCAAAAGCAGTCACTCCACTTCTAAATCTAGCCCATAGAGTTGAGCAGCAGCCTAAGATTCACCATTGCTTCATTCCATTTTCCAAGAGATTGTAGAGGTAAATTGTTTTTGATGGTATGGTCTGTGCAGATTGAAATATTCAGAGCATATTCTGAGTTTCAGTTAACTCATCTGTAAGCATTTTGGCCATCAGTAAATTCAACGTTTCTCTCAATCATAATAGGCAAGGATAATGACAAATATAGTTTACAATGTTAGAAAATATATCATTTTATTTAATTGTGTGAATAAAGGGAATCGTCTCCCGCGTGACAGGCGGGGATACTGACCACTATACTAACGAGGACATATTGGCATCATTTTAACAGTGCTCACCTCCTTGAGGTTAGGGCATGCCCTCAATCAATTCACAGTATTGTTATAGGCAGCTTTGCTGCTTTTGGTTAGGACAAGTAATCTTTTTTCATAAATGATTACAATACAGAAATTCCTAGTCAAAAACAATCAGCTTTATCAAGAAATGATTTCATTGAAATAAATAACTATCTATCGATCTCTCTATCTATCTATCTATGTCTATCTATGTATATATATATATATATATATATATATATATATATATATATATATAATCAGCTCACTTTACCATTTGCAGCTTATAACTATTAACCACCAGGGGTCACTACTAACCAAAAGCAGTCACTCCACTTCTAAATCTAGCCCATAGAGTTGAGCAGCAGCCTTGGATTCACCACTGCTTCATTCCATTTTCCAAGAGACTGTAGAGGTAAATTGTTTTTGATAGTATGGTCTGTGCAGATTGAAATATTCAGAGCATATTCTGAGTTTCAGTTAACTCATCTGTAAGTATTTTGGCCATCAGTAAATTCAACGTTTATCTCAATCATAATAGGCAAGGATAATGACAAATATAGCTTACAATGTTAGAAAATATATCATTTTATTTAATTATGTGAATAAAAGGAATCGTCTCCCCGTCGGGGAATTGACCCCCGGTCTCTCGCATGACAGGCGGGGATACTGACCACTATACTAACGAGGACATAGTGGCATCATTTTAACAGTGCTCACCTCCTTGAGGTTAGGGCATGCCCTCAATCAATTCACAGTATTGTAATAGGCAGCTTTGCTGCTTTTGGCTAGGACAAGTAATCTTTTTTCATAAATGATTACAATACAGAAATTCCTAGTCAAAAACAATCAGCTTTATCAAGAAATGATTTCATTGAAATAAATAACTATCTATCGATCTGTCTATCTATCTATCTATGTCTATCTATGTATATATATATATATATATATATATAATCAGCTCACTTTACCATTTGCAGCTTATAACTATTAACCACCAGGGGTCACTACTAACCAAAAGCAGTCACTCCACTTCTAAATCTAGCCCATAGAGTTGAGCAGCAGCCTAAGATTCACCACTGCTTCATTCCATTTTCCAAGAGATTGTAGAGGTAAATTGTTTTTGATGGTATGGTCTGTGCAGATTGAAATATTCAGAGCATATTCTGAGTTTCAGTTAACTCATCTGTAAGCATTTTGGCCATCAGTAAATTCAACGTTTATCTCAATCATAATAGGCAAGGATAAAGACAAATATAGTTTACAATGTTAGAAAATATATTATTTTATTTAATTGTGTGAATAAAGGGAATCGTCTCCCCGTCGGGGAATTGTACCCCGGTCTCCCGCGTGACAGGCGGGGATACTGACCACTATACTAACGATGACATATTGGTATCATTTTAATAGTGCTCACCTCCTTGAGGTTAGGGAATGCCCTCAATCAATTCACAGTATTGTTATAGGCAGCTTTGCTGCTTTTGGCTAGGACAAGTAATCATTTTTCATAAATGATTACAATACAGAAATTCCTAGTCAAAAACAATCAGCTTTATCAAGAAATGATTTCATTGAAATAAATAACTATCTATCGATCTGTCTATCTATCTATCTATGTCTATCTATGTATATATATATATATATATATATATATATATATATATATATATATATATATATATATATATATATATATATATATATATAATCAGCTCACTTTACCATTTGCAGCTTATAACTATTAACCACCAGGGGTCACTACTAACCAAAAGCAGTCACTCCACTTCTAAATCTAGCCCATAGAGTTGAGCAGCAGCCTAAGATTCACCACTGCTTCATTCCATTTTCCAAGAGATTGTAGAGGTAAATTGTTTTTGATGGTATGGTCTGTGCAGATTGAAATATTCAGAGCATATTCTGAGTTTCAGTTAACTCATCTGTAAGTATTTTGGCCATCAGTAAATTCAACGTTTATCTCAATCATAATAGGCAAGGATAATGACAAATATAGCTTACAATGTTAGAAAATATATCATTTTATTTAATTATGTGAATAAAAGGAATCGTCTCCCCGTCGGGGAATTGACCCCCGGTCTCCCGCATGACAGGCGGGGATACTGACCACTATACTAACGAGGACATATTGGCATCATTTTAACAGTGCTCACCTCCTTGAGGTTAGGGCATGCCCTCAATCAATTCACAGTATTGTAATAGGCAGCTTTGCTGCTTTTGGCTAGGACAAGTCATCTTTTTTCATAAATGATTACAATACAGAAATTCCTAGTCAAAAACAATCAGCTTTATCAAGAAATGATTTCATTGAAATAAATAACTATCTATCGATCTGTCTATCTATCTATCTATCTATCTATCTATGTCTATCTATGTATATATATATATATATATATATATATATAATCAGCTCACTTTACCATTTGCAGCTTATAACTATTAACCACCAGGGGTCACTACTAACCAAAAGCAGTCACTCCACTTCTAAATCTAGCCCATAGAGTTGAGCAGCAGCCTAAGATTCACCACTGCTTCATTCCATTTTCCAAGAGATTGTAGAGGTAAATTGTTTTTGATGGTATGGTCTGTGCAGATTGAAATATTCAGAGCATATTCTGAGTTTCAGTTAACTCATCTGTAAGCATTTTGGCCATCAGTAAATTCAACGTTTATCTCAATCATAATAGGCAAGGATAATGACAAATATAGTTTACAATGTTAGAAAATATATTATTTTATTTAATTGTGTGAATAAAGGGAATCGTCTCCCCGTCGGGGAATTGAACCCCGGTCTCCCGCGTGACAGGCGGGGATACTGAACACTATACTAACGAGGACATATTGGCATCATTTTAACAGTGCTCACCTCCTTGAGGTTAGGGCATGCCCTCAATCAATTCACAGTATTGTAATAGGCAGCTTTGCTGCTTTTGGCTAGGACAAGTAATCTTTTTTCATAAATGATTACAATACAGAAATTCCTAGTCAAAAACAATCAGCTTTATCAAGAAATGATTTCATTGAAATAAATAACTATCTATCGATCTGTCTATCTATCTATGTCTATCTATGTATATATATATATATAATCAGCTCACTTTACCATTTGCAGCTTATAACTATTAACCACCAGGGGTCACTACTAACCAAAAGCAGTCACTCCACTTCTAAATCTAGCCCATAGAGTTGAGCAGCAGCCTAAGATTCACCACTGCTTCATTCCATTTTCCAAGAGATTGTAGAGGTAAATTGTTTTTGATGGTATGGTCTGTGCAGATTGAAATATTCAGAGCATATTCTGAGTTTCAGTTAACTCATCTGTAAGCTTTTTGGCCATCAGTAAATTCAACGTTTATCTCAATCATAATAGGCAAGGATAATGACAAATATAGTTTACAATGTTAGAAAATATATTATTTTATTTAATTGTGTGAATAAAGGGAATCGTCTCCCCGTCTGGGAATTGAACCCCGGTCTCCCGCGTGACAGGCGGGGATACTGACCACTATACTAACGAGGACATATTGGCATCATTTTAACAGTGCTCACCTCCTTGAGGTTAGGGCATGCCCTCAATCAATTCACAGTATTGTTATAGGCAGCTTTGCTGCTTTTGGCTAGGACAAGTAATCTTTTTTCATAAATGATTACAATACAGAAATTCCTAGTCAAAAACAATCAACTTTATCAAGAAATGATTTCATTGAAATAAATAACTATCTATCGATCTGTCTATCTATCTATCTATGTCTATCTATGTATATATATATATATATATATATATATATATATATATTAAGCCTGGGCGTAGTTCGCGAAGTAGCGCTACGCAAAGCTACGCAAAGTGCAGTTCGCACTACGCGAGCTACGCGTAGCACTACGCGAACTGCGTAGTGCACTGTTCGCAATGATTGCACAGTGCCGGATGCTTGTCCGCACTGTGCAATCATTGAAAACGGCATCTTGCACAGTGCGAGCTGTCTTTTACTGCCGCTCGAGTAGATTTTTACTCGAGCGGCAGCTTCTCAACGCGGACTGGTAGTTTCTCATCGCGAGCGGTCGCGAGCATACGCGACCACTCGCAATGAGAAACCTGACCTCCCCGCGTTGAGAATCTCGCCGGGAGGTTTATTTTCCACGCTCGCGATCGGCAACTTGATGTTGCTGATCGCGAACGAGAAAAAGTCTCGCCGGGATGTCATTTTGCTTGCTCGCGGTCGCCAACTTGACGTTGAGGACCGCGAGCAAGCAAAAAATGACCGCTGCACTACGCTACGCTACGCTACGCGTGTTTGCACTGTGCTACGTGCAATTCGCGTTGTGCGAAGTAGCGCAAACTTCGCAAACTACGCGAGCGTAGCGTAGTGCTTTGCCCAGGGTTAGCCCTCACTGGACTCGGCGCAATGCTCTCTCAGTGCCACCAGGAGTTCATGAGGCCCACACTGGACTCGGCGCAATGCCCTCTCAGTGCCACCAGGAGTTAATGAGGCCCTCACTGGACTCGGCGCAATGCTCTCTCAGTGCCACCAGGAGTTCACGAGGCCCACACTGGACTCGGCGCAATGCTCTCTCAGTGCCACCAGGAGTTAATGAGGCCCACACTGGACTCGGCGCAATGCTCTCTCAGTGCCACCTTGAGTTAATGAGGCCCACACTGGACTCGGCGCAATGCCCTCTCAGTGCCACCAGGAGTTAATGAGGCCCACACTGGACTCGGCGCAATGCCCTCTCAGTGCCACCAGGAGTTAATGAGGCCCACACTGGACTCGGCGCAATGCCCTCTCAGTGCCACCAGGAGTTCAAGAGGCCCACACTGGACTCGGCGCAATGCTCTCTCAGTGCCACCAGGAGTTCATGAGGCCCTCACTGGACTGGGCGCAATGCTCTATCAGTGCCACCAGGAGTTCATGAGGCCCTCACTGGACTCGGCGCAATGCTCTCTCAGTGCCACCAGGAGTTCATGAGGCCCTCACTGGACTGGGCGCAATGCTCTCTCAGTGCCACCAGGAGTTCATGAGGCCCACACTGGACTCGGCGCAATGCCCTCTCAGTGCCACCAGGAGTTCATGAGGCCCTCACTGGACTCGGCGCAATGCCCTCTCAGTGCCACCAGGAGTTCATGAGGCCCTCACTGGACTCGGCGCAATGCCCTCTCAGTGCCACCAGGAGTTCATGAGGCCCTCACTGGACTCGGCGCAATGCCCTCTCAGTGCCACCAGGAGTTCATGAGGCCCACACTGGACTCGGCGCAATGCCCTCTCAGTGCCACCAGGAGTTCATGAGGCCCTCACTGGACTCGGCGCAATGCCCTCTCAGTGCCACCAGGAGTTAATGAGGCCCACACTGGACTCGGCGCAATGCCCTCTCAGTGCCACCAGGAGTTCATGAGGCACACACTGGACTCGGCGCAATGCCCTCTCAGTGCCACCAAGAGTTAATGAGGCCCTCACTGGACTCGGCGCAATGCCCTCTCAGTGCCAAGAGGAGTTAAGGAAGCCCACACTGGACTCGACGCAATGCCCTCTCAGTGCCACCAGGAGTTAATGAGGCCCACACTGGACTCGGCGCAATACTCTCTCAGTGCCACCAGGAGTTAATGAGGCCCACACTGGACTCGGCGCAATGCCCTCCCAGTGCCACCAGGGGTTAATGAGGCCCACACTGGACTCGGCGCAATGCTCTCCCAGTGCCACGAGGAGTTAATGAGGCCCACACTGGACTCGGCGCAATGCTCTCCCAGTGCCACGAGGAGTTAATGAGGCCCACACTGGAGTCGGCGCAATGCCCTCTCAGTGCCACCAGGAGTTAATGAGGCCCTCACTGGACTCGGTGCAATGCCCTCTCAGTGCCACCAGGAGTTAATGAGGCCCACACTGGACTCGGTGCAATGCTCTCTCAGTGCCACCAGGAGTTAATGAGGCCCACACTGGACTCGGCGCAATGCCCTCTCAGTGCCACCAGGAGTTAAGGAGGCCCACACTGGACTCGGCGCAATGCCCTCTCAGTGCCACCAGGAGTTAAGGAGGCCCACACTGGACTCGGCGCAATGCCCTCTCAGTGCCACCAGGAGTTAATGAGGCCCACACTGGACTCGGCGCAATGCCCTCTCAGTGCCACCAGGAGTTAATGAGGCCCACACTGGACTCGGCGCAATGCTCTCTCAGTGCCACCAGGAGTTAATGAGGCCCACACTGGACTCGGCGCAATGCCCTCTCAGTGCCAGCAGGAGTTAATGAGGCCCACACTGGACTCGGCGCAATGCTCTCTCAGTGCCACCAGGAGTTCATGAGGCCCTCACTGGACTCGGCGCAATGCTCTCTCAGTGCCACCAGGAGTTAATGAGGCCCTCACTGGACTCGGCGCAATGCCCTCTCAGTGCCACCAGGAGTTAATGAGGCCCACACTGGATTTGGCGCAATGCTCTCTCAGTGCCACCTTGAGTTAATGAGGCCCACACTGGACTCGGCGCAATGCCCTCTCAGTGCCACCAGGAGTTAATGAGACCCACACTGGACTCGGCGCAATGCCCTCTCAGTGCCACCAGGAGTTAATGAGGCCCACACTGGACTCGGCGCAATGCCCTCTCAGTGCCACCAGGAGTTCATGAGGCCCACACTGGACTCGGTGCAATGCCCTCTCAGTGCCACCAAGAGTTAATGAGGCCCTCACTGGACTCAGCGCAATGCCCTCTCAGTGCCACCAGGAGTTAATGAGGCCCACACTGGACTCGGCGCAATGCCCTCTCAGTGCCACCAGGAGTTAATGAGGCCCACACTGGACTCAGCGCAATGCCCTCTCAGTGCCACCAGGAGTTAATGAGGCCCACACTGGACTCGGCGCAATGCCCTCTCAGTGCCACCAGGAGTTAATGAGGCCAACACTGGACTCAGCGCAATGCCCTCTCAGTGCCACCAGGAGTTAATGAGGCCAACACTGGACTCGGCGCAATGCTCTCTCAGTGCCAGCAGGAGTTAATGAGGCCCACACTGGACTCGGCGCAATGCTCTCTCAGTGCCACCAGGAGTTCATGAGGCCCTCACTGGACTCGGCGCAATGCTCTCTCAGTGCCACCAGGAGTTCATGAGGCCCACACTGGACTCGGCGCAATGCCCTCTCAGTGCCACCAGGAGTTAATGAGGCCCTCACTGGACTCGGCGCAATGCTCTCTCAGTACCACCAGGAGTTCATGAGGCCCACACTGGACTCGGCGCAATGCTCTCTCAGTGCCACCAGGAGTTAATGAGGCCCACACTGGACTCGGCGCAATGCTCTCTCAGTGCCACCTTGAGTTAATGAGGCCCACACTGGACTCGGCGCAATGCCCTCTCAGTGCCACCAGGAGTTAATGAGGCCCACACTGGACTCGGCGCAATGCCCTCTCAGTGCCACCAGGAGTTAATGAGGCCCACACTGGACTCGGCGCAATACCCTCTCAGTGCCACCAGGAGTTAATGAGGCCCACACTGGACTCGGCGCAATGCCCTCCCAGTGCCACCAGGAGTTAATGAGGCCCACACTGGACTCGGCGCAATGCTCTCCCAGTGCCACCAGGAGTTAAGGAGGCCCACACTGGACTCGGCGCAATGCTCTCCCAGTGCCACGAGGAGTTAATGAGGCCCACACTGGACTCGGCGCAATGCCCTCTCAGTGCCACCAGGAGTTAATGAGGCCCACACTGGACTCGGCGCAATGCCCTCTCAGTGCCACCAGGAGTTAATGAGGCCCACACTGGACTCGGCGCAATGCCCTCTCAGTGCCACCAGGAGTTAAGGAGGCCCACACTGGACTC
The DNA here is from genome assembly GCA_963921515.1 of Calotriton arnoldi. Lineage (NCBI taxonomy): Eukaryota > Metazoa > Chordata > Amphibia > Caudata > Salamandridae > Calotriton > Calotriton arnoldi. The sequence continues at coordinate 200,770 of CAWUFW010018608.1, forward strand.
GGAGCAATGCCCTCTCAGTGCCACCAGGAGCTAAGGAGGCCCACACTGGACTCGGCGCAATGCCCTCTCAGTGCCACCAGGAGCTAAGGAGGCCCACACTGGACTCGGCGCAATGCCCTCTCAGTGCCACCAGGAGTTAAGGAGGCCCACACTGGACTCGGCGCAATGCCCTCTCAGTGCCACCAGGAGTTAATGAGGCCCACACTGGACTCGGCGCAATGCCCTCTCAGTGCCACCAGGAGTTAATGAGGCCCACACTGGACTGGGCGCAATGCTCTCTCAGTGCCACCAGGAGTTAAGGAGGCCCACACTGGACTCGGCGCAATGCCCTCTCAGTGCCACCAGGAGTTAAGGAGGCCCACACTGGACTCGGCGCAATGCCCTCTCAGTGCCACCAGGAGTTAAGGAGGCCCACACTGGACTCTGCGCAATGCCCTCTCAGTGCCACCAGGAATTAATGAGGCCCTCACTGGACTCGGTGCAATGCCCTCTCAGTGCCACCAGGAGTTAATGAGGCCCACACTGGACTCGGCGCAATACCCTCTCAGTGCCACCAGGAGTTAATGAGGCCCACACTGGACTCGGCGCAATGCCCTCTCAGTGCCACCAGGAGTTAATGAGGCCCACACTGGACTCGGCGCAATGCCCTCTCAGTGCCACGAGGAGTTAATGAGGCCCACACTGGACTCGGCGCAATGCTCTCTCAGTGCCACCAAGAGTTAATGAGGCCCACACTGGACTCGGCGCAATGCCCTCTCAGTGCCACCAAGAGTTAATGAGGCCCTCACTGGACTCGGCGCAATGCCCTCTCAGTGCCACCAGGAGTTAATGAGGCCCACACTGGACTCGGCGCAATGCCCTCTCAGTGCCACCAGGAGTTAATGAGGCCCACACTGGACTCGGCGCAATGCCCTCTCAGTGCCACCAGGAGTTAAAGAGGCCCACACTGGACTCGGCGCAATGCCCTCTCAGTGCCACCAGGAGTTAATGAGGCCAACACTGGACTCGGCGCAATGCCCTCTCAGTGCCACCAGGAGTTAATGAGGCCAACACTGGACTCGGCGCAATGCTCTCTCAGTGCCAGCAGGAGTTAATGAGGCCCACACTGGACTCGGCGCAATGCTCTCTCAGTGCCACCAGGAGTTCATGAGGCCCTCACTAAGCCTGGGCGTAGTTCGCGAAGTAGCGCTACGCGAAGCTACGCAAAGTGCAGTTCGCACTACGCGAGCTACGCGTAGCACTACGCGAACTGCGTAGTGCACTGTTCGCAATGATTGCACAGTGCCGGATGCTTGTCCGCACTGTGCAATCATTGAAAACGGCATCTTGCACAGTGCGAGCTGTCTTTTACTGCCGCTCGAGTAGATTTTTACTCGAGCGGCAGCTTTCTCAACGCGGACTGGTAGTTTCTCATCGCGAGCGGTCGCGAGCATACGCGACCACTCGCAATGAGAAACCTGACCTCCCCGCGTTGAGAATCTCGCCGGGAGGTTTATTTTCCACGCTCGCGATCGGCAACTTGATGTTGCTGATCGCGAACGAAGAAAAGTCTCGCCGGGATGTCATTTTGCTTGCTCGCGGTCGCCAACTTGACGTTGAGGACCGCGAGCAAGCAAAAATGACCGCTGCACTACGCTACGCTACGCTACGCGTGTTTGCACTGTGCTACGTGCAATTCGCGTTGTGCGAAGTAGCGCAAACTCGCAAACTACGCGAGCGTAGCGTAGTGCTTTGCCCAGGGTTAGCCCTCACTGGACTCGGCGCAATGCTCTCTCAGTGCCACCAGGAGTTCATGAGGCCCACACTGGACTCGGCGCAATGCCCTCTCAGTGCCACCAGGAGTTAATGAGGCCCTCACTGGACTCGGCGCAATGCTCTCTCAGTGCCACCAGGAGTTCACGAGGCCCACACTGGACTCGGCGCAATGCTCTCTCAGTGCCACCAGGAGTTAATGAGGCCCACACTGGACTCGGCGCAATGCTCTCTCAGTGCCACCTTGAGTTAATGAGGCCCACACTGGACTCGGCGCAATGCCCTCTCAGTGCCACCAGGAGTTAATGAGGCCCACACTGGACTCGGCGCAATGCCCTCTCAGTGCCACCAGGAGTTAATGAGGCCCACACTGGACTCGGCGCAATGCCCTCTCAGTGCCACCAGGAGTTCAAGAGGCCCACACTGGACTCGGCGCAATGCTCTCTCAGTGCCACCAGGAGTTCATGAGGCCCTCACTGGACTGGGCGCAATGCTCTATCAGTGCCACCAGGAGTTCATGAGGCCCTCACTGGACTCGGCGCAATGCTCTCTCAGTGCCACCAGGAGTTCATGAGGCCCTCACTGGACTGGGCGCAATGCTCTCTCAGTGCCACCAGGAGTTCATGAGGCCCACACTGGACTCGGCGCAATGCCCTCTCAGTGCCACCAGGAGTTCATGAGGCCCTCACTGGACTCGGCGCAATGCCCTCTCAGTGCCACCAGGAGTTCATGAGGCCCTCACTGGACTCGGCGCAATGCCCTCTCAGTGCCACCAGGAGTTCATGAGGCCCTCACTGGACTCGGCGCAATGCCCTCTCAGTGCCACCAGGAGTTCATGAGGCCCACACTGGACTCGGCGCAATGCCCTCTCAGTGCCACCAGGAGTTCATGAGGCCCTCACTGGACTCGGCGCAATGCCCTCTCAGTGCCACCAGGAGTTAATGAGGCCCACACTGGACTCGGCGCAATGCCCTCTCAGTGCCACCAGGAGTTCATGAGGCACACACTGGACTCGGCGCAATGCCCTCTCAGTGCCACCAAGAGTTAATGAGGCCCTCACTGGACTCGGCGCAATGCCCTCTCAGTGCCAAGAGGAGTTAAGGAGGCCCACACTGGACTCGACGCAATGCCCTCTCAGTGCCACCAGGAGTTAATGAGGCCCACACTGGACTCGGCGCAATACTCTCTCAGTGCCACCAGGAGTTAATGAGGCCCACACTGGACTCGGCGCAATGCCCTCCCAGTGCCACCAGGAGTTAATGAGGCCCACACTGGACTCGGCGCAATGCTCTCCCAGTGCCACGAGGAGTTAATGAGGCCCACACTGGACTCGGCGCAATGCTCTCCCAGTGCCACGAGGAGTTAATGAGGCCCACACTGGAGTCGGCGCAATGCCCTCTCAGTGCCACCAGGAGTTAATGAGGCCCTCACTGGACTCGGTGCAATGCCCTCTCAGTGCCACCAGGAGTTAATGAGGCCCACACTGGACTCGGTGCAATGCTCTCTCAGTGCCACCAGGAGTTAATGAGGCCCACACTGGACTCGGCGCAATGCCCTCTCAGTGCCACCAGGAGTTAAGGAGGCCCACACTGGACTCGGCGCAATGCCCTCTCAGTGCCACCAGGAGTTAAGGAGGCCCACACTGGACTCGGCGCAATGCCCTCTCAGTGCCACCAGGAGTTAATGAGGCCCACACTGGACTCGGCGCAATGCCCTCTCAGTGCCACCAGGAGTTAATGAGGCCCACACTGGACTCGGCGCAATGCTCTCTCAGTGCCACCAGGAGTTAATGAGGCCCACACTGGACTCGGCGCAATGCCCTCTCAGTGCCAGCAGGAGTTAATGAGGCCCACACTGGACTCGGCGCAATGCTCTCTCAGTGCCACCAGGAGTTCATGAGGCCCTCACTGGACTCGGCGCAATGCTCTCTCAGTGCCACCAGGAGTTAATGAGGCCCACACTGGATTTGGCGCAATGCTCTCTCAGTGCCACCTTGAGTTAATGAGGCCCACACTGGACTCGGCGCAATGCCCTCTCAGTGCCACCAGGAGTTAATGAGGCCCACACTGGACTCGGCGCAATGCTCTCCCAGTGCCACGAGGAGTTAATGAGGCCCACACTGGACTCGGCGCAATGCCCTCTCAGTGCCACCAGGAGTTAATGAGGCCCACACTGGACTCGGCGCAATGCCCTCTCAGTGCCACCAGGAGTTAATGAGGCCCACACTGGACTCGGCGCAATGCCCTCTCAGTGCCACCAGGAGTTAAGGAGGCCCACACTGGACTCGGAGCAATGCCCTCTCAGTGCCACCAGGAGCTAAGGAGGCCCACACTGGACTCGGCGCAATGCCCTCTCAGTGCCACCAGGAGCTAAGGAGGCCCACACTGGACTCGGCGCAATGCCCTCTCAGTGCCACCAGGAGTTAAGGAGGCCCACACTGGACTCGGCGCAATGCCCTCTCAGTGCCACCAGGAGTTAATGAGGCCCACACTGGACTCAGCGCAATGCCCTCTCAGTGCCACCAGGAGTTAATGAGGCCCACACTGGACTCGGCGCAATGCTCTCTCAGTGCCACCAGGAGTTAAGGAGGCCCACACTGGACTCGGCGCAATGCCCTCTCAGTGCCACCAGGAGTTAAGGAGGCCCACACTGGACTCGGCGCAATGCCCTCTCAGTGCCACCAGGAGTTAAGGAGGCCCACACTGGACTCGGCGCAATGCCCTCTCAGTGCCACCAGGAATTAATGAGGCCCTCACTGGACTCGGTGCAATGCCCTCTCAGTGCCACCAGGAGTTAATGAGGCCCACACTGGACTCGGCGCAATACCCTCTCAGTGCCACCAGGAGTTAATGAGGCCCACACTGGACTCGGCGCAATGCCCTCTCAGTGCCACGAGGAGTTAATGAGGCCCACACTGGACTCGGCGCAATGCTCTCTCAGTGCCACCAAGAGTTAATGAGGCCCACACTGGACTCGGCGCAATGCCCTCTCAGTGCCACCAAGAGTTAATGAGGCCCTCACTGGACTCGGCGCAATGCCCTCTCAGTGCCACCAGGAGTTAATGAGGCCCACACTGGACTCGGCGCAATGCCCTCTCAGTGCCACCAGGAGTTAATGAGGCCCACACTGGACTCAGCGCAATGCCCTCTCAGTGCCACCAGGAGTTAATGAGGCCCACACTGGACTCGGCGCAATGCCCTCTCAGTGCCACCAGGAGTTAATGAGGCCAACACTGGACTCGGCGCAATGCCCTCTCAGTGCCACCAGGAGTTAATGAGGCCAACACTGGACTCGGCGCAATGCTCTCTCAGTGCCAGCAGGAGTTAATGAGGCCCACACTGGACTCGGCGCAATGCTCTCTCAGTGCCACCAGGAGTTCATGAGGCCCTCACTAAGCCTGGGCGTAGTTCGCGAAGTAGCGCTACGCGAAGCTACGCAAAGTGCAGTTCGCACTACGCGAGCTACGCGTAGCACTACGCGAACTGCGTAGTGCACTGTTCGCAATGATTGCACAGTGCCGGATGCTTGTCCGCACTGTGCAATCATTGAAAACGGCATCTTGCACAGTGCGAGCTGTCTTTTACTGCCGCTCGAGTAGATTTTTACTCGAGCGGCAGCTTTCTCAACGCGGACTGGTAGTTTCTCATCGCGAGCGGTCGCGAGCATACGCGACCACTCGCAATGAGAAACCTGACCTCCCCGCGTTGAGAATCTCGCCGGGAGGTTTATTTTCCACGCTCGCGATCGGCAACTTGATGTTGCTGATCGCGAACGAGAAAAAGTCTCGCCGGGATGTCATTTTGCTTGCTCGCTGTCGCCAACTTGACGTTGAGGACCACGAGCAAGCAAAAAATGACCGCTGCACTACGCTACGCTACGCTACGCGTGTTTGCACTGTGCTACGTGCAATTCGCGTTGTGCGAAGTAGCGCAAACTTCGCAAACTACGCGAGCGTAGCGTAGTGCTTTGCCCAGGGTTAATATATATATATATATATATATATATATATAATCAGCTCACTTTACCATTGGCAGCTTATAACTATTAACCACCATGGGTCACTACTAACGAAAAGCAGTCACTCCACTTCTAAATCTAGCCCATAGAGTTGAGCAGCAGCCTAAGATTCACCACTGCTTCATTCCATTTTCCAAGAGATTGTAGAGGTAAATTGTTTTTGATGGTATGGTCTGTGCAGATTGAAATATTCAGAGCATATTCTGAATTCAGTTAACTCATCTGTAAGCATTTTGGCCATCAGTAAATTCAACGTTTATCTCAATCATAATAGGCAAGGATACTGACAAATATAGTTTACAATGTTAGAAAATATATTATTTTATTTAATTGTGTGAATAAAGGGAATCGTCTCCCCGTCGGGGAATTGAACCCCGGTCTCCCGCATGACAGGTGGGGATACTGACCACTATACTAACGAGGACATATTGGCATCATTTTAACAGTGCTCACCTCCTTGAGGTTAGGGCATGCCCTCAATCAATTCACAGTATTGTTATAGGCAGCTTTGCTGCTTTTGGTTAGGACAAGTAATCTTTTTTCATAAATGATTACAATACAGAAATTCCTAGTCAAAAACAATCAGCTTTATCAAGAAATGATTTCATTGAAATAAATAACTATCTATTGATCTGTCTATCTATCTATCTATGTCTATCTATGTATATATATATATATATATATATATATATATATATATATATATATATATAATCAGCTCACTTTACCATTTGCAGCTTATAACTATTAACCACCATGGGTCACTACTAACCAAAAGCAGTCACTCCACTTCTAAATCTAGCCCATAGAGTTGAGCAGCAGCCTAAGATTCACCACTGCTTCATTCCATTTTCCAAGAGATTGTAGAGGTAAATTGTTTTTGATGGTATGGTCTGTGCAGATTGAAATATTCAGAGCATATTCTGAGTTTCAGTTAACTCATCTGTAAGCATTTTGGCCATCAGTAAATTCAACGTTTATCTCAATCATAATAGGCAAGGATACTGACAAATATAGTTTACAATGTTAGAAAATATATTATTTTATTTAATTGTGTGAATAAAGGGAATCGTCTCCCCGTCGGGGAATTGAACCCCGGTCTCCCGCGTGACAGGTGGGGATACTGACCACTATACTAACGAGGACATATTGGCATCATTTTAACAGTGCTCATGTCAGGACTCACGGGAGGTTTCCTCCTTCTAACTGTATGCTGGCTACCATTTTCCCCCTACAAACTTACCAAAAGTCAGATAATCCCTCAAGCTGGAGTGCTTGTTGGCACCGATGGAACTCCAAGATGGCTGCCAACATGCACATACTGCGACAGCACACCACTGTTAGCAGTCTAGTCTTTTAGGCTTCATGACATCAGGTGAAGTGTGCTTCAACATTCCACTGTGCACTTCACTGAAGAAATAATTTGAAGAGCACCTGTTTTCCCAGCGTCGTGGAAGTCAGTTAGGGTAGTTGCGATAAAATCGGGGTTAGCTTCGTCGGAACTACATTCCCTCACTAATCAGGTTAGTGTTAAACTTGTAGCTAATATAAAACATTCTGTGAGAAAAGGTTATTGTGTCAGAGGTAAATTTCTATTTAAAGAGAAAAAAGGAAACAAGTCAGAATATATTTTCCTTCGTTTGAAAACTGGAAATACTTTTTTCAGTAATTGCTTTCCTTAGCTGAGAAGATTAAATAAAAAGCTTTTTGAATCAGCTGTCTTTTTCAGCTGTTCCAGAATCTGTCAGACGCAGGCGTGACCTTTCAACACGCAGTGTCTTCTTAGACTGAAACTTGTTCACTCTTCTGAGAATTAATTAAAAGGTGAAGTCAGGGTCAAAGGCCCGGCATGTTTCTTTCTCATGCCATGTGTTAAAGAACTCCAGTAATGTTCTCCTCACGTATGGCAGTGCTTCCAGCAAACATTAAAACCAAAGGCCTGAATAAAAGGAACGCTTCCTTTTAACATTTAACCTAAGTTCTGAAGCATTGTTTAAAAAACTAATTAAAGACAGAAAACCAGTCATCCTACTACAGAAACCCCAGTTCAAGGCCCACTCCAGTCTCTTAACAGTGAGTTAATAGAAAGAAAGAGAAACCCAAATAATACATAAATTAGGAATACAGAAATAAATACTTACCTTATCTTTCTTACATTAAGGAATAGCAGGATCAAGTGCAGATTGTACCTGAGAACGAAAAGGAAAGAGATCTGAGTGAAGACTTCTCATACAACCTAGCAAACAATACATGAGAAGTAGAAGAGAAGTAAGCTTCAGTAAACATTCTGGTAAGATAAGTTATTTATACACCATAGAAAAAACAGTAAGTTAAAAGGCACAATAAATAAAGGTTTTTACATGTTAATGTTGCAGTCCAGTAAGAAGAAGAAGACGTAGCTGAACAGGCAGAATATTGGAGCAGTCTCTTCTCTGTCCCCAACCCCTTTTCCCCCTTAGAACTTACCTGCAATGGAATACTAAAAGACCTAGCAGGGTTGGTTCTGAGAAGGGTATTGGGACCTAGCGTCATTCTGCTCCTGTGTGGTTCAGACAGCAAAAGGGATTTAGACCCTGACAGAGTGAAGTGCCCACGTTGGTACAAGCACCTGAGCAGAATGGCAGAAGGACTTGATTTAAAAAATTTGGGCGAGATTTTGAGTAATATACAAAGGGACTTGGAGGCAGTCAGAGAGGAAAATAAAATACTAAGACAGGAGATAATAACCTTTAAAACGGGAACACCAGCTTTGGGATCTAGGCCAAGCACCGCATCCTTTGAAACCCAGAGTCCTAACATCAGCACTTCATCCTTTGCCCCCACACAAGTAATCCACTCATTATCCCCAGTAATTCCTCTTGCCCCTCCAGAGCGATTTAATGGAGACCCGCAGAAAGCGCAAATTTTTTTGACCCAATGCTCTCTGCATTTTATGTGCCGTCCAACGATCTTCCCCGATGCTCAATCCCGAGTGGCGTTTATCTTGTCCTACCTTAGTGGGGACGCCGCCTCATGGTCCATGCCACTAGTAACCAAGGATGACCCAATTTTGTACAGTTTAGATGACTTCAAGAAGGAATTTCTCCGAATTTTTGATAGAAGAACAGCATCTCAAGCTTCAGACAACGAACTGTTGGAATTAAAGCAAGGAAACCGAGAACTCGTGTCTTACCTAGCCCAATTTAATAAACTAGTGGTCGAGACCAACTGGCCCGAGGATAAAAGAGCAGCAGTATTCTATAGAGGATTGCGAGAGGAATTGAAGGACGCTCTATCTCAAATCCCTAATCGACCCACCGACATCTCTGCCTTAGTGGATTTAACCTTAGAGATCGATTATCGGCAAAGTGAGCGGAAAGGAGAACGGCGGAAGGAGCTTAGACCAAGTGTTCCTCGTTTTGACCGTGTCAAAACAGAATCCACACGGACAGTAGAGAGTTCTTCGGGAATTGAACCCATGCAAATCGGTGTAGTCAGAGGTCCACTCTCTAAAGAAGAAAAAGAAAAGAGAAGGCTGAACAAACTGTGCCTATATTGTGGAAGAAGTGGACATTTTGTCAAGAATTGCTTAAAAAGACCAAAGTTGCCTGCTAAGGAGAAGGAAAACTAGAGGCACCACAGGTAAGGGGAGTTGGACCTGTGGATGCGAATGGAAAAACGACTCCAACAAATCACCAATTGGCAAACACACTACAAGTCTCCTCTCCCCATTTGGTTATGACTGTGACCTTAAGGTTTAGAGATGTGGTTTTGACAGGAATCATCGTCATGGTAGATTCTGGGGCAACAGGTAATTTCTCCGACCACAAATTCGCTAGCCTGATCGGTTTACAAGCTATCAAGAAGGAGAAAAGTGAGAAGGTCAGAGCGGTGGATGGTACGGATTTAACTTCAGGGCCCATAACCAGTCATACTGAATTGGTACACATGACTACTGTCGAAGGACACCAAGAGACCTTGCAATTTAATTTAATAGACGCCCCCAATTTCAACTGATTCTAGGTCTACCATGGCTAACGGAACACAACCCGTTAATTGATTGGGGAGCCCGAACTATTCAATTAAATTCAGACTACTGCACCAAAAATTGTTTCGACGACCAGACACATTCTTCTGTAATCTGCGCTGCCACCCAATTGTGTGAAGGTGGAGGTTCGGTATGTGCGATCCAAACTACCATGATACCAGATGAATACCAAGACTTTGCAGACGTCTTTGATGAGAAAAAGGCAGAGACGTTACCCCCCCACAGGCCCTATGACTGCAAAATTGATCTAGAACCAGGGGCTAATCTACCATGCAGCAGAGTTTACGCATTAACGGAGAAGGAAAACATCCATTTGAAGGAATACCTAGCTAAGAATCTGGAGAACGGATTTATCCGACCGTCGCAGTCCCCTGTCTCTTCCCCACTTTTTTTCGTGCCGAAAAAGGGGGAGATCTCAGGACTTGTATTGACTTTAGAGCGATTAACAGGATAACTGTGAAGAATCGTTATCCATTGCCTCTCATTTCAGTACTAATTGATCAAGTGAAGGAAGCAAAGATATACACTCGCCTAGACCTACGAGGAGCGTACCACTTGATTAGACTCCGGGAAGGCGACGAGTGGAAGACTGCGTTCAGGACCAAATTTGGCCTTTATGAGTATCTTGTGATGCCATATGGTCTCTGTAACGCACCAGCGGCCTTCCAGTACTTTATCAATGATGTTTTAAGTGAATTCATTGACCGATGCGCTATAGTATACATAGATGACATCCTGATTTATTCCAACACGGTTGAAGAACATCACAACCAGGTCAGAGCAGTTTTACAACGTCTACGAGAGAACTCTCTATACGTTAAATTGGAGAAATGCCTCTTCAACACAGATACAGTAGAATTCCTAGGTTTTGTGTTATCACCTGCAGGAGTTCGAATGGATGAGCAAAAAGTGAAGGCGATAACAGACTGGAAATCTCCTACCAGTATCAAAGAGGTTCAAAGCTTTATCGGATTCTCTAATTTTTACAGACGATTCATTAATGGATTCTCCAATAAGATACTTCCGCTGACTCGTCTTCTGAAGAAAGGAGTTCCGTTCCAATGGTCAGAAGAAGCAGAAGAAGCTTTTCAGTTGATGAAGGACAGTTTCACCACAGCACCGGTGCTGCTTCATGCAGATCCCTCTGAGCCTTTTTATTTGGAGACAGACGCATCGGACCTAGCCATCGGGGGAATACTTTCTCAGAGGCACAAGGACACGGGACAGTTACACCCGGTGGCATATCGGTCCCGCAAACTCAACCCTGCGGAATGCAACTATACGATTACAGAAAAAGAACTCTTGGCAATCAAAGATGCCTTCAAAGATTGGAGGCATTACTTAATGGGGGCAAAACACACTGTAACGGTGTTTACGGACCACCGCAACCTAAAATTTTTGCGATCTGCTCGAACTCTCACACCACGTCAGCTGCGTTGGTCTCTTTACTTCGCGGACTTTGATTTTGTTATCACTTTTCGTCCCGGATCCAAGAATGGAAAGGCTGATGTCCTCTCTAGACTCGACACAGAAAATCAAACTTCAGTCATTGAAAACCAGCAAATCATACCTGATGGAAAATTCATTGGAACTATCTCCTTAGAACCTTTTGAACATCACGTTCGAAATTTGATGACCGACCTTGAAATGGAGAACTGGGCCACAGAAGATCCACAACGTTTCATTCGCAATGGCCTCCCCTATTTAGGTACCACCCTGTATTTACCCACCAAGGAGCTTCAGCTGAAGGCAATGCAGGAATGTCACGACAACCCTCTGGCTGGCCACAAAGGTGTTGTGAAAACCGAAGAATTACTCAAACGTCGTTTCTGGTGGCCATACATGTGCCGAGACGTCCGTCAATATGTGTTAGGCTGTGAAATTTGTGCACGGGGAAAATCGGACAGACAAGCTCCTAAAGGTCTCCTACAACCCATGCCAACCCCCCCATATCCTTGGCACACAGTCTCCTTAGATTTGATTGTTGATCTACCTTCTTCCCATGGGTATGATACCATTCTTGTAGTTGTCGACACTTTTAGTAAGATGGCACATTATATACCCTTCAAAGGTACACCCACTGCTAAACAATTGTCCCAACTTTTCAATCAACATGTTATTCGCCTTCATGGGATTCCTAGGGTCCTCGTTTCAGACAGGGGCTCTCAGTTCCTATCACGATTTTGGAAGGCTTACATCAAAGGCCTTAATATTGACCATCGTTATTCCACCAGTTTTCACCCAGAAACTGATGGTCAGACTGAACGCATTAACCAAGACCTAGAACAACACCTCAGACTTTATTTGTTAGATGAGGAGGGTGACTGGCCTGACCACTTATGGACTGCGGAGTATGCTCACAATAATGCTCTAAATGTATCCACTGGCCACTCCCCTTTCTTTATAAACTCAGGCAGACATCCCAATTCTCATGCTAATTTTGATGATATTAATGTTCCTGCTGTTCAAGATATTGCCCGACAGTTAACTAAAATTCATCACTCAGTAACCCAGAATTTGTCGATCGCGAAGGATCGTTACAAACACTTCGCTGACCGAAAACGTAAAAAAGAACCTGAGCTTCATGTAGGAGACTTAGTCTGGTTGAGTACAAAAAATCTCAGACTCAAAGGTCCCCGTAAATTTCAGCCTCGTTTTATGGGTCCTTATCCAATTGAGAAGGTCATAAATCCAGTCACTTATCAACTATCTCTTCCTGGTTCTACCAAAATTCATCCAGTATTTCATGTTTCTCTCCTTAAACCAATTCAACCGGGGTTGCGTAGGGTTTCCCCTCCTGATCCTCTGATGGTTAATGGTGAGGCGGAGTACGAAGTTAAACGAATTTTGGATTCAAAACTCATCCGCAATGAAATTTTCTACCTCATTGATTGGCAAGGTTATGGACCTGATGAACGTTCCTGGGAAAAGAGTACTAATGTCCATGCCCCCCGTTTAATTAGAGCCTTTCATGCCAAATTCCCTGCCAAACCACGACCGGAGGAAACCCCGTTGGGAGGGGGTACTGTCAGGACTCACGGGAGGTTTCCTCCTTCTAACTGTATGCTGGCTACCATTTTCCCCCTACAAACTTACCAAAAGTCAGATAATCCCTCAAGCTGGAGTGCTTGTTGGCACCGATGGAACTCCAAGATGGCTGCCAACATGCACATACTGCGACAGCACACCACTGTTAGCAGTCTAGTCTTTTAGGCTTCATGACATCAGGTGAAGTGTGCTTCAACATTCCACTGTGCACTTCACTGAAGAAATAATTTGAAGAGCACCTGTTTTCCCAGCGTCGTGGAAGTCAGTTAGGGTAGTTGCGATAAAATCGGGGTTAGCTTCGTCGGAACTACATTCCCTCACTAATCAGGTTAGTGTTAAACTTGTAGCTAATATAAAACATTCTGTGAGAAAAGGTTATTGTGTCAGAGGTAAATTTCTATTTAAAGAGAAAAAAGGAAACAAGTCAGAATATATTTTCCTTCGTTTGAAAACTGGAAATACTTTTTTCAGTAATTGCTTTCCTTAGCTGAGAAGATTAAATAAAAAGCTTTTTGAATCAGCTGTCTTTTTCAGCTGTTCCAGAATCTGTCAGACGCAGGCGTGACCTTTCAACACGCAGTGTCTTCTTAGACTGAAACTTGTTCACTCTTCTGAGAATTAATTAAAAGGTGAAGTCAGGGTCAAAGGCCCGGCATGTTTCTTTCTCATGCCATGTGTTAAAGAACTCCAGTAATGTTCTCCTCACGTATGGCAGTGCTTCCAGCAAACATTAAAACCAAAGGCCTGAATAAAAGGAACGCTTCCTTTTAACATTTAACCTAAGTTCTGAAGCATTGTTTAAAAAACTAATTAAAGACAGAAAACCAGTCATCCTACTACAGAAACCCCAGTTCAAGGCCCACTCCAGTCTCTTAACAGTGAGTTAATAGAAAGAAAGAGAAACCCAAATAATACATAAATTAGGAATACAGAAATAAATACTTACCTTATCTTTCTTACATTAAGGAATAGCAGGATCAAGTGCAGATTGTACCTGAGAACGAAAAGGAAAGAGATCTGAGTGAAGACTTCTCATACAACCTAGCAAACAATACATGAGAAGTAGAAGAGAAGTAAGCTTCAGTAAACATTCTGGTAAGATAAGTTATTTATACACCATAGAAAAAACAGTAAGTTAAAAGGCACAATAAATAAAGGTTTTTACATGTTAATGTTGCAGTCCAGTAAGAAGAAGAAGACGTAGCTGAACAGGCAGAATATTGGAGCAGTCTCTTCTCTGTCCCCAACCCCTTTTCCCCCTTAGAACTTACCTGCAATGGAATACTAAAAGACCTAGCAGGGTTGGTTCTGAGAAGGGTATTGGGACCTAGCGTCATTCTGCTCCTGTGTGGTTCAGACAGCAAAAGGGATTTAGACCCTGACAGCTCACCTCCTTGAGGTTAGGGCATGCCCTCAATCAATTCACAGTATTGTTATAGGCAGCTTTGCTGCTTTTGGTTAGGACAAGTAATCTTTTTTCATAAATGAT